>CAKMYA010000008.1:600000-913416 GCA_928869825.1 Ustilago lituana
GGTGTGAGAGGATCGCCTGCGCGATCTCTTCCGGTGAGAAGAGGGACAGAGCTAGACCGCCGCGCATGAGGATCTCCGTCGCAGTTTCTGCGCCCTTTTTCCCATCCCCGTTGCTACCGCTGCTGCTGCTGAGCCAAGGTGAGGGCATAACCGACTGCCAACCCTCCCTAAACGCCTGCACTTGCGGCCTGACCGACCCGATGAGCACACGCCAGATGAGCTTCGAGACGAACTCTCGCCTATCCGCCAGCTTGACGCTTCTGTGTCGTCCGCCAGGCACCAGGTCGATCGTCTTGATCTCGCCTGTCGAGGTGCGAAGATTCGTACTCCAGGTGAGCGAGAAGGTGCTATCGAACACTTTATCCACCTCTTGATCAGCAGAGGACGGGGGTTCCCAATCTAGCACAGCTTGCAGCGACTTTGCCAATGCCGCGTCCGCAAACTCTAGGTCGACGGGTGTGAGGAGGAGGGTGTCGAGGTCGGGGGCGGTGGCGATCTTGAATGCGACAGAAGGGAGGGTGAAGGGGAGAGCGAGTTTGGACGTGTGCAGGGCGGCGAGGGCGAGCAGAAAGCCTAGGAAAGAAGACGTGTCTTCTGCAGCACCCACTTGATCAGATGGGGAAGAGGACAAAGTAGCAGTGAACCAGCCGTGCGATCCAACCAGTTCTCTGAAATCCGTCCACCCAGATGCGACAGTGGCAAACCACTCTCTGGCGGGGCCACCACCATCAGCCGCCTGCTCACCCACAAACTCCACTCTCAAACCTCGCACCGTCGCTCTCGACTCCAGCAGCTGCCCAAACAGCATCTTGCTCTGCTCCCACGCCCTCTCCCTTTCAATCTGAACGTTGAGACTCATCGGAAGCACCACCAGCTCTGCATCGGTGCCCGGAAGAGCAAAGCGTTGCGGCGAAGACGAGTCGCGAGAGGGTGGCCTGCTGAGCCGGATCTCGTTCTCCAGCTGCAGCATGCGTACTTTGGCACCAAGCGAGAGAAGGAAGGGGGAGCGGCAGATGTTGAAATCCGCCAATCCCACTGGCGCTAGCATGGATGTATTGCTGCGGGCGAGGGAGGCTGCATGGTGCACGAAGTGTTCCAGGAAGGGGGCCAGGTCGAGCACGGTACAGTAAAATGCATGAGCGGGTAGTCGGAGCGACGCTGGGCGCGTGGAGTTGACGGAAAAGCAGAGGGAGAGGAAGGATGATGCGGTGACCAGCGTTTTGTCCTGTTCTTCGCTGAGGACGGTAGGATTGGAAGACATTTGCTGGCCGCACATCCCGACGAGCTCGCCAACCA
The DNA here is from genome assembly GCA_928869825.1 of Ustilago lituana. NCBI lineage: Eukaryota > Fungi > Basidiomycota > Ustilaginomycetes > Ustilaginales > Ustilaginaceae > Ustilago > Ustilago lituana. The sequence goes on from CAKMYA010000008.1 coordinate 601,297, forward strand.
GGTCGACTAGCAGATCCGTCTCTCCATCATTGGAGTTGGCGCTAGCGAGGACAGAGGCAAGCAGCTCCGGAGGGTTGGAAAGGCGAAGAACAGCGCCGAGCAGCTGCAGAAAGGTTTGCTGGAGTGCAGGCTTAAGGTCGGGCAGTTCGACGCTGCTTGTCAGGCGGAGTGAGCGCATCGACAGCAGCCCTGCGAAAATTGACACCAACTCACTACGGGTCGCTTCGACAACGGCATACAACAGCTGAACTATGCCTTGCAAGACAGAATGTCGAAGCTGCGAGAGAAGCGATGCTGAGAGAGGCGAAAATTCGATGGGAGGATATTGCAGGCCGATGGGCAGAAAGTCGTCCGTGATGATACGGTGCCTGCTGGACGAAGACCAGGTTTGAGGTTCGGCTATCCGCGCTTGCACCGCTGCAAAGAGTGTCGTTGCTGGTGCACTTTCAGGACTAAGTGGAAGAGCATCGCCCCTGGTGACTCTGTTATGGATGGCGGCCAAGTTGAGACAGCGTTTGCACTCGTCTACCAGCTTCTGCAGGTCCATACCCCGCAACCTCTCTCGTTCCTCTGCGCTAATGCTCGAGCTAGGCGCGGCAAGGGTATAACCGCTTCCGCTACCTTGTGTCAGGGCTGGCTTTACTGGACCAGCTGCTGGTACGACAGAGTGACTTGCATCGATCTTCGCGCGGACCCTGTTCCTGACATGCTTCTGATTATGCCTCTTGTAGATCCTCGGCCCCATATGCGCTGCGCCCAACTCCTCATCCACGTTGGCCAGCACCCTCAAAGGCTCCCCTCCAAACGTGGTTGTGGCGAACATCGCTAGCCCCGGGCTCAACCCACCCTGCTTCCACGGCGAGCTCGACCGACTCGTCCCAACCGAAGAGGAGGAGAGATCGCGAAAGACGATGGAAGACATGGTTGCGCCGCGGGAGGAGACTTCTCCATCGTCGTCGTCGCCGTCGTGAAGGTCGTGCATGATGGTGTCGTCATCATTCTCGTAGTCGAGGATGGAGTGGATGCGAGAAGAGGAGGGGTCGCTGCGGGTGATGTGGGAGCGCTTGCGTGTGCCATGGCTTGCTGCGCGCTGGGCTAGTTCCTGTCGGCGGGTGGGGTAGGGGTTGAAGGATGTTGGAGAGATGAGCGAGGATGAGGCAGGGGAAGAGTAGGATGACGAGGGGTTGGGACGAGAGGAAGGACGTCGCGCTTGAGGTGAAGAGAGGGATGGGAACGCTGATGAGGTAGAAGGTAATGGATCCCGCGAGGAAGAGGCTGTGGATGCAGAAGCGGTGGTGGAGGAAGAGGACGGCGCCCAGCTCTTCTTTGCGCCCCACGCCGGGAGCGCTGCCTCTTTGCTCGCATCCATGATGCTCTACAGACGCACCTATCGTGCTGATCTGGCCTGAAAGTCAAGGTCAAGAGTCAAGATGATGGTTTGGAGAGGAGCAGGTCCGAAGATCGCAAGAGCGATGGTCTGTGAGTGAAATTGTGTGGCGAAAGGACTTTTTTCGGAGAAAAGGAAGAAATGCAAAGCCGAGGGAGAAAATGTACCGTTTTACTGTACAGTGTCGGTTCAAAAAGATTGCACCATTTTCGTGTGTGGGGTGAACAACTACCCCCCTCTCGTGAAGGCCTCTTTTGTCTGTTGGGAGCTTCCACAAGTTCTTGACTCTCAACCACACCATCAACTTCACCATGGCAGGCAGGAAGTGGCTCTCACCATCCAAAAGAGCACTGATCAGTGGTTATAGGCTGTCAGGCTTGTCTATGGAGCAGATAGCTCACCACATGGGTGTCAACAAAGCAACAGTTGTCTGCAGCATCAAGCATTCTTCAGAATGTGGCCATTACAGCAATACCAGGCCAACTGGTTGAAGGAGCACTGTTTCTGAAAGGCAGAAGCATCTAATTCTAAGGGAAATCTTCGAAAATCCATTTGCTAGCTGGACAGATGTTCTGAAGCATCTTGAAGGCATCTCTTTATCAATGCTCAAAAGGATTGCAAGATGTGAAGGTATTAGGTGCAACATTGCCCTCAGGAAGCCAACACTCAGCAAAAAGAACATCAGGGACCATTAACAATGGGCAAGGGACTATGCTCACCAAGATTGGCATCAAGTTATCTATACAGATGAGTGTTCAATGCTCATTGGAAACTGCAGCACCTGTCCCAGAGTCAGCATGCACAAAGGTGAACAGGAGAAGCCCAAAAACATTGCACATCACATCAACAATGGCAAGGAGAGCATCATGGTATGGGCAGGTATTGCCTACAATTTCAAAACCCCACTTGTTCTGATCAATCTCAAGCCTTCATACAAGCAGTGGAGGAGAGCAAGTTTCAGCTACATCCTTGAATGGCCAAGGATATGCTGAAATGATACTGGAAGGGCCACTTTACACCACAACACAGCTCCTGCCAGGTTACAAAGTCCTAGAGGATGGTGCACCAAGCCACAGAGCTGCACTTTGCAATCAGATCCATGCAGATTATGGCATAGAATCCATTAAGCACCCAGGGAACTCACTGGACCTTAATCCTATTGAAAATGTTTGGAGTATGCTCAAAAGATGCATTGGCAGATGCCACAGACTCCCTACTAACAGGGAGGAATTCTTCAAGATTGCTCAAGAAGTATGGGAGCAAGAAATCAGCTTCAAAGCCATCAATGCATGCATTGATTCAATGCAGAAGCACCAACAAATTGTTGAAGCTGCAAAAGGAGGCTCAACAAAGTACTAAACATGTACCAGAGATCACCTCAAAAGTACATGCACTTGAAGCCATGCTTTCTTCCTTTTGAATGCTGTCAGAACCAGTCCTTGCACATATGTATGTGATGAGCAATGGTGATCCAAAGATGATGCTACAATTGCAGAGATTGATGGTGATGTGACTGTTTTCAAAATTGGTGCAATCTTTATGAACCAACACTATACATTTTTTGGCACACTTTTTTATGTGCCATATTTTAAACGTTAGTACAGTAAATCTACGGTATGATCCTCCGGAGAGCCATCTCGAGAACTCTCCCTCCTACTTCGATGCATTCATCATAGTGGAAGATTGAACTTCCAAACGAGCAAGTCACATTGAAGAAGAAGTCCAGTCACGGCTATTGAAACCGCATTCTCGTACCAAGCTGGGCAAGCTCGTGACAAGTATCGAGACTACTGCATCTCTTTTTGGCTTAGCAAGTCAGACAATCATTGAAAGTATATGCGTATCGACTTTTGTCATTAGCAAAACCATCAGCCGAGCTCCTTCAAGAAGTGCATGGTCACATCTGTATAGCATGTAACCTACATCAGGATGACACGAGGAAAGACTAGGCTTGACCGATCTGAGCCTCGATATCCTTGGCCCACTTCTCGTTCGCCGCTGTGCTGCCCTGACCGCTTCCCGGCAGAGTGACGTTGTTCATCGAGACCCCCGAGCTCATGTTGCCCTCCTTACCCGTCACCATCCCAGCCCTTGCACCCTCACTAGGGTTCCACTCTTCCCCACCATGCAGGTACACCAACGGCAAAGCCAACAACCCAGCGCCCAGCACGTTACCCAAGAAGCTCGCGATGACACTCTTCCAAATGTACTCTCCCACGCTGAAGTTGGTCTCCTTGGTCATGAGCGCGGCCGTGATCAAAAACATGTTGGCCACCACGTGCTCGAAGCCTGCCGCCACGAACACAAAGATGGGGAACCAGCTGGCGACCACCTTCGACACCACATCCTTGGCCAGCGAAGCTTGGAACACAGCGATGCACACAAGCACGTTGCACCCAATTGCACGCAACCAGAGTTCGCGGAAGTTGATGGCGGATACCTTGGCGTCAGCGCCTAGGGCAGCACCGTGATCCATGGCGGGGGTGTAGATGTCGGAGAAGTGGACGAGGAATGCGGAGAATAAGAGAGCGCCGATGAGGTTGCCGACAAAGGTGATTGTCCAGCCGTAGAGGAAGGCCCAGTAGGGGACGCGACGTTTGATGGTGGACATGATGAAGACGGCCATTTCGCCGGTGACGAGGTCGGCTTGGAGGAGGACGATCATGACGAGGCCGACGGGGAAGACGGCGCCTTGGAGGAGTTTAAGCAGGCCAGGGGCGTTGGTGGAAAGCCAGGGGTTGGCGCTCATGATCTGGACGAGCATACCACCCGTGGACAGCACTGCGGGACATGGAGAATAAACGAACAAAAGTAGTAGGGGTCAGTAAGGTTTGAAAGATGTGTCGAAGATGTGAGGGTTTGGACTACTTACAGAAACCAGCCATGATACCCTTTACGAAACGTTTGCCAACAGGCATGTGGTGTTTGTATGGGCCGGCCTCGATCCAGGCCCATGTCGCTTGTTCTAGTGTGATCATCTGCGTCATCTTGTGAGAATAAGAAGCCGCTGCGATTGGTTACGTATGGGGTCGAGAAGCCTTCTAAAGAGTATGGGTCAAGCTGAGTGGTGTCTAGTGCACTTAAAGAAGAGGGGGGGAAAAGCATGAGGGTTGAAGGGGTCCTGCTTCTTATACTTTTCAATGCTGACGAGTCCGGCGGCGCCCCAACGGGTGATAGAGGTGCTTACAATGTGGCTGGACTATATCTGCACGGGCGCAGACACAGCTCCTGCGTTCCGGACTGAGGCCACACGATTGCATGAAGCTAACGAACTCTCATCTCATTGGTTCTTGCGAGTGGCAAAGTCTTTTACCGGTGCGGGGCCGAAAGCAGGAATATCTGATTGTTGTGCGATTGGGGATATGCGAGGTGATGACCTTGCTCCCTTCGCACCTACATTCACGGCAACTGTCACGTCTACATTGCATAATGCTGATTTCTGCTAGCCACTGATAAGCAACGTTCCGGCTTTTGCTTCTAGTACATTCATCTTGGCGCTCAACATACGCTAGCTGAGGACAAGATGCAAGACTAGATCGATGGCCTCGGTTAGCGCCTCTTCCTTATCTCTGCGTCCGTTCGCGTCAGCTAGCTTCGCGCTGTGTGAGGGCCGGTGGATGGGGATGTTGAGAAGATTGTTGAAAGAGCGGTACGACCAACGGCATTTGCCTCTTTTGAAAGGCGAAAGAGACAGGATGGGGGAAAAGGTGGGGAACGACATTGTCGGGGAAGGACGCTGATAAGCAAACAAACGCACATCAAATGCCAAGCACTTGATGTGTTAAGCACTGTGGTTGGACGTAAGAGAGGGCAGCGAAACTAGACAGGACCTCGGCTAAGAGATAAGCCAAGAGGAGAAAGGCGCTAGCCAGAAATTCTTACACGCGTCTTGGCGGTGAATGAACCCTTTGGCTCGCCACCACATGAGCACTACTAGCCAAGGTGGCCACAACGACGAGGACAGAAGCGAGAGATAAGAAAAAGCGTTAGCGACAGCAGCCGAGACCACTCGTCCTTATCTCTTAAACCAGAATGGCTCGGACAAGCAGACCACGTTGAAATATGGTCGCTAAAACAGGACATATCGGACGTGACAATGCTTCTCCTTGCTTGCCTGTCTCTCGCCAAACATTCCAGCGCAGACTAGTCTCGTCTGAGATAGAGTGGCTGATTTCGATGCTTGCCGGCGGGAGAAGTGGGGGAAATGGTGGTTGCGTTTGTTGAGGCCGTCGGGTGCCTGAGGGAAAGCAATGGGAACCGCAGGTAAATCATATCTCAGCTCAAACTCATATCTCACGGTTGCAGAAGGTACATTTCCGGACAGTGTGTCACACAATACGGGTTTTGTGGGTGCAATTCACGGAACTTGCTTGCTTGGCTTTGTGTGAGTATTTTTACAGTGATGCGATGGAAACGAGACCGGAGCATTTGCAGAGTCAGGAGCAACGGAGCGGAAAACTTAGCTTGAATAGCAGGAGAACCTAAGCAGTGACTGTGGTGAAAAGCTTGAGCCCGTCATCAGTGAGTTCGGCGCGAAGGTCTTCAATGTTGGCGCCCTGAGGGAGATCGAAAGTCTTTTCTACCTTGTCCTGTGCTGGAGCATCAGCAGCAGCGCGGGTAAAGCTGACCTCTACAAAGTCATCATCGTCATCGTTGGTCTCCGGGGTGACGATCTCTTCACCATTCTCGTCAACATCGGAAACGCGCGCTCGCTTCGGAGAGCGGGATCGGCCGCGGCGCGAAGAAGTATCGCTGGGAGTGGGGCTGGCAGATCGAACAGTAGAAGGGGTAGTCGAGGATACGGGCTGGTTGTTCCAGAGGCCAGAGACGGTCACTTTGCGCTTGATTTCGTCGATCGAAACATTGATCTGGTCGGCGCGGACAGTGGTCTTGTCGAAGCCGGTGTCGGTAGGGAAGGCGTGTGAGAAGATGAGCTGTTCAGTCTTAGTGGTTGGTGCGACTGGAGCCGAAGTTGAGGTGGGAACAGCAGCGGGCTCGGTGGTGAGAGTGGAAGGAGCAGGACCAACCTCTTCCGGGTCGTCGTCGTTCGCCATGAGAGCAGAAGCAGCGGCAGCGGGGTCCTCCTCTTCGTTGTCGACATCCATAGACTGCTCATTGTCGTTGTCCTGAGCCTTGCCCTTGCCCTTGAGGTCAATCGCCGGAGGCTGAGGAGCCGCAGGGGCCACAGCTGCTGCGTTCTGCTGGGGCATGTCGTTCTTGTGCGCGAGCTCCGCTTCGTCCTCATCCTCGTCGTCGTTGTCCTGCTGGTGAGCGTGGTAGAATCCATTCAGGCCGCCAAAGAGAAGATCCTCAAGGGCAAGGAAGAGCTGCTTGGACTGGTCCTCTGCGGCCTTGATGGTAGCGATGCGCTGACGTTCCTTCTCGATGGCATAAGCCTTGCGGCGCAGGTATTCCTCATACTGCTGTCGGCGCTGAGCCTCCTGTCGCTGGCGGTGGAGCTGTTCGAGCTGGTATCTGCGCTGAGCCTCTCGCTGCTGCATTTCAAGAATGTGCTGGAGGTAAGCCCGAGCTTGGCGCTCTTCAGCTGCTCGGCGTGCTGCGGCTGCTGCCTTGGCTCTGCGGGCGGCTTCGGCGCGGACGGCGCGCTGAGCTTGGGCTCGAGCATGGGCAGCACGCTCGCGCTGTATTGCAGCGGCTAAGCTGTCTGCAAAAGAGGGGTGGCTGTCAAACCCGCATCCGCTATAGATGTTGGTCGAGGGGCCGGCGCCGTACGGGTAGGTGCGGGTGGAGGGACCCTGAAGCGGGTAAGCGGTGAAGACGTCGGCGGGGAAGAAGAACTCCATTTTTGGTGTCAGAGCGAAATGCGGAGTGTGACTGGGAGTGGATGTGCACAAATCGAGCTCGCTGTGGGGAGAGTCAAGTGGCTTGGGAGTGTTCCTGAGTGGAGAGATGTGTGTAGATCTATCTGATGAGGGAGGATGGAACGGCGAGCTGAGATAGGAGGGCACACTTTATAGACATGAGATCAGGCAACGATGTATGCTGCGAGACCCTGAGTAAGGGCTACACCGGCTGCGCAGCATGACGACGCTGTTCAGACACAAGCTCAGCAGAGCACACATACGAGGCGCAGTGGAGCGCAGCAAGTGCGGAGGGAGATGGCGTAGAGAGTGTCTGACAGGTCGAGCTTAAACTCCGAAGGCGTCATGCCACGTATTGGACCCTGAATCCGGCAACCTTCTGGACGGTCATGGATCACCAAAGATGCTCGAGGATGGCAATGGATGCTCAAGGATGCCGGAAGAAAGCGCTGGAAAGCACAATCACGCCTTTGTCTGGACCCTATCAAACCCTCGTCGGCATTTCGAACAACCCATGGAATTCTCGGGGATCATAGACGGGCCAAACATCGAGAAAATTAGAATCTGGCAGCGAAACTTCTCGCAATTTCCACGCGTTGCCAACCCGCAGTTGCAATTTCGCTACGCCGAGATTGTGAGATCCAAATCGGATCTCGTCTGATCTGTAAATTCTTTTCCCCTGCAGTGTTAGATCCAACAAGCGGACAGGGCTATACAGTTGACGAACAATAGCCGCTGCAGTCTCTGGAGCTCTATCTTTGTGAAACCTTTCTGCATGAACCAAGGCGTTTGTGGCAGGATAGCTTCAGCCTCACAGTCGAGCATAGGCAAGGAAGATAAGCGAGAGAGAGAGAGAGTGGAAGGCAATACTCGCCGAGGAGACTTTCGAGGTGCAGGCGAAAAGCGGTAGACCGAAGTGTAACGGCCGAGGTGCAGCTTCGAATTCCGAGGCTAATGCACAGCGGCACACAAAGCAGCGCGAGCATTTGCGTAGCACTTTCCCCCTCCTCACTCTCACCAAGTTGATTGCGCTCTGGTAGATGACAGGTGCTGGACAGCGACACCACCGCAAGCGAGGCAGGCATTGCAACACGATCCCGCATCCCGAGACTTGCGACCAGCAGGACCTTCTCTTACACTTGACACAACACCACCACCCGTGCTGCAGTCTTTCTGAGAAAAGGACATGGTGCCGTGGGACGGGACGCCACGCCGAGGAGCGCACTGTTCACACCAGCAGTAGGAAGCTCAAGCGGGGTCTGGGATCGTCGACCTGCACTTTAGTATAACAGCGTTGGACATGGCAGGGCAGGACATGATGCGCCTTGCCGGATTTCCTTGGTCGCGAAGAAAAAGGGTCTTGCTGCAGCTGCAAACAGAGCTTCGTGGAACGCATTCTCGCAACCCGCACATGAAAATGCACACCAACACACGCACGCACTTCGGAGGCCTTTGTGTATGTACTGTAGATTGCGTCTGCCTGACACGCACCCTCCTTTTCACCGCACTCGGTCGCACTTTACTAACCCTGCTTACAAGGGCTTATTTGAGGGAACCTTGCCAACGCACACAAAGTTCGCCGTTGAAAGATAGACTAGGAGGATTTCTTTTCGACTCGAGCAAGCTGTAGAAAGCAAAGAGGAGTGGGAGCGGCAATACTGGCAACCCTCGGGTTGTGTGTTGCGAGTTGCAGGCCTTGATTTTGTCGACTCTGCGAAGTTCACTCGTGCAGTCTGGAATTGTTGATTCAAACAGCACCGAAAGGGGCGCCGATCCAGACCGCCGACAAGCGACAAGCCAAAGACGATCCCAATTTGGGAACAGTAGCACCTCCCACCAGGCTTCGGTAATTTCGCATGAAGATCGCCAATCACGGCAACGGCATGGCAGTTTGCAGTTCTCATGCCATCCAATTTCAAAAGAGAACGCAAGATGCCCCTCTGTGTCTCTCTTTTTCTCTCTGCGCCGCAGGAATTAGAAATTGCACGCACGCTTGCCGCAACGGCAGTCCTGGCTGCCGCTTTACTCCACCTCTCAAACAAATCGGACCAACGCTTCCTCGAGCGAGCCCTCGCGATCCTCACAAGGCAATCCTGTTGAGTCTGCAATTACCAGTATAGAGTCAGTTGCAACCCCCGCCTCTCCTCGCGATCTTCGATACTCACCATCATCTCCATAATCTCGCTCCCCTAAACTCATCTCCCCTTCTTCACTTCCACCTCCTTCCCTATAACCATCACCCCCTTTTCCACCCCGTCTGAATCTCTCTCTGCACCCTCTCTTCTCGCAACAGGCTCTCTAGGTTACCCCTTCAAGATGGCTCCTCTTGTAAAGACATTGACTATGGCCGCTCTTCTCGCCGCACCCGCCTTCGCTGCGGCTACACCGCTCGTGCATCTCGAGACAAGGCAGTACCAGGACCCCAACTCCCCGCTCGTCATCAATAACCCTGCCTGCGATTTCTACCAGTGTACCATCTACTGGGAGCCCGGCACACAGGTCCAGGTCAACTGGGCCAACCCTCCCCAAGGTGACGTCCAGGTCGACCTCATGACCAACAACAACTCCCAGGTTGCCTATAATGTCGGCACCGCCCCTGCCGTCTCCAACACCTGCGACGCCGGTGCTGGCTATGGTCAGCCGGGCCCCAACGGCGCTCAATGCGGTGGATTCGTCTTCACTGTGCCCAGCTCGTGGAACGCCGGCAACTACTCGTCGCTCAGGGCCATGTCGGTGCAAGATCAGAACCTGCAGTCGTACACCGACAAGATCTACATTACCCACAACAGCTCCACTCCCAACAATGTTGCTCTTTCCATCGTCAGCGGTTCCACCCTTGGCTCGGCCAGCTCAACTGCTGCTGCTTCATCGACCGGTGCCCCCGCTGCCGGTGCCACCACTACATCGGGAAGCACCAAGCCTACCAGCGCACCCTCGCCATCTGGTGGTTCTGTGAGCCAGACTGGTACCAGCACTGGTAGTCGCCCTTCTTCGACCAACACTCAGGGCAGCACCAACGGCGCCTTCTCCACCTCGGCTGCCAGCGCTACCGTTCTCACCCTCGTTGCTGCTTTCGCCGTTGGCCTCGGCAGCCTCCTCTAGGCTCTCTGGCTCCGTAGCAATATCTTCCCCTTTGACTAGGCATACGCTGGGGCCCCACGATCATCTCTCAACAAAACCTGGACACTTCCTGCTCCGTTAGGTCTTTTCTGACACGCTTCACAACATTGCTGCATGTACACACACTCTTTTGCATACATCATTCACACTCGTTCGTCTGCCTTCTTGACTCTGACAATGGCATCACTAAGTCTTCTGCCCTTTACGTGGCCAATCGACGCGGCTGTTGATCGCTCTGCGAATAGGCGACATCAGCACGTGTCTTAGCGGCCAGTGCTTCGATACCTTGTACATATCCTTGCTCTCTGTCTCTTTCTCACATTAAACTACCATTCACGTCAACTTTTTCATCTTTATCTGTGTGTGGGATGGTATTGCGGAACCATGGGAGTGATAACGCCAAAAGAAATGGGCAGCCGAATTTGTGAACTGGTGGTGGGGAAGGGCCCGATCGCTTGGTATCACTGCGACGAATCGCCGATGTGATATTTGATGAGTGAGCGAAATTGGCCGTAAAGAATGCCGCGACAGAGACCGAAGTCAACGAAAGGCGCGCGCGCACGGTGGCTCTTTACATCACTCGACCTCTTTTCCTCAGCACCTCTTAAAGCATCTCCATATATGGTTGTCAGCTTTGGGCATCTTGGGCGCTTCTCTCTTCTTCTCGCAACAGGAACAAGCACGCATATTTGACAAGAATACGTACTCTGCAAACTTCGCCATCGCCATTATGACGAAGGACAACAAGCAAGATGCGGGTCCAGACCCCATCCTGCTCTCGCTCTTTGCCAATCGCTTCATGTCTGTCGCCGAGTCGATGGGCAAGTCGCTGCAGCAGACGTCGATCTCGACCAACATTAAAGAGCGTCTCGACTTTTCATGTGCGCTTTTCAGCCCGGACGGTTCGCTCGTCGCCAACGCCCCGCATCTTCCCGTTCATCTCGGGTCCATGTCCTTTGCAGTCAAGTTCCAAGTTGACCACCTGGCCTCCATCGGCGAAACGATGAAACGAGGCGATGTCATCATGGCCAACATGCCGGTCGCTGGTGGATCACATCTTCCAGATATCACTTGCATCACGCCCTGTCACGCAGAGGATTCGGACGAGATCATTTTCTTCTGTGCCAGCAGAGGACACCATGCGGATATTGGTGGGATCACGGCTGGTTCTATGCCACCCACCTCAAAGACACTGTTCGAGGAGGGAGCAAGGATCATGTCTTTCAAGATCGTCAATGAGGGCAAGTTCGACAGGAAGGGCTTGGAACAGTACATGCTGGAAGAGCCGGCACAGTATCCAGGCTGTTCGGGTACGAGATGCTTTAGGGATGTGGAGAGCGACCTGCAAGCTCAGATTGCGGCCAATCAGAAAGGCATCAACCTTATCCACATGCTCGTCGCCGAGTGGGGCTTGGAGATGGTTCAGCAGTACATGGAGTACATCCGCAACAACGCCGAGATGGCCGTCCGCTCCCTCCTTCGTGATGTCGCTAAGCGACAGGGCGAGAAGCTCCACGCCATCGATTACATGGACGACGGCACGCCCATCGAGCTCAGCGTCGACATCGACACCGAAAAAGGTTCTGCCACCTTCAACTTTGAAGGCACAGGTCCTGAAGTTGCTGCGAACTTCAACTGTCCCCGATCGGTCGTGTCCTCTGCGATCATTTATTGTTTGCGATCCATGGTGTCGGCCGATATCCCACTCAACCAGGGCTGTTTGACGCCCATCGACATCCAGATTCCCAAAGGCTCGCTGCTTGACCCGTCGGAAACAGCTGCGGTGGTGGGTGGAAATGTGCTGACGAGCCAGCGAATCACGGACGTCGTGCTGAAAGCCTTCAAAGCAGCTGCAGCCAGCCAGGGCGATACGAACAACCTCACTTTCGGTCTGGGCGGAAAGGACAAAGAAGGAAACCACGTCGAAGGGTTCGGATACTACGAGACAATCGCTGGAGGATCTGGCGCCGGACCGTACTGGCATGGCACATCGGGTGTTCACACACACATGACAAACACAAGAATCACCGACCCCGAGATCATGGAGCGCAGGTATCCCGTAGTGCTCAGAGAGTTCTCGCTGCGAGATGGGTCGGGTGGCGAAGGCGAGTTCCGCGGTGGCGATGGCGTGGTGCGAGACATCGAGTTCTTGAGCCCAGGCATTCAAGTCTCGATTCTCAGCGAAAGACGAGTCTTTTCACCATATGGGCTCGAAGGCGGCGAAGACGCGCAGAAGGGCATGAACCTGTGGATCAAGCAACGCCGAAAGGACGACGGCGATCTCCGCGAAGACGAGGAGGAAGGCAAGGCGCCACCACGCGTGATCAACTTGAGCGGCAAGAACACGACGCCGATGGGGAGGGGCGATAGGATCGTCATTCGAACTCCTGGTGGTGGTGGCTGGGGCTGCAAGGATGGCAGCAAGGCAAAGAAGAAGGACGAAGGGAAGGAGGAGGGGGATGAGGAGGAAAAAGCGCCGATCAACGAACGCAATGCTTCTGCTAGGATGGCACCGCTGCTCAATGATGGGAGCACGGAGAGCGGGGTGATTGCGAAGAGTGAGGACGATATCGATCCACGCAATGTGCATAGTGTGCGACGGGCGCAGCATACGACTAGAGCCAAGGGAAGTGTGGCCGAGTGGAGCGCGCTCCAGTTGGGAGCCTGATTCCGCCCCGTTGACCTGTACTGAATGTCGAGCTACGTTGTCGAATCTGGTCTCGTTTGTGCCAAATAGCGTGTAGCAGGTCTGACTGTTTTGAGCAACGTCTACGCATGGAATGGTGTGATGGAGTGATGCAAAATGTGGATGGTGGTCGGTCAATTTTGCGGAGAAAATCAGCTGTCAGTTTGTGTGGGGCGTGCATCGGGAATGTTGCACCCCGCACAAATCGAGCTCGACTTCTTAGCACTGACCATCTTGTTTTCACCGACTCATCAACCGCTCTTTCCGCCCGTCTTTCAATCTTCCTCTTATCTATCTCCTCTCCTTTCATTACACCACCGCCATCACCTCTCGGTTCAATCCGCACGACCTTGTCTCAGCATACCTATGGCAAGATCGAACACAATGTCAACGACGATTCTCATCACGGGCGCCGGGGGCTTCCTCGGATCCATGCTTGCCGACACGCTCATTCGCCTCCAGCCTCAATACAAGTTCCAATTCATCCTCGTGGACGTCCATAGGCCTCCAGCACTCAAGACATCTGGCGTGAAATCGGTCTGCCTAGCCGCAGACCTGACCACCCCCACCGGCGTCGACTCGATCTTCCGCACCGAACTAGGCTTGCCGACCGTGATCTACTCTCTGCACGGGATCATGTCCAAAGGCGCTGAGGACAACTGGGATGTTGGATTCCGTGTCAATTTTGACTCGACCCGTGCGCTGCTCGACAAAGCGCGGGAGCTGACGCCCGGCGTCAGGTTTGTCTTTGCTTCTTCCGTCGGCGTGTTCGGCGGAAAACTCCCGGAAGTGGTCACGCCGGAGACGTACCCCAGGCCGGAATCAAACTACGGAACGGCCAAGGTGATGTGCGAGTACCTCGTCACTGAATACTCCCGCAAAGGGTTCATCGATGGCCGTGCAGTGCGTCTCCCCACCATCACCGTTCGCCCCGGTGCACCTGCTGCTGCAACTACAGCGTTCGTCTCTGGCATCATCCGCGAACCTCTCCAGGGCATGGAAGCAACCTGCCCGATCGGGAAAAGCGCCGACGACCCCACGCTGGAATCCACAAAGCTGTGGATCAGCAGCCCCTCCACAGTGCTGCACAACTTTGTCATCGCCAAAGACATCCCCGCGGCCAGCTTCCCCAGCTTCTCTCGTGTGGTCAATCTCCCGGGTTTCACAGTGAGCGTCAAGGAGCAGGTGGAGGCTTTGAGGAAGGTAGCCGGGGATGAGGCTGTGGCGAGGATCAAATTTGAGAAGGACGAGGTGTGCGAGAGGCTCGTGTCGACTTTCCCGGCCAAGTTTGACAATGCGTTTGCTTTGGGGTTGGATTTCAAGGTGGATCAGGGTGGGTTTGAGGAGAATGTGAGGGAGTTTCAGGAGTTTCTGGCCAAGCAGAAGGGGCAGCAGTGAAGCACGCGCTCTCTGGCGTAGCTGTAGCGCTACGATGATGCAGATGTATTTGCCTCCTAACAATGCGAGGCTTTCAGCAGCTTGATGACCGGAATGGTTAGGCTGGTTTGTTGGTTTGACGTCGAGGGAGACTTTGATCTAGCAGGGCATTGTCTTTTCGGGTTCGCTCTTGCATCTCCAACTTGGGCTCTTAGATCTGACCCATCGGGCACTCGACTGCCGAAGGATGCCGATAAGACGATGCAAAGCCATGACTGCCTGAATGTAGGCTTATCAATCGGGGTACGGCGAGGTGGACTTTGACAGATGAAAGTGCTGCTCACGGCCCGGCAACGGTTCCGACAACACCGTCCCACCCGCCAACTCTCTTCCAGTTGTAGGAACCTCGTGACACGAGCCGAATCCGATCCATTGACCGGTAAAAGCGAGACCACCGAAAAAGCGCGTCGCTAACCCTAACGTTCCTCTTATGCTTACCATTTTTATTTTTATTTTTATTTTTATTTTTATTTTTATTTTTTGTATTCAGAGTCAGCAGCCTTGCGAGGCGGCGGGTTCTCCACAAATCGCGCGCACTTGAGCAGCGGTCGTGCATGCATGCCAGCCGCCCAGCCTGCCCAAAAGGGCCAAAAACCCACGTTGGGGCGTGTGGATATCCTCGGCTACTTCGCACACAACCTTTTGGTTTTGGGGTTGCTTGATCCTATTGCGAATAGGCCTGAACCTTTTTGAATGCGTCAGCTGGGCGGTATATCTTTTCGGCTTGTTGGGCCGACATGGTTTTATGGAATGTTACGCAGTTGAGGGCCGTAATGCGAGATGAACTTTTATCGTGGCCGTAGCTCGTGGGAGATACAGCAGTTGGCATGCGTGTGGGTATGCGGTCGCGCAGACCCTTTTGTTGGTCTCGTGTCACTGCGTGCAAGCCAGTTTCTGTCAGAGCCCAATCCTCTGCAATGATAGGAAAAAGCTATAAGAGACGCCATTCGGACTGGCAATGCTTCCACTTTTCCCACCTTTGTGGCCCTCTCGTCAGCCCACCGTCGTGCCAGCTTCAGCCTTTGATCCCCTACAAGCACAATCACAATGGCACCCACAGCAGACGTGCTCCCCGCTGTCGAGGCCTCCACTCGACCCGGCCTCCTGGTCCAGCCCTCGGACACCAAGCTCCGCAAGGCCTCCTCCTTCCGCACCGAACAAGTCGTCATCGATGGCAACAACCTCAAGATTCAAGGCCTTGTCGCCTCCGCACGCTACGGCCACATCCCCGTCCTCGACACCTCCCCAGCCACGCGCAAGCGCATCGACGACTCGGTCCAGTCGCTCATCGCCAAGCTCGACCGCGGCGAGTCGATCTACGGCATCAACACCGGTTTTGGCGGTTCGGCCGATTCCAGGACTGCCAACACGCGTGCGCTCCAGCTGGCTTTGCTGCAGATGCAGCAGTGCGGTGTGCTTCCCGTCCCCTCGACTTTCCCGACGGGAGAGCCGAGCGCCGCGCCCTTTGCTCTGCCATTGACGGATACCGAGTCGTCGTTGGTGATGCCCGAGGCGTGGGTGAGGGGTGCCATCGTGGTCAGGCTCAGCTCGCTCATGCGCGGTCACTCGGGTGTGCGATGGGAGGTGTTGGAAAAGATGCAGAAGCTTTTCCTCGAGAACAATGTGACGCCCGTCGTGCCCGTGAGGTCGAGTATCTCGGCCAGTGGTGATCTGAGTCCGCTCAGTTACGTCGCTGGTGCGCTTGCTGGTCAGCGAGGCATCTACTGCTGGGTGACCGACAAGAGCGGACAGCGCGTAAAGGTGACTGCAGACGAGGCCTGCCGCATGCACAACATCACTCCGGTACAGTACGAGCCCAAGGAGGCGCTTGGCTTGCTCAACGGCACTGCCTTCTCCGCATCCGTCGCTGGTCTGGCTACATACGAGGCTGAGAAGCTGGCCGCATTGACCCAGCTGACGACTGCTATGGCAGTCGAGGCGCTCAAGGGTACCGATGCCAGCTTTGCTCCCTTCATCCACGAGACTGCTCGTCCTCATCCTGGTCAGATCAAGAGCGCAAAGTTCATCCGTGCGCTTCTGTCGGGCTCGAAGCTGGCCGAACACCTCGAGAACGAAAAGCATGTCCTCTTCTCCGAGGACAACGGCACGCTGCGACAGGACCGATACACGCTCCGAACGGCTTCTCAGTGGGTCGGGCCTGGTCTGGAGGACATTGAGAATGCCAAGCGATCCGTCGACATCGAGATCAACAGCACCACCGACAACCCCATGATTGACCCCTATGACGGCGACGGCCGCATCCACCACGGCGGCAACTTCCAAGCGATGGCCATGACCAATGCTGTAGAGAAAATTCGACTCGCTCTGTGCGCCATGGGCAAGATGACGTTCCAGCAGATGACCGAGCTTGTCAACCCCGCCATGAACCGTGGCTTGCCAGCCAACTTGGCCTCCACTCCGGATCTCTCGCTCAACTTCCACGCCAAGGGTATCGACATTGCTCTCGCCGGTGTCACGTCGGAGCTCATGTTCCTCGGCAACCCCGTGTCGACGCACGTGCAGAGCGCCGAGATGGCCAACCAGGCCATCAACTCGCTCGCACTCATTAGCGGCAGGCAGACGCTCCAGGCGGTCGAGTGTCTTTCGATGATCCAGGCCTGGTCGCTCTACCTCCTCTGCCAGGCGCTCGACATCCGAGCTCTTCAGCACAAGGTGGCGGCGCAGCTCCCGGCTCTGATCCTGAGCTCGCTCCACAGCCACTTTGGCGAGTGGATGGACGAGGCCAAGCAGCAAGAGATCGCCGCGCAGGTGCTCAAGATCATGAGCAAACGGCTCGACGAAACCTCGTCCAAAGATCTTCGCGATCGTTTAATCGAGACGTACCAAGATGCTTCCTCTGTGCTTGTCAAGTACTTCTCGGAGCTTCCCAGCGGGGGTGGAGCCGATCCGCTGAGGAACATTGTCAAGTGGAGGGCTGCCGGTGTGGCCGACACGGAGAAGATCTATAGGCAAGTGACGGTGGAGTTCCTGGATAACCCATACGCATGCCACGCTTCGCATCTGCTGGGCAAGACAAAGAGGGCGTACGAATTTGTGAGGAGGAACCTGGGTGTGCCGATGCATGGCAAAGAGAACTTGAACGAGTTCAGGGGCGAGTTTCAGCAGTGGAACACGACCGGTGGGTACGTGTCGGTGATCTATGCAAGCATTAGGGACGGGGAGCTGTACAACATGCTCGGTGAGTTGGAGAAGGATTTGGAGGCTTAGAGTACACTTGGAAATAGACCTGACCAACATTGGTACCAGCGGGCGAAGGAACGGTAGTGTGTGTGGGTGTGATTATTGTATGTGGGATCGAAATGTTACTGCGACTTTTTATCTTCGGTGGTAGTGGGCGTCCACTGAAGCTGCGCTTGCTTGTCCTTATCCACCGTCGCCGAGTTGCCCAAGAGCAGCCACACTGTCTTCCTCAATCCACTCTCCACCGCCTTTGGCCGGGTCTCATACAGCGCCGTTAACGTCGCCAAACCCAGCGCCAACAATGCGGTATCTCCATGCGGGATGGGTTTCACCCAGCGCCTCTTCTTCGCGACCCCGTACGTTGCGTCCAGCGATAGCCTCGTCACGTAGCTCCCCAGCTGCGCCCTTCTCGCCTGGGGCACCGCTAGAATGAACACGCTGCTAAGAAAGCCGTTCAAAAAGTATCGTGCGGTGGGGAGCACGGTCCGCGGGAGGTAGTGCTGGAAGAAGCAAGTCAAGCCCCATGCGGTGCCGATGGAGCCGGAGATGACAGTTGCGCCTTGGATCACCGCGAGGCCGAAACGGAAGAGTGCGGTTTCGGGGTCGTTGAGCACCTTTTTGTAGGAGAGAAGTTGTGTGAGCGCGGTGAATGCGGCGACGAATTTGGCGGAGGCTTGCCATTCGTGGGCGAAGAAGCCGAGGAAGTTCTTGGAGCACGATGGCTCGGTGGGGTGGAGGATGGCGCATAGGAGTCGTGAGTGGGCGGGGTGGGCGGGGGCGAAGTCGAGAACGGGGTTGATGAGCGCATACTTTGTGGTTGGGTACTTGGATGGGGTGAGCGCGGAGAGGACGGGTGCTTTGAACGCTGGGTAAGCGGCTGAGGTCGCGGTGGGGGTGGAGAGGGTGGCGATTGTGTCTGCGATCTCGCGTGGGGTTGGCCAAGGGATGGAAGCGGGGAGACCTGCGGGGCGCGGGGGGATGTAGGATGTGCTCCGAGCCAGGATCACGCACGCGTACGAGCTGGGGAAGCAAGACGGTTCAAACAGGAGGGTCCAAAGCAGCTGACCGTTGGCAACAGCGTAGAAAAGCGCGCCTCCGATCCAGTCGGGTACCCATGCAACGCTGCGGGAGTTGATGCTGCGGAGGTGAGTGTACAAATTTTCGACCGCTTTCGTGCTGAACCACAGCGCCAAGGACCGGCGGAGGGAGGAGATGGGAAATGCGGCGAGTACCGACGAAGTTGCGAGGGTCGCAATGAACGGGACTAGCGCGGCAGAGTTGAGAACCTTCAACAGCCTCGCCTTGACCCTGTCCCTCGTTACAGAGTTGTCCAGATCATCTTTCTTCCAAGACCTCGCCAGAAGCGTCAGCCGCAGTGTCGTTAACCGGGAAAGAAGAACGCGATACAGCGCAGAGAAAAGCGCTAGCACAGCACCAGAGCGGAGAGACTTGAGCGAGACCAGCGCGGCCAGAGCTTCGCGTGCAGATTTCTTGCGGAGCGCCAGCGGCAGTAAGCCATCGAGCACGGCGTTGGCACCATAGCCTACTGCGAAGGCTCTAGCAGGTACACGGGCGGGAGGTGGGAGCGGTGGGTCGGAGAGAAAAGCGCGCAGCTCGACCATGTTTCTCGGCACTGGACTGCGCGAGGGTGTGGTTTGCGAGGCGGAGAGTGGGGATGCCATCGTTGCTACAGATATGGGCGCTACCGAGTCCAGAAGTCTTAAGGGTCCAAGCTTGTGCTGCTGCTGTTGAGCAGACTCTGGTCATCCACTAACGATGAAATGTAGTGTGCAGGTGATGAGGACGATGTCGTCGGCGTTGCTGGATAGCTTGGGCATGCAGGGTTTGCGATGTGGGTCCTTTGCTTGCTTTTATTGCTGGCCCGTGACAAGGCTCCTCGTGAAGTCGCCGTGTGCCCGATTGACCCGATGAACACTTTACTGAGCTCTAACAAACCTCGGGAAAAATTCGATGCTGTGCATCGAACTCTAATTGGCCGGCATGCTCAACGCTAGGCACTGCCTCAAAGCCAAAGGCGTTGTCCTGTCATTGTTACGAGGCTGTGTGCTCGAACAGTGTGGCAGGCACGCCAAGCATGCACTCCGGAACTGAATCAGGGCCATCCTTGTCGTGATCAGCGAGCGTTGGAGTCAGACCATCGGCTCTGATCGCCTTTCCGATCCAACTTTGGCATAAGCGTGTTAGCAAGTATACTTCTCCTGAAGCACTCCAAAGGAGATATAGTTACCGACGAGTAACTTAGGGATTGCTAGCTAGGGCTGCATCACGGAGGGCGACACGGCGAAAGGACGGAAAGGGATAGGGGGAAGGGCAAAGAAATCAACCCCGCGGAAAGCGACGAAATAATATTTGGGAGCAGCTCCTACGCCTTATGACGACATTCCTGTATCGCCGCAACTCAGACATTTCAACGCAACGCTCGCTAACCGACACCGCCGCAAAGCACTGCTCTGTGTGACCTGTTCCCTCGTTCTCTACTTGGCGAACCTTCGTGCGTCTTGTGAGCACAGAATCTACCTCCACTAGGCCGGCATTTGTGCCTTCATTGGGGAATGGAACAAAGCTTGGCGACAGAAGCGCCGGGGGCAGACGTGAGTGTGTTGATGCACAGCATGGCTGCCAAGCAAAATTTGTACCGCTCCCAGCTTACTGGGGCAAAGATGCAAGATGAGTAGTGAGCCAGACACTGTTGGGAGACGTGCGGATCAAGCTCCTTGCTTGCAGGACTGGTTCTATCGCTTGGTTACTCCACCACCAGCTCGCACAGAACATATATACGCTCGGGTAGAGACATCTTCACGCTTGTGCAACAGCAACCACTATCCTCATCTTACATCAACCCACAGAGTTACAATACCCACAATGCAGTTCACAAAGTCGACCGTCGCCATCCAGGCCCTCCTTCTCGCCGTTCTTGTTGCCGGCACTCAGGCTCAGAGTAAGTTTCCAGCAATGGTCGTTCAGCCCCAGCCATGCCTCCCGAGGCGTTGAAGTTGCTCGAAGCTGACAAAGCCGTCTTGTCCTCGTTCAATTTCTATGCTCACAATGCAGTCGCGAGCGACATCACAAGTGTCTTTGGCGGTGTTGGCCAGACCATCGCTTCCGGCGCCACCTCGGTCTTCGGCGATGCCACCTCTGGCGCCGCTGGTGCTTTCTCCACCGTCACTTCGGGGGCGGGAGGCGTATTTACCACCGTCACATCTGGTGCAGGCGGCGCCTTCTCCACCGTCACTTCCGGCGGTGCTGGCGCGTTCAGCACCGTCACTTCGGGTGGTGCGAGCGTTGCTACCGGCGCCAGTTCAGGTGCCAGCAGCGTAGCTTCTCATGCCTCGTCCGGCGCCGCTGGCGGCGCATCTTCCGCTACGTCCAAGGCGAGCAACGCTGCCGTGCAGAGTGGTATGACTGGTCTCCCTGTCAGCGCTCTCGCTGCAACCTTTACCGTCCTCCTCGGCTCGGCTATCGCGGGCACCCTTGTTCTCTGAATCGGAAGATAGGCTGGATATCATACCTGGTAATGCCCGCAAACGGAATGCAATAAGATCCAGACATTGGAGCAGATTGCAGATTGCGTGTGAGATGGAAAATACTAATGTACAGAAGAACAATGATAGATATGAAGAGGTTTGATTATGCTGGCATCTTCTCATCGGTAGAAGATTGACCGTGCGAAACTGGTGAAACAAGAACTTGTTGGATGCGTCGGTCCTCCTCGTCCATGGGCAGGACGGCGTTCGCGATCATTCCAACAACAGCACTGATCAGGAATGGCGTCGAAATGACAATCAGAATGCTATCCAGGAACCCAACGAGTGCCTTGTTGTCCCCCTTGTACGTGAACAGGTTGCTGAATAGATCGCTGACCAGCAGTGTGCCGAACCCAAACCCAAAGCTGAGGGCAAGAATGAACCTGTTCCTCCTGGTAAACGTCACGTTCTGCAGCACCTTGACTCCCGACACTGCGATCGATCCGAACAGGACTAGCAGCACACCGCCCAGCACTGGTTGCGGGATCGCCCTCACACAACCGGCTAGCTTTCCAATAATGCCAAAGAGAATAAGCCAGAAACTGCACCATCTGCCGGCTTGGATGTTGGCGCATTTGGTGATGGCGATAACACCGTTGTTCTGCGCAAACACCGAGAGCGGTGGAACGGTGCACAGCGCGCTGAAGATCCCTGCTAGACCGTCGACCAAAACGCCACCGCTGATCCTCCTGTCGTAGGCCAGACCATCAACCTCAACCCTAGAAACTTCGGACGTGGCGGTCACGTCGCCGATGCACTCCATCATCAACGAAATGTACACAGCGAGCAAAGGAAGCACTGCAGGGCCATATACGCGCAGCTTGAAGGTTTCGACCCAGAGGAACGTGATGGGTTTCGCTGCGTCGATGGGGGCGGCCGACATGTAGCCGAGTGGGCCTACGACGATGAGGGGGAAGAGCAGACCGATGGCGATGGATGCGTTGCGCATGGCTGGCGAGCCGAATATCTCGACAAAGACTACAGTCATGAACGAGAGGAAGCCGAGGCCGAGGTAGTGCGCGTCGCCCCAGATGTAGGAGCGGGAAGGAGTGCCCATGCAGAGTTGGTCTGTACCCTGGCAAGCAGATCCACCGCCGAAGGCGGGGATGGCTGTTTCGCCGATCATGGAGATGCCGATAAAGGCGACGACGGTACCGGTGATGATGGGTGGGAACATGCGCTTGAGCACACGTGGGGGCAGGAAGGAGAGGGCGATTTCCAGCAGAGCACACACAGCTGCTGTGCCGAGCAGGTAACCGTATGCATCGGGACAAGGCGCTCTGCTACCATCTGGGTTCAATGGGCAGATTCCATCAGCATAAAGATTCTTGAAGACACTTGTCGTGACGGTGAGCGTGGTGAAACTCGTACCGACCACACTGAGCAAGCCCGTACCGAGCTGCCTCCCACCCAGGAACGGAAGTGGAATTGCAGACTGCTGTACCGCCGACACGATGCCTGAACAAATGAGAGAGGCCGAGATCAAGTACGCACTCGTCTCCGCAGAAAGGCTCAGTGCGGATGCAATGATCATGGGCGGCGTGATCAGGCCACCCAGCATCGCCAACGCATGCTGCAACCCGCAGATCGCCGCGACTGCCAAGGGAAGCTCATCGTGCAAACCATAGAACGGCGTCTCTGCCGCTCCACCGTTTAGCTTCGAGTTGGGCTTCCATGGGAAAAGACGAGGCAGGCAGAGCGCACGGAAGTCGTAATCGCCCAACCACCCTTGTCGTGAGGTGAAGCGGCGGGCGATGTTACGGGCGTGTGCGCGTGGGTTGCGGGTCCAAGACGTGGTTGGGTGGGAGATGAAATCCGAGTCGTGCGGCAAGTCGGAGTTGAGGATATGGGAGGGTGCGGGTTGGGGTGAGGGATGAGCGAAGGGTTGGGTGGTGACGGTCGCGAGTTTGGAAGACATGGTGCCGTAGATCTTTTGCTCGTCGTCAGTGGGCTCCATTCGGATTGATAGTGGTTGGCACCAGAGGAGCTTGTGCAGTTGGTGCTGGCGTGGATCGGGTCAGGTGGGAGCACAGGAAGTTGATGAAAGCTGGAGGGAATAAATAGGGACGATCTGAGTTGTGGGCCACAGCAAGCAAGGGGAGAGTAAAAGCACGTCTGGGATTGCGACGAAAGCTGTGGGAGAGGATGAGGTGGGCGCTTTCAATGAGATGAAGGTGAGAAAGAAGGGATAATATAGGCTAGTCGAGGGTGCAGAGTCGTAACTACTTGCAGCTCATGTCCAGCATTTAAGTACTGAAGAGGGGGGAATCAGGCACGTTTAGGCAAGGCACACAAACGCTGTAGCTCGCTTACAGTTACACGGGGGACGAACTGTCAAACAAAAGAAGCGAGACATACGGAGTTGTTCACTGGAGTCAAGCGCAGCGAGCTCCAACCGACGGGACGTTGCTATGTGTACATATCTTACCGCTTGATTGCTGCTGGTCCGGCACCGGCGACGGCAACGGCATTTGCAGCGGCTTTTACCGTGATGCTCGCTATCGAGAATGAGAGCATGTGGTCTCGAAAGCAAGACGCAGCGTGATAGCATGAATTTGGCCCGTGATAAGCATGGTACGGCCAAACCACGCTGCACAGCGATAACAGCCGTCCCGTCCTTTTTCGCCACATCTCGACACCGTTCCCCCACATCCATTTTTGTGAACAACCTTGGACGCAAGCTCATCTTCTTCAAAAGTTTGCTTTTGCACGTATCCGTGACACGGACAAGCGCAATCTTGAGCTTCTGTAGTTACAAGTCAAAGCGAGAACGGGTAACTGTGCAGATGCTTACGCTCTTTATGCTATCACGCTGCTGCTCGGACCTATGACAACGAGTGGGTCGAGATATGATAACGGTGCGGGGTGGCGTTGTTCTCCGTCGGTGAGCCAATGAGGGAGCGCGAAACTCGCCCGAGATTGCGGAGACAATGTCGGCTCGTCTGTACACAATCAGCTGCAAGAAGACAGCAAATCAGAATCGGTGTTTCAGCGGCTATAGCGCATGTCCAATCAGCGAGATGGTGCAGCAGAGATAAGATGGCTTTGCTGCAAATTCATCCCTCTGAACGCAGTCTCGGATTTGACCGAACAAGATCGACCCTTTTGCGAGCTGGGCGAGTCATGAGCTCTGTTCATTACTGGGATGTAACAGCGTAGATGATAGTCAAAAATTCCGACTTCCGCTCTCCGCGTGGCGAGAAGGCCGGAGACGCTTCGACCTATCCGCTAGCTCCTTTGTGTCTTGCTCCTCTTTCCTCTCTGATTACCAGCTTCCACTCACTGCTCCGAACAACGCTTGCAAGCAGGTATTTTAGGGCATCTCCTCGTCAAGATGACCATCGCTGGTCCCAGCAGCTTGGGCGCGCTGTCGTCTTTGGCCGTCCGCCGCAGCTGCACAACAGCGACAACCAGCCTGTCATCAGCGCAGCTGCGCCACTTTTCCCGTTCCTTCCCCTCTTCAAAGCCGCTCACTCCAAGCGCAGAAGCTTTCTCAACCTCATACGATCCTTCTCTAGCTGGAAGCATCGCTCTTCCCTCTTCTCTATCCCAACAACGAGCTCGCCAAAGAATCTCGGAAATCGATTTGCGGCTCGATCCTCCTTCGCCCTCCCATGTTTTGCGCGATCGCCATGCGCGCCAACATACCTACCTCCGCATCTCGCTCACCGAAAAATGCAACTTGCGCTGCCTCTACTGCATGCCTGAAGACGGCGTGCCCCTCACTCCCTCCGACAAGCTCCTCTCCACCTCCGAGGTCGAGCGTCTTGCTTCGCTCTTCGTCTCTCAGGGAGTCAACAAGATTCGATTGACCGGAGGAGAGCCCACCGTCCGCTCTGACCTCCCACAGATTGTTTCCTCGCTTGCGGTGCTCAAGCAGCACGGACTTGAACAGATCGGGATCACAACCAATGGTATCGCGCTAGGCAGGCGTAAGCTCGACACTTTGGTTCAGAACGGGCTCACGCATCTCAATGTCTCGCTAGATACGTTGGACCCGTTCAAGTTTGAGTTTATGACAAGGAGAAGGGGACATGAGGCTGTCATGGACTGCATCGAGAGGGCTCTCGCGCTCGGAGTCCAAAGCGTCAAAATCAATGTGGTCGTCATCAAGGGTCTCAACGATACCAAAGACGTCGTCGACTTTGTGCGCTTTACCAAGGACAAACCCATCACTATCCGCTTCATTGAGGTAAGTCATTGCCACCTTCTCATCGCTTGCTGGCTTTTCCATTCCTGACTTTTTTTGTCCATTGCTCGTGTTTGTGTGTCTCGTAGTACATGCCCTTCGATGGCAACAAGTGGCAGGTGCAAAAGCTCGTCCCTTACCGAGATCTTGTCGAGACCATTCAACGCGAATTCCCAGACTTTGAGCGCATTGCGAATCGCGACGACCCCAACGACACCTCCAAGCATTGGCGCGTGCCCGGTCACCAAGGTACCGTCGGATTCATCACCAGGTATGTCCCCGTTCCTTGCTTCACCTTGCTTCACCTTGCTTCACTCACATTGCACTCTCCGTATCTTTTGCTGACCCCAATACCGACTCACATTGTGCGCGACAGCATGACGGACAACTTTTGTGGTACGTGCAACAGACTCCGCATCACCGCGGATGGTAATCTCAAGGTAAGTTTCCCACCCTCTCTCCACATTCGCTTTCTCGCCGCACTGTACTGAGCCGACATCCTTTACCCTTTCTCCTTGTCCATCTTCATTTAGGTCTGCCTGTTCGGAAACGCAGAAGTGAGCCTTCGCGACGCCATGCGTACTGGGTTTGGCCCCATCCCATCGCTGAGTACAGGCTCAAATGGGGAGCCCGCTACCGACGAACAGCTGCTGCAACTCATCGGCGCAGCAGTGGGGAGGAAGCATGCCAAGCATGCTGGCATGCGCGACCCCACCGAGCTCGCAAAAAGTCTCAACAGGCCCATGATTACCATCGGCGGTTGATTGCACCGCACAAGCAAATCGTGGGCTTTCTACAACACTACTTGTACCTAGGCAAGGCAAGGATTGACTCACTCCCGATACCCTTTTGCACTACACCACATTGCAGGATCGAGCACGCCACGCAGCACGGTCGGATTGCGACGAAGTCGCGGGATCCGCACAGGAGGGGCTAGAGCAGGATGCTTAACCCCGAGAAGGTTCTTCCATTATTCCGCGCGCAGACAGCAGAGGAACAAGAAGCCAGAAGAGGAGGAGGACGATGACGACGACGATCCATGGGGAAGCCTCGATAAAGCGTTCGAAAATCTTCAGGACAAATCGCTTTACAAACAGGTATACCTCAACCACCCCTCGAATGCTTCTACCGCTTCTCCTTCTCCCCCGACGCAAGGAAGTCACCCGTCAAAGACGGCAAAGGATCCAATCGCAGAGATGGAAGAGGCCATCTTCGCCCAAGCTGGCGCTGCCGCTGTCCACACGACCTCGAAGCCTTCGCGAAATGTAACTATGGCGCCGATCTCTGGAGTCAAGTTCTCGAATTTGCCACCTTCAGCAGGCATCGATCCATCTCCGGCTGCGTTTGCCGGCGCGGGAGCTAAGTGGTCGGAGTACATGCAAGAAGGCGGTAGGGAGGAAGACGATTCGCCATGGTCGTCGTTGGACGCGTTTGTGGACAATCCAGATTCGTCGGCGCAGTTTGCTGTGCCGCTGCAGCATCTGCAAAGCCAACACCAGGTTATGCAGCGAAGCGCCGAGCAAGCGGGATATCCGCAGCAGTATCATCCAGCCGGGGACGCGTTTGCAGCGAACGACGAATTACTGCGCCAACAGATGCAGATGCAGTCGCAGTCCAGCTCGGAAGAGGAGGCGATGTTCGCTCGAGCCGGTGCAGATGCAGTTGCCAATCTGTTCAGCCCCTCCCTCGTACCTCCTCATTATTCTATGATGGGGGTTCCTGCAGACGAAGAAGAATCAACTTCGCTCTCGCACATCGACCCTTCCACCGGCGGTGCATCCATGGTCGACGTTGGCCACAAACCTCCCACTGCGCGCAGCGCCACCGCCATCGGTAGAGTCTACCTCCCCACCCACGCCGCCTCACTCGTCCGCTCCACTGAATCTTCCTCCCACGGCGTTTCCGGCAAAGGCCCCGTTCTGCACACCGCTCAACTCGCCGGGATTATGGCAGCCAAACGCACCGCCGAGCTCATCCCCCTCTGCCACCCGCTCCCGCTCACCCACGTCGAAGTCAAGCTTTCAATCATAGATGGAAACGAAGAAGAGGGAAAGGGAGGCGAGAGCTGGGTGAGTGTAGAGTGTACAGCGAGGACGGCGGGGCAGACAGGGGTGGAGATGGAAGCGCTCACGGGGTGCACAGTGGCGTGTTTGACGGTGTGGGATATGGTAAAGGCGGTTGGGGGCAAGACGATGCGGATCGGGGAGATTATGGTGGTGAAGAAGAGCGGGGGAAAGAGCGGCGATTGGCAGCGCACCGCATAAACACCACCCCATGCAAGTCCGCTCACTTTCTGCTAAGCCGGCTCGAAGCTGTATCTCTTTCCAGCATCACACGCGTGCTCACACGGCTGCGAACTGTCAACAAATGCCTGAGAATGAGATGCAATAAACAGAACTACAAGTACATATACGAGCCAAACGAGAGTGCAGAATCGAGAGTGTAATTTAGAAAGATTAGGACTGCTGCAACGCGGTAAATCCGCCAGCCTTCTTGATTGCACGTTTGATTTCGCCCTGCGTCTTCTGCCAGACGTTGAGCTTGCTATCGCGCGCCATTGCTTCCGTGTCCTCGCCATACTTTGCGACCAGATCCGCGAGCCACTGCGACTCGAGTTGGCTCGTGTGGCGCTCGACTGGTGCTGCTTGCGCAGCGAGCTCCTCGAGTTGGGCGAGCACCTTGTTGCTGCCCTTCTGCGGCGCTGTTGAGGGCATGAACGTTTCCACGTCCTCGCTGTCTGCGATACTGGACTTGAGTGGGTTTCCCCATGGCGTTTTGGGCTCTGCGGCATTCGCCTCTGTGTCGGAGAGATCTCCTTCGATGATGTTCACTATGTTGCCGGCGTCGTCGCGGACGACGCGCGCCATGCCCTTCCTCACCGGAGCCGCACCAGCATTCGAAGAGGAAGAAGCTGTGCGAGTAGAAGCAGCAGCAGGAGCACGTTCGGTACCACCCGAATCGGGCCGGACATCGAGCGATGGGATCAGTCCGAGCTTGGCGTAGTTCTGGCGCAAGGTGAGTTTGGGATCGTACGAGTCCTTGAGGACATCGGGGCCGTGGACTGTGGGTGCGCGGACGAGCTTTTTCTTCATCTGACGTTTGGCGTTCAGCGAAGGTTTGAGGCTGGAGCCGGAGCGCGCTTTGCGGCGCTGTCGTGGATTCGCCATCTTGTTGGATGTAGAGGAAGGTTGTTAGTGAGGGAGAAACGTAAGGGGGGTAGGTGTGGTGGTGATCAGAAGACGAGGTATGAGCGTGCAGTGTGGCAGGGTCCGGAAGGAAAATTTCGTGGCGGAGCGGCGGAGGGGAAGATTCGAAAAATTGGGTTTCAGGCTTCGGGATTCGGAGCGTCCGATTCCATTCCCGATGCAATCTGTGTGTGGAAGTGGAGTTGTGAGCTTATTTCTGGAAGCTGCTCGTTGACATAGCTATGACTTCGACCGCTCACCGCAGTTCTCTCCCGCACTTTAAACCCCTCTCTTCTCCCTCACCTCCTTCTCACCTTGACACCGGCAGCATCATCACCACCCCATCGCGAAAATGTTCTCAGTAGTCCTTCCCGGCCGCCTCCCCCTAACCACCCCGCAACAGGTCGACGAAACCCACTGCGTCTTCCCCCTCGAAGACGCCGCCTCGATCTCGCACGTCGTGGTCTTTATGACCGGCATTCAACCTTTTCCTCCCGGCTTCTCCGCCACCGTATACCTCCTCTGGCCCTCCTCTTCCTCTCATGTTGCTGCTTCCTCCTCCGGCGGCGCTAGTGCGGGCGACTGGAAGCTGCTTGGGTGTCTACGCAATTCAAAGCCCAGTGCGATATTCAAAGTTCGCCCGCCCGCTTCGTCAGCCCCACCGCTGCAAGGCACAACCGCAACGCTGGGTATAAGCATCGAACCGGACAACATTGTCGATTCGCAAATCGAAAGCCTGCAAACAGCGTCAGCAGCGCCAGCGGGCAATGCGGGAGACGCGAGCTTGGCGTTGGTAAGCGGGAAAGAAGCAGCAGGCGGGGGGGAAGCAACAGCGCTGAGCATCGCACCGAAGATCGCTAAGAATGCATTCGCGTACCTCAGCTCGTTCGCTCCAGACTCTGCGCCACAGACAGTGCCACTGTTGCAAAAATGGCTCGAGCAGCTCGAACGCAAGCTCAGGGCGCAGGGCGTTGGGTTCCTCGACAAACAAGAGTAATCTCTCCACAGAAACACGCACCACACACACTTTGCAATGCAAACACACGCGACACTCTCGTCTATACTGCTTGCTGATCCGATGCTGCGGTGTAAGAGCTAGTCTACAGCTACATGTGCCCGCGCACTTTCCCTCCGCCTGACCACCTCCCACTCGACCCTGAAAAACACCCACACCCATCGCCTTATGATCTCAAGGAGCTCCATCGAGAACATCCCACCTTGCCACTCGACCAGATGGTGCAGGTGGGACGACAGTTTGAGCGACCAAAAGAAGCGCAAGAGCAAATCGAGCAGAATTGCCAACTGGTACATCCACGCTGGGAACAGTAGCGACGGACTTGGACGCAGCATCCGTTCCATCGTCGAGAGCGTCCGCCTGTGCGACGAAGATAACGTCGAAGAAGGGCCGCCGGAGGGGTTTGTTGAGGGTGCCACTGCGAGCGATGTATGCGAGGAAGCAGATGATGATGATGGTTGTTGGTCGGGGCGGAAATTGGACATGGGCAGAGCTTCTGCTTCCTCGCTAAGGGGAAGGGGCATGTAGGAGAGTCCGCGGCGATGGAGATGCACTGCATTCTGCGCGACTTGTGCGACCGACCCCATGTTCCCAGGTTGCAGCAAGCTGAGACCCCAATCGTTGGTAACATCCCACCAGAAGCTGAACACCGAGTTGACACAAACGGCGAGCAGCCAGAGCGTGTACCTTGTCACCCATTCGCCATGATGGCTGCCCGGGTTCTTGTCCGCTTCGTACCACGCGCTGAGCCAGATCACCGGGAACGCGGAAGCGTACTTTGCAGCGTTCCATAGCGGTCTGGTGCTCTTCTTGCCCTTGTCCACTGGTGCGGAGACGCAGTACTCGGAGAGACATTGCCTGAACCGGATCGCATACGGTAAAGAAATGAGAAGCGGCACGGCAACAGAGCCCTTGCCATTCCACCAACTATGATGTTCCCTGCGAGGCACCAAGAAGCACGCGGTGAGCCAGACGTCGCCAAACACTTTGGCGAACGAGGTGAGGATGTCAGCGAGAACCACGTCGCTGAACGTGATGGGTTGGTTGAGCGACGGTGAGAGGATGAGCAACATCGAGCGGCCGAATGCCTTTCGCATTGGCCTGAAGAACAAATTCCCCGGCCATAGGAGTGCGAGGAACGCGCCAGTGACGGCGAAACCCTGCAAAGCTTGCGCATGGCGTCCCTTTGGATCGCCATCAAGACTATCGACATAGAAGCGGTACGATGCCCAGCCAAGCATCGACCACACCAGCTGCAACGTGCTGAACATAAACAATGGCCTTGTTGACAAGAGCGCTCCTCCCTCTGACAGTGTCGGCCGCGCGGTGGGAAGGATACTATCCCCATGTTCGTTGGAAGTGACGATGGAGGGAGGGGAGGAGTTGACGTTGTGGTAGGACCCATACTGCGTGGTTGCGCCGGTGGTGCTGCGGTGGAACCCGGCGTGCGTGTTTGGTGTACGCTTCTTCTCCGCCACGTCTGCTCTGAAGAGCGCAAACAGATCTATGCCTTTGCCTTGGAGCACCCTGACGTTGATCGCGAAGAGGAGCAACCCTATCGATGCGAGCAAAAGCACGCGGTACGGCGGTGGGAAGAAGGCGGAGAAGGACCAGAGGTCGGCATCGTAGACAGGATCATCCTCGACGGGCGGAGCGGACGAGCCAGGATCACTCATTGCTTCCCTACCTCCTGCCGGATGTCCTCATCGATGGGTGGAGAGCCGTACTGGTAGAAATGACAAGACGGTGGAAAGTGAGAAGGAAGGAGAAGGAAAGAGTGTTGGTCTCTCCGTTGCTCAGATTCACCTCACTCCACCGGGAAAAGTCGAAATTCCACGAGAACGGAGCCTTTTGGCTGTGCTACCGTAGCTTTGGTTTGGGCTGGCCTGCCGGGAAAATTTGGAGATTCCATGTCGTGTGGTGCGTGATGCGTGGTGCGTGGTGCGTGGTGCGTGGCTGTGGCTCACAAAGTGGTTCTTTGAGAACTTCATCTTGCTCTATGCACTCTTCTCAGCTGGACAGCCTTGCCGAGATCACACCCAATGCCTAGCGATGCATGGTCGCCTTTGCGAGCGCTATCACAGACACTCGGAATGAGAGACCACAACAACTTGTGGCATAGATAAGTATACTCCGCTAAAAATGGGAAGGGCGATCTGAGAATAAGGTAAGGTTCGACAAGAGACAGTAACGCAGACCAACACAAGCATGTGTCGGCTTCACGAATTAGTGTGGACCAGGGCAGGTCAAACGGCCAGGGCGAAGAAGGCGGCGGAAGAAGCAAGCAGCGCCGAGACCAAGGCAGCTGGAGAGACCGAGCTCGATGCACCGCTGCTGCTCTTGGGCGACGACGATGCCGAAGCCGTCCCTGTAGCCTGGGTTGCCGAACCAGACGGCGAAGCTGAGGACGACGAGCTCCTCTTACCCGTCGACGTAGCACTCGCCGCTGCCGACGAAGACGCGGCCGAGGCGGCAAGGGCAAAGTTGGTTCCCTGTGCGAACATAAAGTGCTGGCTGTTAGGGTCGCTGAAGATCAAGTAGTCCTCATGACCCACGTTGGGGACATAGTTGAATTGCTGGCTAGAAGGCACATTTCCGTTGTTGGCCGACTGGAGCTCGCGTTGGAAGTTCTGGCCACGGGAGAGATGCGAAGTGCCCTGGTACTGTGCTTCGCAGTGGGTGTCACCAGCTTCGTTGTCGCTAAGGCCGAGGGCGTACATGATGGTGCGGCCGTAGTAGCGCGAGGCGATGCTGCTGGCGCTGCCCTGGTCCTGGCCCTGGCCATAGGGAGGGAGGTTCTGGAGACCGTACCCCCACTGGTCGGCGGTGCTGGCGCAGTTGCCACCGGGGTTGGAGATGGGGCGGTCGGAGGTGGGCCAGACGTAGGAGCCGGGATTTCCGACGAAGTAGCTCATGCTTGCGTCCTGGGCGGGGTTGGACTTGCGCAGCATGGCGTAGTGCTGGGTGAAGGATCCGCCGAGCGAGTGGCCTGCAATGACGACTTGCTGGAGGTTAGGGTAAGTGGACTTGTCAAAGAACTTGGTCACGAGTGCATCCAACGCCTCAAAAGACGAGATGGAAGCGCCGTTGGGACCGGCCGAGTTGACACCTGTGGCCCAGTTACCCCCCGCGAAGACAAGATCGTTGGGCTGAGCCTCGCCAGCGCTGGCGTCAACCGTGCTGAACCAAGTGGGCGCGGCGATGAGGATCTCGTCCATGTTGATGCCCAGGCTCGAGTTGGCCGAAGCGCAGAGGAGCGAGTTGCGGACGAGGTTGGCGTACTTCCAGTAGTCACGCGGCAGACCGGGCTGGGTGATGACAACGCGCTTGATCTGCGCAGCATCCTTGCCGCGCTCGATGATGTACGGCTGAACTACGTTGTTGCCCACAGTTAGGTCGCGCATGGTGTCGAAGCCGAGCACTTGGGGCATGTCGGTCCAGCCGGTGGTGAAGGAACCGCCGACGTCAGCGGTGCCGATGAAGATGGTGGGGCAGCCAGCCCGCTGCGAGTTGTCGTCGTGGCCGCCGTCGTTGTCAATGACGACGGTCTGTCCGCTTGCATCGCCGGGACGGGCGCCGGGGGGTGTGGCGCCATTCTGATAGTCGGACTGCATGATAGAGCCGGAGCTCTGGCGGTTGTGCAACTTTTGCAAGGAATGGTTCATACCGTGAACATCAGCAGCGACGGCAGAGCCGGCGATGGCCAGCGCCGCCATGATGTGAAAGGCAGCAAGCTTCACCATGTCGGTTTTCCTCCTAGCTCAATGGTGGACAGAAGGAGTTGGTTGAGGTGATGGTGAGGAGGAGGAGGGGGGAAGGAAGGACGAAAGGGATGGATAATTTCGAAACACTCACACAGACTGTCAAGACTGGGTCTGTGAGAAGCGAGGACTCTCCACAGACTTGACACAGTCACACCCGACAAACACAAAGCCAAACAAGACGAGGGCAGGGTAGCAGTACAACTACACAGTCGGCGGCGTTACGGTGTCAAAGAAAGCCTCGTGGACTGATGCTAATTCCTGTTGTTGCTGGCATTTGCAAGCAAAGGTCGCTGAGACACATGGGAAAGGTAGGGCCCGAGCCTTAGAGAGGGAAGAGGGTGAACTTGGAAAAGAATGGCGAACCTCGGCTGTGGCGGCGCTAACCCTGAGAAATGCAAAACAGTGCATTCTCAACCAGCTGCACGTCGGAGAACCCTCAATATGCCACAAAAGCATCTCACGAGGCTTGTCCTCTCGCCCTTCTTACACTATCTAAAGCAAACTGACAGGCGCGTTGTGTGTAGGAGTGTGGGAGGACCGTCGTCGATGACCAACTGCCTGGCTTCTTGGTTGGACAGGTTGCTTTTGAGGTTGTGCATGTCTGTCCCGGATTGACACGCCTGAAATGCCAGGGTTAGGTTTGCAGCCACGGCGGAGGGTGGGCTCAAAGTCAAAGCCGAAGAACCAAGCAAGGCTCGAGACCAACACGAACCGCAGCCAAACACACACGCGCGATTCTGTTTTTTCAGGAGTCAATCTTGGACGCCTCGTTGAAGGAATTTTCCGCGTTTGCAGCACATTTCCAGGCAGAACGGTCGGGCGGAATCCCAAATCCGTGTCGATTCAGTCAGACGGAATTGCAATCGAAGCTGGCAGCTTGCATGGCGGAGAATGTCCATCGCCGATCTTGCTCTCTCCTTTTATCCATGTTGAAAGCATCGGGCATCCTTTGCTCACACGACTGACCTTCTTGTAGGCAAGGCTTCAGACAGACTCATTTAGAGGGTGAATGGGTTCCGAACAATGGTACAAGTACAGGTCTAACGATGAAACAGAGTGCAGTAGTAGTGCTGTTGAATCAGCTTGATGCGATCGCCTTCTTGGCGGCCCAGAAAGCCTTGCCAAACGTCGCAGCCACAATCATGGGAAAGATAATGGTAGCGTCGCAGTACACCTTGACGTTCTTTCCGCCATTGGCTGCCGATTTGATTTTGCCCCAGCTCACCGCCTCGTCAGGTCTCGCGCCCGAGTCAGAGCCGTCAAATTCCTGACCGGTGTTGATGTAGACGCTGTAATCGGCACCGTTCCTGAACAGCATCGCATTTGCAATCTGATGCTTGCACACGCCGCCGCCCAGGATAATCATGCCCGCCTTGGGAGCCTTGACAGAGAGATCGTTCAAGCTGCGAATGTCTTTGACCAAGTCGATGGTGAGACCTGGATTCTTGTACGAGTGAAAGTAGATCATATCTCCCAAGCTGCCGTCGGTGAGGGCGGGGCAGAAGACGGGGATCTCGTTCTTGGCCGCCCAGTAAAGGATGCTGCTTTCGTCGTTGATCTCGCGGCCCAATCTCTGAATGACGCGGCTGGGCGACCATGCATTGGAGACGTTGTCGCCCTGTTCAGCACGCATTGCGTCAAGGATGGGCATGACCCAGTCTTCAAACTTGCAGTAGTTGTCGTTGGGTACGAGAAGGTTTCCGATGCGATTGAGGCCTTGCTTGCGGAGTGTAGCGCCGTCAAGAGCAAAGTCGCCCAGGTAGGTTGGGCCGAGACACTTTATCAGATCCTCTTCAATACCACCTGCTGTCGTGACGAGCGCCGACACCATCTTGTGCTTGACGAGGAACTTGATCACTTCCCTCAACCCAGAAGAGACGAGATTCGAGGTGAAGCCAAGAAAGATGCGGCATCGTGTGTTTTGTGCCTCGGCGAGACTGGGCTTGTCTGGGTCAGTGGAGGTGAGGTAGGCAGCGTCTGTGGAGAGTCGCCATCGACGCATCTCTTCGACAATCTCGATGGCTTTTGAGACGCCTGTGGCCTGAAATCCCACCTTGGACATGCTGTCGAGTAGTGCTGTGAGATCATTGGGATCTTGGTGTTCAAAGTCGGGTCCCTTCACCTTGGGTGTGTCGGCAGGAAGTGGCTGCGATTGAACAAACACTGCAGCCTGCGCCGAGGCCACGTTGCCATTGACAGGCTGCGATAACGTTGCCTCTGTGCCTGTCATGCTTCTATCACTGTGACCAGTGCACAAGTCGGTCAACAGATGTGGTGGTTTCGATGCAAGGTGGGGCAAGCTGGTGGTGCTTATACGGCAAGAAGGGACTGGAAAGAAAGCCGAAAGTGAGAAGAATCGCACGACCCTGTCCGACTGCATCCTCGGCAATTTTCAAAAATTTCAAAGGTTTTGAGCCTTCACATATGTCAGACCGTGCTTGTTGTTGGCCTGACCCACTCGAAATTCGCTAGTAGTCATTGGGCGTAGCGTGCGTAGGAGGCGTGCAGCCTATCCACAGAGGGAAGGAGGGAAGGAGGGAAGGAGGGAGAGAGAGAGATAGGGAATGTGCTTCAAGTCGGCGTGGATGGAAAGCGAAAGTGCGAGTGCAAATGCGGAAATGCGTATTTGGCCAAAAGTCACACGCACACACACACACACACACACACCCCCCTTCCTTCGCTGACGTCGAGCGCATCCCTCCGTCTGTTCCTTCTCTTCCACATCATTCTATCGACACCTCAACTCGGCAGCTTCCGCATCCTCGCCGTCGCTCCACACAGCCATCTTGCTAGGCTGCTCTTAGCGTCGAGACGTTCACTCAACCCACCCGTCCAACCTGATAGCTTTACGCTCATTCTCTTCTCTCCAGATACCACACTCGACTGGGACGCCATCATGCCGTGCACTTGCTTCTAAGTCTTGCGCCAGCTCATCGACGCCATCGTCACCTCCACAAGTTGCTCAAATACTTTGCCTCTTGCGGAGCAGCTTCGATCGGCTCGCTAATTCCCCACCCTCGTTTGTTCCACTTAGCAGCCGTGCAGGGCACCCTCATCCGCTACCGAAATGTCCTTCCCCAGCTCGCTTGCCGTCAACTTTGGCAGGGTGGCCACCTTCATCCAGGTCCTGTTCTACCTTCCCCTCGCTCTCGATATCGCCGGTCAAGATGCCTTCCTCGCGCTCTCTGCCTCCTTGGCCTCGTACTATCTCTTCCTCTCCACCGTGCGGCTGCTCACCCGCAGGACACGTTTGGCGTGGATCGGTCAGACGCTTGCCGTGTTCCAGTTCATCGTCGTTCCCGCCTGCCTTTTGGTTTGCTTCAATGTCTATTCTCCGCCTTCGGCCACCATCTTTCCGCCGCGCAGATCCAACAGCCAGGACAAGACCGCCAGCGAAGCCATCAGCAGCCTCTTCTCCCGCAGCACCAGTGCAGCTCATCCTGAACCGCTCGATGTAGACAATTCACATTCTCTCACAGGTTCTGCGTTTTTGGATCGCCTCGTCTCGGCCTCGTTCGCTTTCTTCTTCTGGCTCGCACGACGCGTGCCGGGTTGGTGGCATACGCTTCTCCGCATCTCGAGCCCCTTTTTCAGTTTGCTCGAAGGTGTAGCCTCCCTCCTCGTCATCCAGTCGCTCGCGTCCACCTCTCGGTGGATCATTGCATCCTCTCTTGCTGCACCTAATCCACGCTACCAACGCAGCCGTTCTTCAGGAGCTAGCGCCGCCAAAGGTGCCGCATGGATCTCGAATACCTTTATTATGCGCTCGCTCGCATCCATTGGCTTTGGCGCCAGCGAAGTGTGGCAAATCTTTTTCCTCCTCGTATCTGCCACCATCTATGTCACTGCCGCCTTTGCCCTCTACGTCTCTTTCGATGGCGCGACAAAGGATCGTCCCGGCACCGCAGCGGCCATCGCGACATCCGTGACATCCACCCTCTGGCTCACTGCCATCGCATTCGCCATTCGCAAAGGAAACGTCATCGAAACCAGTCTCATGTTCGCCTACGTCGTCTTCAACATTTACCAGCTCGGACCCAGCCTCTCCTTCACTCCCGATCCAATCTCGCTCATTCGCAGCTTCAAAGCCAATACCCACGGCAGGGCCTTTGTCGACAAACTGCCCGACTCGCTCCAAGCTCCACTCACGAGCAAGATTCTGCAAGCTGCAAGCGGGCTTGTCGAGGTACTTGCGCATTGGCTGGGTCAGTCGGTCGATTTCATCCACGCTGCTGGCGCCGCGCTGCCCAAGTCAGTGATCGTATCGCTGATCTACAGGCTCATGGTGCTGTATGCAGCCAGCCGCATCCTTCCCATGCTCAAGGGCAGTGTTGCCCCCAAGCATCGCGGTGAAAACGAAGCCCATAGCAGAAGAGCCAGCTGGGGCCGTACGCGCGCTCAACACGATGGCAACTCGGATGCAGAGAGCGACTGGAGCTCGTCCAGCACCGAGTCTTCATCGTCTTCGCTCTCAGGCACGGAAGTCGAAGAGCTCGAAGAAGAGGTCTGGGACCACGAAGAAGGCCGCTGGGTTCTGCAACGCCGAAGGTTGAGGAGGAGAACGAGACGGAGGACACCATTCGATGGCGAGTTGGAGTCCGAAAGTGGCAGTGGAAGCGAAGAGGCCGAGTACTCGGAAGACGACAGTGGGATCGCGTACAACGACGATAGCGTAACAAAGG
Organism: Ustilago lituana; assembly: GCA_928869825.1. NCBI lineage: Eukaryota > Fungi > Basidiomycota > Ustilaginomycetes > Ustilaginales > Ustilaginaceae > Ustilago > Ustilago lituana. Next base: position 639,330 of record CAKMYA010000008.1, read on the forward strand.
ATCTTGCCGATCAGCTCAAAGAGCCACAGCCAGAGCAGGAACTGAGCTTGGCAGATAAGCTCAAGTCACCTTCTCCTCGACTGCCAGCATCCCGCCGCAGTGCACGCACTGGCAAGAAACGACGCGGCAAACCTGGTCGACGAGGCTCCCTCTCCAACCGCAGACTCGCCATTGCGGCTACCTCTCCCAAATCTGGCACAGTCCCTCTACCCCACGCCGATCCTAGTGATAGTGCAGGATGCAAACGCCCCAACCTCTCCCGCCCACCCTCCGAGTCACGACGGCACAAACGCCCCCGTCCACCCCCCACCCCTCCTTCCCCATCCTCCTCCCACAAGCTCTCGCCATCCACCCTCGACGCAGAAGGCGAGGCATTCGGCTCATTCATCTCGATCCTCGTCTGCTACTCGCGCCTAATCCTCATCGCCGTATACAGCCATCTGCTGCTGCTCGACCAAAAGAACCAGATCTACTGGCGCTTCTTGACAGTGGGACTCACGCTGGTCTTGTGGGGATTGGAAATTGTCATTTCAAAGGAGGAAGAGGTTGCTGTCGGTGGAGTCGGCGAGCTCGGCGCTGCTGCCGGAAGAGGTTGAACAGCGCTGCTCGAGAGTTGACATTGTCTAATAAGTTACCCTCTTTGTTGGTCTGTACGATAGTTTTGGGTAAACGGTGTAACGTAATTACTGTAGTACCCGAACGCCTGTAGTACCGGAACGATTTTGAGAAATGAAAAGTTTGATGTCAGTACTTCGCCGTGATCACAACCAAGCATGTTTGTCAATGTAACCAGTCACGAAACTCACATTGCAATGATCATGAGATACAACACTACAAAACTGAATGTGTGAACTAGAGTGTGTTGTGCGATGTGCTAGCCTGTGGAACCTCATCATAAAAGATGGTCGGAAATGCATCGTCGTCATCATCAACAGTGCTGAGAGCCTCGCCGTCATCGAGAAGGTCGAGGAATGTCTGTGGTAGTGGAGCAGGGGTGGCCAACGATGCCAAAACCTGCTCGTCGTCATCATCAAGCTCGTCGTCATCATCTGCTGCGGCAAGTTGCTCCTGCCTCCTCCTGAGCTGCTCCTGGTGCTGTGCGATCGCTGGCTGCTTCTCTACCAGCTCTCGCTCAGCATGCTCCCTGCTGATCATGCGATCCTTTGTCAATACCATATGATCTCCTATGAGTGTCCTTGGCCATGCTTTCCTTCTCTTCATGGCGTTTGCTTCCTCTTGAGTTTGCAAAACCATGTTTTCCACCTGCAATGCTGTCTTCTCGTTGTGTGGTGCCTGGAACGCTTCTAGAAGCGCTCTCTTGAGACCACGTGCCTCTCTCGGTGTCTCAGCATTCCTGAAGTCATTGAGCATGTTGTTGATTTGTGTGCTTGGCTGCAGAATGGCTTCAGATTCCAGTGCTGCTGGCTGTGGAGCCCCAGATTGGTGACCTGCAGAAGCTGACCCTGCAAGGCAGTTCAGAACCTTGTCAGGACTCGGAGTCATGGTCATTCCAGAGTCCTGGAAGGCCTTCTTTGCTGCTGCAGGGGTTAGCACCTTTGCATGTGCCTGAGCATACAAGGTACCAAACTGGGCCTTGTCAATACCTGCTGCAGGCACATGTGGAGCCAGATCGGTTACCAAATGCTGGTATGCTGCAGTTAGGGGTCCGAAAATAGATACATCCAACGGCTGCATGATGTGTGTACAGTGTGCAGGCAAACACAGAGGTACAATGCACCACCACCAGAGAGTATCAAGGAATTCATTGCTTACATGTGATCTGTGTCCATCGATGATGAGCAGACACCATTCTGATGGCGCTGACAGCCTTGTGGTGGCATCGAAGACCTTTTCGACCCACAGTACAGCGAGTTCATTGTCGGTCCACCCACTTGGTCCCTTCGAGAAGTGCCACATGGGTGGAATATCTTCCATTCACCACTGCTTGCCAATGGTATGAATATGGCCTTTGGTGATAATGAGCGGTGGTAGTACCTGACCACCACTACCAATGCATTCAATCACCATTGCAGACTCTCGATTGCCTGGCTGTGCCTTGAATCGGCTTGCATGGTCTCCTGCAGGCACAAGCACATGCTGAGAACTGCCCTGACCGAACATGAAGCCAGTTTCATCCATGTTAAAGATGTTGTTTGATGTTATATTGTATTCATTGATGGTGTCAAGCAGTTGTTGAAACCATCTCTGTATTGCCTCTCTGTCTGTGGACCGTACACATGCATTCTCCAGACACTGTGACCAGCATGACTTGATCAATGGGTGCCTGAGTATAAATGCTGAGAGCCAATTATGTCCAAGTTTATGTGTGCCTGAGCTGGCAGAATTGCCACATGCCTGGCCCTGAGCAAACATACGGACATCAGCAGCGTTTAGAGGAAAGCCACCAGCAGCACAGTGATGGATGTGCTCCACCAGGGCAGTCTCGGCTGCTGGCGAAAGAGCTTGTTGTGTGGTCTGAGCATCTTTCTTTGCATTCCTTCCCTTCTGACGGTCGTACAACGTTGTTTTTGCAATTCCATGAGCTGCAGCCGCAGCACCGATGCTGGCATGCTGCCCAGCATTGAGTTCGGCCAATGCAAGCTGGAATCGAGCCTCACGCTGGTCTCGAGCTAGCACAGACTGTGTACGACTGTGTTTCGAGCGCTTCGAGGAGGCATTCCTTGGCATTGTCACACAGAATCGCACGAAAATGGTGTTGAAATGGGGTTTGAATTACGGTGAATGAAAGTTACAACATCAACTGTGGTGGGGAATGCGGGGTTGGTGGGGACAGTTGATGGTGACCACAGGGTTGTCGAGGTGATCATGCAAGGCACAGACATCGGAGATATGCATTTTCTAACTTTAAATTTCGTTCGGGTACTACAGGCGTTCGGGTACTACAGTAATTACGTTAAGTTACAGTCTCTTTCGTTGGCTCAACCAGCGCGTGTGTGCAACGGTACAGCATGGCTCGCAGAAACCCATGAGACGAAAACTTGCCATCCTCCCACAACTCAACTTCCCCACCCGCTCCCCACCCGCCATCACGCCAGACCGGTGAGCCGATCCCAGTCCAACTGCAAACTAAAGTACTCTGACCAGTAATTAGCCAAATCCTTCTGATTCATCGGCGTTGGACTTGCCTCCTGACCCTGCGCCCCATTATGGTGTGTGCTAACCGCAGTCTCGGTGGAACTGATCGAGCTGGTGGGTGAAGCATCGAACGCCTGAGAATCCGGGATGAACGGGTCATAGCAAAACGACTGTTTGCATCCGTACGTGTTGTTGAACAGCGTAACCAGCGGCACTGAGGCGAGCGAGAGGTTGGTGCTGACCAAGCTATTCGCTGATGAGGAGGAGGGGGTGGAGGTGGAGGGGGGGTGGGAGGTGGAGAGTACGGCTTGGGATGCGACGGAGGGGGACATGAACGAAGAGGCGAATAAGGGGGGAAGGAAGGTGGATTGGGCGTTGAATGTGATGTGTGAAGGGTCGGAAGCGCCAACGCCACCGTTAGTGTTGGAAGGTGTGAGGAGGTGGGACGAAGGCGTGGTTGCTGTGTGCACCTCTGCTGCTCCAAAACCCCCAGCCGCCGCATCGCTCCGCGCAGCCCCCGACTCGACCACACCCGCATCCTCCTGCCCAGCACCAACCCCGGCTCCATTCATCATCACCTCCTCCTGCACCGGCCCGCGCACCGCCATACTCGCTGCCTCCGGCGTCTCCCGCGCCGCCACCGCCAGCTTCCTCAACACCCTCAACCCATGTTTCGCCATCTTGAGCCCCGTCCACTTCTCGGGCATCCTATCAAAGAAGTCGGTCAGAATCGCCAGATCCTCCAACGCGCTTTCCGCATGCTTGCTCTGCGGGTTGACAAAGACAATGTACGCGCCGGCGATGGCGGCCTGGTAGGTGTAGTACGCGATCTTCCAGAACATGGTGGCGCGGGCGCGGCCGAGGAGGTCGATCATGGTGGTTTGGGCGCGCGTGATGCGGCGCAGCGCTTGGGCGCAGATGTGGAGAGAGACCTGGTTGAGTTTTGTTGAAGAAGCTGGATCCAAAGTAGCGGATTTGTCTTTGTTGGCAGAATCGGTCGAGTCGGCGGCAGGGAAGAGGTTGGAGCGGTGGAGGGAGAGGATAATGTAGAAGACTTCGACGGCGAGGTTGCCCGACTGGTGCACTTCCATGAGGCCCTTGGTTTTGATATCAACGCCCGCAACGTGGTAGTTCTGAATCGCGTCTGCTTCAGTTTCTGATCCGAGTAGGTCGATGCGGCCCAGATCGGGACGATAGCGTTCGGGGATGCTCATGTACCACTGCAGCACCTTGTCTGTGAATTCGATGATCTTGGCTTGGCTCCAGCTGCGATCCTGATTCTCGTCGAGGTAGATTCGCGCAAATTGACTGAACTCACACTGAAGCGTCGCATAGGTGATGGGACCGCGCGAATCATCGCCAGTGGTGCCAGGGAAGCGACAGCTGAAGCGCGTGATGCCCAGCGGACGGCCAAAGATGCTCGAGAGGATCACGTCTTGGTGCACTACAGCCCACCAGAGTCGGCGGCGTGTATCGGCTTCTACGGGGTCCCAATCGCGCTTGATCTTGTAGGGATCGACGTGAAGCCCAATCGACTGAGCTTGACGAGCAACTGAGCCGAGGAGAGGCCAGAAGGAGGCAGCGCGTTCTGTGTTGAGCAAGTACGCTCCGATGAGGAGTTGCGAATGAATCGTTTGCAGGGTAGGCGCCGAGAGGAAGGAGCATAGGCGGAGCGATTGATAGGCAGCCGAAAGAAAGAGGTCAGAGACCATGGCAGGTGATTTGGAAGTGGTGGACGAAGGCTGCAGTGCATCCAGAGCCGGTGCATCACCTGGTGCTGGCGAGGAGGCTCTACTGGCTTGCCGACTGGGTTGTTGCGAGGCTTCGCCCGCCAGGAAGGCGTCGAGCATTCTCACTTTGCGGTCGACGCCCACGGTGGTGCTTTCCAGGTCGCAGTTCTTTCCCAGCGCGCAGATCATGAGAAACACGGCCAGCCACGGCAACGAGACCTGCGCCTGCTGCTTGCGAGGCATTCTGGAAAAGGTCTTGGCGTGGTCGATGGCACTGGGGATCGTTAGGGCCGGACACATGGCGGAAAAGTGGCGGACAAACGAGGCGCAGATGCTGTCAAAATCTTCGGGTTGCGGGAAAAAGGGAAGCACCTCTTCGATGAAAGCAGTGCCAGAGCTCCAGATGGTGGCAAAGGGGAATGTGTCACGAGAAGGGTCGAGGACGCTGTTGAAGGCAGATTGCATGTCCCTACGAGCCATGGTGTCGTGGATGCTCGTGCTGGCATTGCCGGCGTTGGAACGCGACGGACCTGCAGTGCCGGCGGTGACCTTTCGAAGAACACCGTCGCTCGAAGTGCTGTCGCCGTAATACATCTGGGTACCATTGATGTTTTTAGGCAGGTCAAGATCGTCATGCTGATAAGGATCGACACTTTTCAAGTCGCGGCGCTGAAAGTGATTGTTGTATAAGGCCGAGGAACCGTTGGTGTGAATGTAGTGGTCGGTGGCTGGAGAGGCGGCGTCGCCGACAGAGGGGTCACTGGGGTGCGCAGAGCCGCGAGGTGATGAGCCAAAATATCTGCTGTGTGATGACTGCGATGAGGAGGACGCATGCGATCCGGGCCCTGACCAGTGGAGGATGCGCGATTTGACCGCATTCGAGTCGGCGTCCTGGTGTTGAGGACCGGCGATCTCGGCGAGCATCTGGAGGCCACGAGCTGCGTGCATATCATGCGAGGTGGACTGAGTTCGAGATGTGTCGCTACGGTCGCTTGACGTGGAGGCATAAGGCCAGCTGGAGCTAGACGAGGGGCGGTAGTGCGATGGTTGTTGAGAACGCGGCGAGGCGGGGGCTGGCCTCTGGGAGCGCAAAAGCTGCTGAAGACGGCGCGTCTCGTTACGAGCCTCTTCAAGCTCCTTTTGCAGCGCAGCCAGCTGCATCGGACCTTGAGCAGGAACATCTTGGTCATCGTCCGAGTCGTCATAGACTCTTGTGCGTCTGGAGGCACCAGAAAGAGGCTGCTGTGGAAGACGAGGATCATAGCTGCAGTCGGTGCTCTGTGCAGAGCGAGCGCATCGGCCGCATGCAGGTCGACCACGATCGCACGCGCGCTTTCCCTTCAAGCAAGGAATGCAAGACTTTGGAATCCGCAGACGTTTGCGCTTGGCCGGTTGGCCGTCGTCGTGCGTGGCAGTAGTGATGGTCTCTTTGTCGTTCGGCATGCTGGGTGCGGCTGAACTCGATGTAGCAGTGCGTGTAGCACACGATAGCCAAAAGTAGAGGGTGGAAGCCGTCGGCAGTGACAATTTGCGAGGCGTAGAGTATAAAGTGTGTTATCCACCTTCCCTCTCAGGGGTTGCGAAAGGGATTGACAAGAATACACGGATCCCCGTGGGGTGATGTTGCACCCTGGACAAGTGTCAAAGCTGCGTGTCTCCAGGCGCCGGAAGTAGGAGCATAGGTGGTGGCAAGCCAATATGTGCTGTGTGGGAAGGTGAAGAGGCAGAGAGAGAGAGAGCCCAGAAATCAGTCGCGCGTAAAAAAGCCGAATCCGAAGTGCAGTACTATCAACAATCACATGGTGGCAAAAGCACAGCCGAATCACGCCAACACGAGTTGTCAGCTCTACCTCACTTTCGCGGCTTCATTTGTGGGACCATACTTGCACTGACTCAAGTTCGCGTGGACACTTAGAACAAGTTTGTGGTGTAAACATCAACTCTCTGCTTTCATCTCATCTCTTCATCAGAGCCACCTCCCTAACCGTACTGTATCATTCTGAAATGCAGTAAGAAGTGTGCGCGTTGATTGTCAACAGCTCTCTCTCTTTTTGCCCCGCAGACAGGGTCCACTTGTCGGGTTAGTTCATGTTTTATACAAAATATATGCAGTAGTGAGCCATGTTGATATCTCGTCCCAGTTAGTATAATGGTTATTATAGGGCACTCTCACGATCTAACATAGATTTAGAGTAAACTGCTCAGATCAGGGTTCGATTCCCTGGCCGGGAAATTTTCTTTCCTTTTTGGGCAATTTTTTTTTTTTTTTTTTTTTTTTTTGGAAGGTGGACAATTGTGATAGCTTTGGGGTGTTGGAGTACATGAGTACTTTGACAGTTCATCTCATACTTGGGCACTCCACCACATGAGACACACACCAATCAGTTGGTCTTCAAACCAACCAATTATTTACATGTCCCTCCCATTGGTCATCATACCAACTGCCTCTTCCTCACAACCACCAGAGGATATCCAACTCAACCCACATGCTGAATGTGTGGTATTTGACCTTTCCCATACACACAACTCCTTACATGCCCTTGCATTTGATGCAAGGGGCAAATCCCAGCAGCCAACACCAGGGATACACAACCAACTCATTGGTCCAGATCCAACTGAATGGATCCCTCAACCCATCCAATGTGTCAGCAGTTGTGTGCCAGACACATGAAATTGATGTTAACTTGAGATAAACATCGATTTCATTTGAGTTTGAGGTTAACAGCCAGTAAACATTGATTTCACTTGAGATCAACATTAACTGCATCTTATGCTTGATGTCAACTGACTGCTGTTGCCACTCCATTCAGAGGTAATGTGGCACATTCATGGTAGCCAGGTGTGTGTCCTACACTTGAAAGGTGTGGGCTAACTGTCCTCATGTAGGTATGCAGCATGGATGAACTGTGCTGCTGTTGTTGGAGATGATGCTTGAGGCTGTATGATGCTGATAGTTGGCATTGTCATATAGTAATGGTACTGGTGGAGGTTCCAGGACCATGGTGTAGGTTCTGCCTGCACAGGTGAGGCCTGTGGTGCCAGTGGTGGTTCTGACTGATGTCTATATGTTCTCTGACTTGAATGGAGGCACACTGAGTAGTAGCAATGCCTAAGATTGCTACTCTATGAGACAATGAGTGTGAATGTAGTGATACTAATGTACTGACAAGTAAAATGAATGATAGAGTGGATGAGGCCCCACCTCTCCACTCATACAGGGAATGTGTATATATATATGCATGTGTGTATGCTGGCAGCAGTTGCTCCAGAGCATCCCACTGCCAGCATCAGGCCAGTGTCTGGGCCTGCCCTGCTGTCCTTGGGACTTGTGTTGCTGGTGTCTAACCAGTGGCCCCTAGCTAGCTCCATGGCCTTGAGCCAGTGTCGAGCTCTTCCTCCCTTCCTGCAGGTCCCCCTATCTATGCAGGGGCCCCTGCACCTTACCCAGCTGTTACTGGTTGGCCTAGGGTCATCGACAGCATCCTCCAGGTGCTGCTGACATCATCACTGATCACCCATGACCCATTTGGGATGGTGTCATCATAGTCATTGCTTGTCATTTTCATTCCACAGCATCATATGGCCCTGTAGGCAAAATCGATGATAAGGCCTGCTTAATGTCGATTTCATCTGAGATCGACTGTAAGATGCATTTAATGTCAATCTCAATTCGAGTTCGATTTTATGTCCTGTGACACTCATCTTCATCTGGATGAAGGTGAGTTTGTTTGGGTCAATGCTGGGTTTGGTTATTCAAGTTACACCATTAGCCCTTTAAGCAACACTGCTGCTTCTAAGAGTCAAGATATCTGATACTTCAACTACAGAATGTCTCACATCCATGTCTGAGCCAAGCATGGAATAGCCTACCTCAAGAATTGGTTTCAATGCCTCATGGGCTACCATGGCAACCTCTATTGGGAGGATGACCATCAGAAGGCTGCAATTGTGATTCAAGCATGTACTGTGGCACATACATTTGCAAGCAGGTACAATCATCCCAAAGATGTTGCAGAATACCTGTTGGAGTCCTTTGCAGAGGATGACATATGTGATACAACATCTGGACCAGGTGCATACAAAGAGGCAACTGAAGATGCATGAATCCTGCACTGAGACAATCATCTGCAATATGAGGTGGAACTGGTGGCAGTGACAGATGGAATGTTGCAAAGCCAACTCAACAGGTACAGGGCCAACAGTGCTCATGATCTCAGGGAGGAAATGGTGAGTGTGCTCTTTACCTCTCAGGGCTGACAATTCATGGATACAACAGCAGTTTCAAGGAGGCATGGCACGACCACCACAGCCTACAACAAGTGGCAAGAGAGGCAGAGCAGGTGGAATGAGGCACAGAGGTGATGCTCTGAACAACATTGAATTGTGGCTATGGCAGCTTTGCTATCCTCACCTATCCTTCCTATGGTGACCCAAGTGTTCAGCTGATGGTACATATATCACAATCAAGCTCGTTGTTATGCCTGTGGGGTCTGGGAACCTCAGGTTCACCAGTTATGGTGTTGTCAGTAGAGGCCAAGGGCAGGTTATCAGGCATGGTGGTGTCTGATACATTGCTGGCAGGCTTGGAGGATTTCAGTAACACTGAGAAGATCTAATATTCCACCTACAGAGTGAGTAGAGTAAAATACAATCAATGAAGTTGTGAGGCAAGGGGCCCTGGTAGCCTGTCTGGGGCCTAAATACCCCCCAGCCTTTGCCACAGTCAGTTGTTCCCCTGACCAGGGCTGACACATCCTGCAGCTGTTGCCACAGCCAATTCAGGTTTCCCCTCAACCCAATCAGGCACAGGCCACCACCACCAGGTCAGTGGGGGCTGCATCATAACAGAAAGATGACTGGCATGGCAATGCAGCTTCCTATCCTGGTGTCTGACATGCTCAAGCTGGAGGCACTGTGCTGGGTCAGTCCTGACAAGTGCCATGTCATTGAGGAGATGCTTGACCAACTCCTAGACTGGGACATCATTGAGCCCTCCTGTTCCAGCATCTCCTACCTGGTGCTGCTCATCAGGCAAAGTCAGAAGTGGTGATTCTGCATTGACTACAGAGGACTCAATAAGGCAACTGTTCCAGATCACTACCCCCTCCCCTGCATCAACAATGTCTTCAAAGCCCCCACTGGCAACCAGTTCTTCTTGGGACTGGATGCCATCTGTGGCTACCATCAAATCAACATTGATCCAGAGGACAGGTGGAAGATGGCTTTCTTCTGCCACAAGGGCCTCTTCCAATACAAGAGGATCCCCTTCAGTCTCAAGAATGCACCAGCCTTCTTTCAACATTTCATGGATCAGCTTCTTGGTAACATGTGCTGGACCAAAGTGCTGGTGTACCTGGACAATGTTGTGGTCTTCTCACTTGACTCTTGAGCAGCATGTTGTCACAGGACATAAAATCGAACTTGAATTGAGATCGACATTAAATGCATCTTACAGTCAATCTCAGATGAAATCAATGTTAAGCAGGCCTTATTGTCGATTTCGCCTACAAGGCCATATGATGCTGTGGAACAAAAATGACAAGCAATGACTATGATGACACCATCCCCAAATGGGTCAGGGTGATCAGCGATGATGTTGGCAGCACCTGGAGGATGCTGTCGACAACCCAGGACCAACCAGTAATGGCTGGGTGAGGCGCAGGGGCCCCTGCGAGGATAGGGGGACCTGCAGGAAAGTAAGGAGAGTCCGACACTGGCTCAAGACTGTGGAGCCAGCGAAGAGGTATTAGTTGGAGGCCAGTGATGAGTGTCTAGGACAGTGGGGCAGGCCCTGAACTGGCCTGATGCAGGCAGGGGGATGCTCTGGAGCATCTGCTGCCAGCATACATATATATACACACATGCCTTGTGTGAGTGGAGAGGCAGGACCTCATCCACTCTATCATTCATTTACTTGTCAGTACGTTTAGTATCACTATACTCACACTCATTGTCTTGCAGAGTAGCAATCTTAGGTATTGCTACTACTCAGTGTGCCTCCATTCGAGTTGGAGAACATATAGACAGCAGTCAGAACCACCACTGGCACCACAGGCCTCACCTGTGCAGGTGGAACCTACACCACAGTCCTGGAACCTCCACCAGTACCATTACTATATGATGATGCTGACTATTGGCATCATACAGCCTTGAGCATTATCATGATGATGGTGGTGCCATTCATCTGCACTGCATACCTACATGAGGACAGTTAGCCCACTCCTGTCAAGTGTAGGACACACACCCAGCTACCATGAACGTGCTGCACTACCTCTGAATGGAGTGGCAATGGCAGTCAGTCAACATCAAGTGTAAGATGCAGTTAATGTCGATCTCAAGTGAAATCGACATTTACTGGCTGTTAACCTCGAACTCAAATGAAATCGATGTTTACCTCAAGTTAATGTCGATTTCACATGTCTGGTGCATGACTGCTGACACATGTGCAGTCCTTGGACAAGCTCCTGGCTGCAGCCAAGTGTGTCAGTCTCAAGTTCTCACCAACCAAGTGCCACTTTGCCCTCCCCTCACTGTTGCTGCTGGGTCACCACATCTCCACTGCTGGCATATTGATCCTCCAAGATCATGCCATGGAAGTTCATGAGCTGGCCCTGCCTTCAACCCTCCAACAGCTTTACCACATCCTCAGCCTCTTCAACTATTACCATGACTTCATTCTGGGCTACACCAGCAAGGCTGCCCCACTGACTTCACTCCTGAAGGGCCATCAGTACAAAAAGTTTGGCAAGAAGTGGCATCTGGTTGACCAGAATGATTCAAAGACCTCTGCTAGTCAGGTCAAGCTTGACTGGACCAATGCACACACCACTGCACTCAAGACCCTCAAGCTGTCACTGTCCTCACCTCCAACCCTCACCTACCCAGACTATGATCAACTGCTCTACCTCTATGTCAATGCATTGGGGAAGGCCTTTGCTGCCACCCTTCATCAATGCCTGCCTGTCAATGTCCAAGCCACAGTGGCATGCCACACCACATCCAGCATCAGCACACTCAACCACCAGCAACAAGGACTTGGCACTCAAGCCCATAATACTGGCTTTGGAACAAGGCAACAGGAAGTTGGGGTACAAGATACAGGACAACACACTTGTCTACATTGGACTGAAGTGCACTCAGACAGTTCTGCATCCTGGTGGACAAGATGAAGGCTGTGTTTGCTGAACATCATGACAGTGGTCATTTTGCTTTGTGAAAACTCATGAACACCTTCACCAGTACCACCACCTGTACCTGGCCTTGCACCTGCAGGCCTACATTGACAACTGTCTGACATGCCTTTGCACCAAGCTAGACAGATGCACTGGTGAGTACAGCACACACTGAATGCTGACAGCCTCCTACCTGTTCCACACCATCTTGGTGGACTTGGTCTTAGGACTGCCCAAATGCCATGGTTATGATGCCATACTCATCATCATCAACCTGTTCTCATGCATGCTGGTGATGCACCCATGCACCTCTCATGCCACTGCCACTGACCTCTGCAACATGCTGACTGCCATGGTCCTTCAAAGAGGCTGGATGCCAGAAGTGATGGTCTCAGACTCAGAAGCATGCTTCATTGGCCAGGTGGGCCAGAGGTTTGCAGAGGCCATCAGAGCGATGCTGCAGCCATCAGCTCCATATCACCAGCAGGCAAATCCCATGGAGCAACACATCCAGACATTGCAGTGTGTCCTGTGTCAGTGGTTGCACACCAGACACATGAAATCGAGGTTAACTCAAGGTAAATGTTGATTTCATTTGAGTTTGAGGTTAGTGGCCAGTAAATGTTGATTTCACTTGAGATTGATGTTAACTGCACCTTACACTTGATGTCGACTGACCATCATTGCCACTCTGTTCAGAGGTAATGTGGCATGTTTGTGGTAGCCTGTTGTGTGCCCTACACTAGACAGGAGTGGGCTAACTGTCCCCATGTAGGTATATGATGCTGTCAAGCTGCATCGTTGTCATTGAGGATGGTGTAGAGACTTGTACAGCACCACTGGTTGGCATCATCATATGGCAATGATACTGGTGTAGGTTCCAGGACTGCAGTGTAGGTTCTGCCTGCACAGGTGAGGCCTGTGGTGCCAGTGGTGGTTCTGACTGATGCCTTTATGTACTCTGACTTGAACAGAGGCACACTGAGTGATAGCAATGCCTAAGATTGCTACCCTACAAGACAAAGAAAGTGAGAATACTAAATGTACTGACAAGTAAGTGAATGATAGAGTGGATGAGGTCCTGCCTCTCCACTCATACAGGGGATGTGTGTATATATATGCATGTGTGTATGCTGGTGGTGATTGCTCCAGAGCATCCTGCTGCTGGCGCCAGGCCAGTGTCAGGGCCTGCCCCTTCTGTCCTAGAGACTCGCCACTGGCCTCCGACCACTACCTCTTCATTGGCTCCACAGTCTTGAGCCAGTGTCGGGCTCTCCTTCCTTCCTGTAGGTCCCCCCTATCTTTGCAGGGGCCCCTGCACCTCACCTGGCTGTTACTGGTTGGCCTAGGGTCATCAACAGCATCCTTCAGGTGCTGCTGACATCATCGCTGATCACTCACAACCCCTTTGGGGTGGTGCCATCTTTGGGGTGGTGCCATCATAGTCGTTGCTCATCGTTTTCATTCCACAGTGTCATATGGCCCTGTAGGTGAAATCGATGATAAGGCCTGCTTAACATCGATTTCATCTGAGATCGACTGTAAGATGCATTTAACATTGATCTCAGTTTGAGTTCGATTTTATGTCCTGTGACACCCTGTAGGCAAAATCGACAATAAGGCCTGCTTAGCATTGATTTCATCTGAGATCAACTGTAAGATGCATCTAATGTTGATCTCAATTTGAGTTTGACTTTATGTCCCATGACACATGGCATCAGATTGGGCATGGCATTGGCTACCAAGAGTAGCTGATACTGACATTGGCAACTATTGCTGATGGAAACTGCAGATCTCTCTGTGTGGGAAAATATGGGAAATAAGTGCATGTGGTCATGATAGAGCTCCCAATCCAGCAGGACAGGGAGTATCAATGATGTGAAGGAAGACCATTTTCCAACATCTGGGACCTCTTTGCCCAACAGAAGTGACAATCTGCCACAATGGGAAGAAGTTGGACCATTGCCCATGCTGCAATCATCATCACACTCAGAACCATCGTCACCCTTGGAGTTGTTGTCACAATTGTGAACTCCATCACCTTTGCAACTACATCAAGGCTTCAGTGGTCTCTGCACCAACTTTATGACCAAGGTTCCCATCCCACAGCCTGACTACACTGTGTTGATGAGACCTTCTAGTCAGGTGCACTTATCTGAGGTCTTTGCCACTCTGGGATTGTCCAACCAGGGAACCCAGAATGCTGTTGCTGAACAGATGCTGGCCAGGATTGGTAGCACCTGCCCTTGGTGCAACCAGCCCCTGTCAAAGGCAGTCAAGCAGTGTGGTCCCAAGAATGCAGCATGTCTCTCACCAGATTACATCACTCACCACTTCCAGACATGCTCTTGGAAAGCAGCAGAGGAGGCATACTGAAAAAGCTGTCACCAGTTGCTTGGTGGCAAGCCATGTCCTCACAAAAAGTGCATTGGCAAGGTGCTGCCAACCAACACCAAAGCCTTCAACAAGCACTTTGCCAAGGATCACAACAACAACCTCAAACTTCTGGGATGGCTCACCCTTGTCCAAAGCAAGTCCTATCCTTGTCCCTTGTTGATGGAGGGTGGAGGAAGTTGTGCTTGGTCCTTGCCTGCTTCCAATGAAGGCAGCTTCAACCTGTTTGAAGTTCTTCTCCATTTTGAGAGGGAGCATGCATTCCCCTGCCTCAACATGGATGCTGTGCAGCTGTGCACCATGCACAACCAGTGGTACTTTGGTCTCGAACAGATCAGTGACCATTCATGCTCTCATGCACAAGCAGCCATGGAAAGTGGGGAACTTTTCAACTATTGCCAAAGAGGGTCTCTGCCCCTGGTGCATTAGCAACAATAAGCTACCTTGGAACAAATGAGGGAAAATCTACAACACAGCACCTGGTGGGGCCCAGCACAAGCATATGTGTCTGCATCACTTGTGGCCCCATCATCAGGCCAGCATCAAGTGTCCAACCTGCATGCTTGATATGCAGACCTATGAGATGCCAGAGCACCTCCTCAACTTCCACCATATAAATCTATATGCTACCAGTAAGAAGGCATGTAATGATGACCTGCTGGGCACAGTAGGCAGCACATTTGGGACCAAGTATGTAACAGTGATGTCAGCAGTGGCTGGATTACATCACTGCTCTCAAGAGGCCAGAGGGCTTTGTCACTGCAGGCACCACCAATATCAGTGTGACATAATTCACAAGGGATGAAGCTCTATGTGTGAGAAAACCTGGCTGGTCAAAACCAGCCAACACTACTTCTAGCACTGGGAGGTGCAAAAAACACCCATGCAAATGCAAGTGGGATGAAGAGGAATCTCATGACAGTGCCAACCCTGTCAGACAGCATCTCCAGTGACCTCTAAGCATTCTGTTTCTTCAGTGTTCTGTCCTTTTACAACATGTAACTGCAGTTTGTGAATCAGATTGCCTTCAATATGCCTTGTGCAGCAAGGCTCTGTCTTCTGTTGGCTTTGCTCTGTCTTCTGTTGGCTTTGTCTTCTTTAAATATATGTGAGAACCCATAGGCAAGCAAGTTTCACTATTAGCAAACCACAATTCATGTGGGATTACAATGAGCTCAACTGAATCTTCAACATAGGGAGTATTCAGTGTGTTCATTGTCTTCACAATGCACAATGCAACTGAGATGTGGTGAATGGGGGGAGCTGGTGGTTAATCAGTGAGTTGTTGGCACCACCAGTCATCTCTATCCCCCATTCATGGACCTGACTGAGCTTTGAAAAAAAAAATTGAATTCCATGTGATGCATTTTAAATGTTGAATAATGATCATTGCCAGCAATCAGGTGTGAAAAGTGCCAATTCCACTGATTGAGATGGCATTAGTAGTGCTCATTGTGATCATGCAAGTGTAACCCTCCAGTTGTTGGTGTCAGGGTCACAGCCCTGACCCTCCAGCCTAGTGGTCAGCCTCCCAGCCAAGATACCTCCTGTCCAGAGCTGACTGCATGGAGGCAACCACTGCAGTCAGTTCCTGCACCTCAGTTAGTTATCACTTGTCATGACTGATGGGGGTTCCCTACTGACCTCTGTCACATGTATTACTTATTTGCTGTATAGCAACATAGTAGTATCATGCCCTGACCCCCAACAGTACCTGACCATCATTTCCTAGTGCTACACCATTCCCCATGGTTCCTACCACAGGTCCCTACAACCTCTCCATACCCAGCCACCTAGCCAACTGTAGCCATAAGAACAGTACTCAGACCCTTACAGTCCTGACAGTTGGCAGATGCACTGGATAAACAACAGATAAACAGTGTTCAAGGTTGTTGATGGTGTGGGGTGTGTCTGATCCTTGGCCCATGCACATCATGCATGAACCACCTTAGCTGAGGCTGAGATCATCATGATGGGGATGTGCTGAATACTCACTCATGTCAGGCTGTGGGAGCTAACAATTCCATCATTTTTGGAGCGCAGTATGCCACACAGAATTCGCATACCAGCCTGCATTCAGGGTCCTTCCTGTCGCTGCTCGTTTCCTCTTGGCTTCTCCTTGTTGAAAGGCCATCATCCTCATTGCAAACCAGCATTCCTTCAAGCGCTCGAGCTTGCCTCTGCACACACAGCTGGTCGAGATCACTGTCTCTGGCGAGTCACGCCTTGCATCTCCTGCATGCCTGCTCCAGTGGAGGAGCAGATCTCCTCCTCTTCCTCGTCCTTGGTTGACCTAGCTTGTCTGCAGGATCAGTCACTGGACGACCCACTCTCAGTTCATGTGTCTGAACAGAACTTCTCCCTCGATGGTCGCGCTGGGTGCAGACCCGCAAAATTCGATCAAAATGATGTCCCATCCATAGAGACACCCTCACTGGCCCGACAAAGTCCTGTCAAGTTCACGCTACCCGGTTCCCTCTCGAGTGCTGCGCATCAGTCACACGTCAGCAGCAGCCCTTTGCGCTGTGACAACAGCGATGGTCTCGGCGTACGTTCCTTGGCTTGCAGCCTCCCCACATCTGCCTCCGCTTCGCCTGTTCGACAGCGTCATGGCAAAGGCAAAGCTGCCTTGCTGGGCGGCAATACCCCGGCAGACGATATGCAGTCGCTTGGTCGTTCCGAACAGGCATCCTATCTGCGCCCTCCATCTTTCGCCGAATCGCAATTCGCTACCATCATCCGTCGCCAGAGGAAAAGGAGGGTCGTTTCTCCCACTAGCAACCTGCAGCTAAGCGGTATCTCCTCGATCTTGGATCTTGAAGCACCAAAGTCGAATACCGAAGGCCCTTGCGACGTTCAGCAGCATGTCAGCGACGCGCCAAGCTCAGATGATCCCTTCACCTCCGATACCGGCTGGAACAATGCGCTGCGCCGCGGGGAGCTCAAAGCCGCCTTGGATCGCAATGCCGATGCACCCACTACCACACTTGCATCCGAGCGTCACGACCCACTCATGGCCATCCATCGAGCATGGGAATTTGCCGGTTGGGGATCCATCTCCCTTCTCGAGCTGCCCGATGCGCCGTCAAGCAACACCAACAACGTCAATGACGCAGAGCCTCGTCGTCTGCAGCTCGGCCAGTGGAAGGCTTCGGCGATCGCAGGCAACGCCGTCACCGGTTCCGTCTTCTACGCGCTTCCTGCCGTCGTCGCAGTCTCGTCGGTACTATCTCCCATCTCGATCCTCATTGCCTGCCTTTTACTCTACCCTTTCCGACCCATTATTTGCGAGCTGGCCTCCGCTCTCTCGGCTAGCAATGCTGGCAACTATTCCTACCTCTCCAATATCTCGTCCAAGCTTGTCGCCGTGCTTGCCGCTGCCATTACGCTCCTTGACGCTGTGGCGACAGGCGCCGTCAGCGCAGGAACAGCGAGTGCTTACATCGCCAGCGAGACAGCCAAGGATCATGTGCACATTGACTATCGACTCATCTCAGTGCTGCTTCTCCTAGGTCTCGCAATGCTCTGCCTACTCGGATTACGCGATTCGAGCATTGTGGCTTTGGGCATGTTTCTGCTCCACGTGACCACAATGATCATGCTCATCATTGCTGGAATTGTCGCTTGGATTCGATCAGGCAATTCTCTCTTGCATGACAACTGGGCTATGGGTATGGCCCACGTCTGTGCTCCATCGACAGGCAAGGGCATCGCACGAGCTATCTTTGACGGTGTCTGTGTTGCCTTTGTTGGACTCACCGGCTTCGAATGCAGTCCTTCCTACATTAATCAGGTCAAGCCAGGCGAATTTCCAAAGGCTCTTCGCAACCTCCATCTCATTACGTTGCTCACCGAAGCGCCACTCATGCTCCTCGTGCTCGCCCTTGTTCCAATAGAAGCGATCCTGAACGGCTCCAATGTGCTCGCTTTGCTGGGACAAGTGGCGGGCAGAGGCGCTTGGCTCAAGCTGGTTGTCGTGATCGACGCCTGCTTGGTCTTGTGCGGCGGCATCATTACCGGCGTTGTCGCCTTCTGCGGGCTCGTGGATGCCCTCTGCGATGACAGAGTGGTGCCCCAGTTGCTGCAACGCAGACTGCCCAAGACGAGCGCCACTTATCCTTCTATAGCGCTCTTCCTTGCGCTGACTCTCGTCATGAGTGCAACGTGCAGCTTTAACCTGACGACGCTTTCTTCCATCTTTAGCGTCTCGTTCCTCTGCGTCATGACGCTCTTCGGCATCTCGCTTATTCTGCTCAAGTACGCAAGGCCGTCGCTACCGCGCTCTCCCATCGCCAGTCTTGCGACCGTGCTGCTAGGCATCTGTATCGGCATTGTGGCTATGGCAGGCAATTTTGCACTTTCGCCAGTCATCATTGTCCAAACGTTGATCTACTTTGTCGTCATGGCGGTGGTGCTCGTGGCCTTGGCACGACGTGTCGACTTGGCCCGCGTCGTCGTCTGGACGGTAGAGCAACAACGCTCATCTCCGTTCGGTCGGCTTCCGCTGCGGCTCGAAAAGCAGCTCATCAGCTGGATCCGACACGAGCGCAGGCATCCGGTCATCTACTTTACCAAGTCGGACGACATTTCCATGCTTGCAAACGCGCTCTTCTACATCCAGAGGAACGAGCCTACGTCCAAGTGCAAGCTCGTCCACTGCTACAGGTCGATCGACGAAATCCCAGAGCAGCTAGACGAGACGTTCCAGCTGGTTGACGAAATCTTCCCCACTGTGACGGTGGATCTCGTCTTTGTCGAGGCACCCTTTACGCCTCAGGTGGTGCGCTCCATCACAAAACAACTCGGTGTTCCTATCTCTCGATCTTTCATCTCGTGCCCCAGCGGTCGCGGTGCGTTGATCGGCTCAAAACATCCGCTTTCCGACTATGGAGGCCTCCGCATCATACTCTCCTAGACAGCCCTTTGGATTTCCCTCCTGCCAGCATTCTTTGTTGCTCGTCGCAATCTTGATACCCGGCCTTTCGGCCTCAGCAATCAGACCTTCCGCTCCCTTATCAAACTACCTCTACCTTTGTGCTTGTTGAAATCGTGTGAGGATCGGGCGTGCGAGCGGCGGCAATGCTCTGTTCCGCTTGGAGCTGCAATTGATGACGGCAATTGATGAGTTTCGGAGGATTTTTCCACTTTCGAGTGTGTTAATCGAAAGTCGGCGAATGGCCCGTGGCCTGAAGGAAAGGCGAAAGCAGAGATGGCTCAGCCTTGCATGCAGTGCACGTAGTTTCGGTGGAAAAAGGGACAGAAGGAGCAAAAGAGAAAGAGGCTCGAGCCAACCAACCAAAAATGACACCCGATACTTTACGCTTGACTTTTGGCCAACACGCTTGTAAGGCTTTCGCTCCACCTCTTCTCTCAACTCAACTCAGCTCTCTCACATCATCGCTCCGCTCATCACCGCAACATCTCTCCAGCAACCAAAGGGCGACACGCGCCCGATTCCGGTTCCAATACAACTGCAGGCGATCCAGCAACACCTCGGGTCGTGTTGTCTGCCGTGATCCGAGCGACTTTACGACTCGCCCCCGTCTAGCTTTTCATTTTGCAAACCGCGGACGACAAACTGTCTGAGCAATTCGGCTTTCTTCGACACTACTCGCTCTAACAAGCCTTTGATCAGATCTCGCTGCAAGGGGGTGCTCGGACGGTTCCCTAACGGACGGACAGCAGACAGCAACAGCGAGGCTTTCCTGCTTCACGCTGCCTTGGAAGCGTTCTAGGCCCCAGGACAACTTCTCTGGTCGCCAAGAGCGCCATACGCACCGCAAAATGAGGCGCGACTCCGCTGCTCGCACCGTTCGATCAGCTAAGGTCGGCGTTTGTGACTTGCTATCCCGTCTAGTACCGCTGCCCAATCAAGCCGAACCCGCCTCATACCTCGTCACTCCAGAAATCAAGTCGACACTATACAGGAATCTTTTTCGTCATCTCTTTGAAAGCGTCCCGTCACCCGCTGTGCTCATACCTTGCGATCCCGATACAAGCATCCAAGAGGCCCTCGACCTTGTTGCATCCTATGATTGGAACCTTTCTCGCGCCCAGATTGCCGAGACGCGCGAGATCGCGCTCGCTCGCAAAAAGGGAAAGCAAGCGCAACGTGCTCAGTCGCCTTGGTCTACCTCGAGCGCCTACGATGACGTCGAGGATCCTGACCTTCTCGGACCTGAATACTCCGAGTCCCGCAGAGGCATGCCTTGTGGCCATCTCTTCCAAAAGGGAGAAGCCGTCTACCGCTGCCGAGATTGCGGGCTTGACGATACGTGCGTGCAGTGCGCTCCTTGCTTCCAGGCCTCGATTCACGTTAAAGAGGGTCACGATGTCGTCTTTAGCGTCTCTTCTTCAAGCGGAGGCTGTTGCGACTGCGGTGATGCTGAAGCCTGGAAGCAAGACGTCTGCTGCCGTTACCACTCTGAGCTCTCCGCAACGGACTCCACAGCAAGCACCGACATCGAGCTCGAGGCTGATTCACAGAAGCGGGAGCAGACCACCACCACCATCTCCCCCACACTTCAAACTGGTGGAACCGCACATGCATCGGAAGAGGCCGACGGCCTTGAACAGATTGACGAGGCTCTCGCTGCGCTCCCTGCGCAAGTCCGCGAACCTCTGCTCGACGTGGTTGCAGAGCTCGTCACGCTCATCGTTACCGTCTTTGACCACGCACCAGATTTCGAGGTGATCCCTGTGTTGCATACGCCAGATGTGGTGCCGAATCTGCCCAGTCTTGAGGATGGTCTCGTCTCGCAACACTCGAGTCGCACTCCGTCCAAGCGCAAGAGCGGCACTTCCGGACCGCATGACAGCGACGAGGAAATGAGTGCCGTCGAAGTCGAGAACCTGGTCGGTGACAGCATCGACGAAGATGACGATCTGGACGCGAATCGCGGCGCTTGGGACTCGCGTGTCCGTAGAGGCAGCCGCTCAGGGCCAGAAAGCAAAAGTACCGCCGAGGGCAGCAGTTGGCGGTCAGCGCCTCATTCACTCGAGTTCCAGCCGAACAACGCTGCCGAGTCCTTCATGCCGGCGAGCGAGATGCTTTACGTCGAGTCTGCTTCCGCATCACGCAGAAAATCCAGCTTGGACGGCAACAAGTCGCATATCGCGCGCGACGCTAAAAGTTGCAACCGCCAGTTCGCCGTTTTGCTGTGGAACGACGAAAAGCACAGCTTCAGCCAAGTCATCGACATTGTCACCGATGCCACCGGCCGCTCTGAGCACGAGGCAAAAGGCGTCGCAGAGCGCGTTGACAAGCACGGCAGGGAGATCATCGAAGTTGGCTCGGATCTGCGTCGACTCTATCAGATCGCTCGTGTCCTGCACTCCATCGACCTTACTGTGACGATCAGACCGGCCTTTGACGTTTTTGCAGAAGAGGTCATTCAGATTGTGCTCAACTTCTTGATGGACCTCTCCAACTGCGACCTTTATCTTCCCTCATCGCAAGGCACCTTATCGTCAGCACCATTGACCGCTTGGCTCGGGCAGCCGCTTAAACCGGACGCCGCAGCGTTCAAGCACATTGTTGCCCGCAGCTTCTTTGCGCCCTTCCACCCTCTCTCGCCGATCGAAACTGGCTCCATGAGCCCAGACTTCTTCGACCCCCGCTATCTGACCAATTATGAGGGCTTGCTGTTGATGGACTGCAAGCTATGGAAGTCGGCTCGTATCGACATTAAGGCGCTCCTCATGTCGCTCATCGCGCGCCGTGAGATCAAGAAGGAAGTCTCGTTACGCTTTGCCAAGATCTATCCAAAGCTCGTTGAGACCTTCATGCTCAGGGACCGTGAGCAAGAGTACTCGATCTGCTTCTTGACTGTACAGCTCTTCAGTGTACCCTCGATTGCAACAATCCTAGTCGAAAAAGTCGGCTTTCTCTCCAAGCTACTATTGCTGCTTCAATCCATTTTCGCAGGCTCCCTCGTCAACGAAAAAATGGATCTCGTCCTTCCGCCCCCGACACCACCCAATAGCCAGGCAAACGTTCACCTTATGTTCCTCCGTCAATCGCGCAGCTACCACATCTTCTACGACATTCGCTATCTCCTTGCCTCTGAAGGCGTCCAGAAGCTCATCGCAAACGGCGGCCACGGCCACACAGACTACTTCCTCAAATGCCTGTCGCTCTTCCAGGCGATCCATCCTTCGAAGCGTGCCGTATCGGCTCACGTCGAATTTGAAAGCGAGATGTGGATTCCTGTCTTCCACATTAGCTCGCATCTTGGCAAGGCCGCCAAGATGTTTGGCGAGGCTTTCGCACATGCATCGCCAGCGCAGCTTGTGGAAGCCATCGTGGGTACCGTCAACGCCATCTGTTGGAGCTGCGTAAAACTATCCAGCTCCGACTCGGACGCATATCCGCCGGCCGTCTTCCATGATGCTTGCTACACCATCGGCACCAATGCCGGAACCAAAAAGATACCCGTGATCTCTTTTGCGGTCGAGTCTCAACCCGTCAGCTTCCACCACCCAATGCATTGGCTACTGGCCGAGTTGATTAGGCAGATCCCCGTCGTCGGTCATGACGCTTTGCAGCGATGGTCGGGCCAGCAGCGACTCGATGACCTGCTCCAGTCCAGGGTTGACGAAAATAATCTGCTGATCACACTTGACTATCCGTTGCGCGTATGCGTCAAGCTCGCGCAGATCCGTTGCAACATGTGGGTGCGCAACGGTTTTGTGATCCGATCGCAGGCGCATCATTACCGCGATAACTCGATGCGCGGTATCATGTACGACCAGGATCTGCTACTCGTCCAGGCCGGGTTTGCTCTCTTGGACACGGATCGTTTCTTGCTCACCATGCTCGATCGCTTCCGCCTGCTGACGTGGTTCAATCAGACCGATTCGCCCGGCGACAGGCCATACGACGCGGTGCAGGGTGTGTTCCTTGCTGAGGAGTTCCTCCTCCTCATCACTACATGCCTTTCAGAGATGTCGTCGGTGTGCGCGTGGCCCATCGAGACACAGATCCGACGCGAGGTTATTCACTTCTTGGCGCTGGGTCAAGGCACTTTCTCCGATGTCACCAAGAACATTCCAGAGAAGTTTACAGATCATGCCGCTTTTGAGCGAATTCTATCGCAGGTATCCACCTTCCGTGCTCCCGATGGCACGCATGACTTTGGTATTTTCGAGCTCAAGGACGAATGCTATGCCGAGATTCAGCCTTTCTTCTACCACTACACGCGGAACCAGCGCGAAAAGGTCGAGGAGGTAATCCGGACTCGTCACAAGAAGCGCCTGGCTCAGAGCAGCGGGAGAGCAATGTCGGCGATCAAGGACGACGAGCTTCCGCCACTCGTGCCAAGCCCGTCATTGCACCAGCTTCGAGGCACGCTGTTTGATCGCTTATCCGAGGTTCCCTCGAACGACGTGCTTGTCTCGCTCGTCTTCAAGGCTCTGGACAACACGCGGGCCCTGTACACATATGCACCGGATATGCTCGTCGACGCTGCCCTACAGATCATCATGATCGGCCTGGTCGATGCTGCTGATAGCTTTTCCGACAAAGCAGCAACACTCCCCGTCTCAAAACTCGCAGCTGCCGACAACGAAGGTGAAGACACCAGCAAGGATCAATCTTTGGAGTCCACTCTTGTCGAGATGCTGTGCCGCATCGAGCTCCTGGAAAAGTTCAGGCCTTTCAGGAGCAAAATTACTTGGTGCCTTGAGAAGCTTGCTTCGCATTCTGAAACTGCGCGCGACGTTGTACAGGCTCACTTTTCGGCCACGGGACGTGGTGTCGTCTCTGCTGGCGGTGTAGGCGCAACTGGAAGTGGTGTCTCAAAGCAAAAGGGCGCCGAGGAGGCTCGAAGAGCAGCGGCCAAGGCTCGCCAGGCTGCCATCATGCAGAAGTTCTCGGCGCAGCAAAAGAGTCTGTTAAATCAGCTCGGTGCCGAGGATGATGATGACGATGAAGACGACGAAGGCGAAGTGGATGCAGCAACCTCGTCTATCGGTGTAGAGACGAAAGCATCCAAGAAGAGCTGGGGTAGCTGCATTCTCTGCCAAGAGAACTTGGGAGCTGATAAGGCGTTCGGCAGCCTTGCTCACATTCAGCCCAGCCGGATGATGCGGATGACCCCGAAGCAGGACGCTCCTAGTTTGCAGCAAGCCTTGGAGGCGCCATTGACGATGGATCGCAGCAGCGGCGAGGGGAAGCGCATCCAAGGCACAGCGCCCATGGGTCGAACCGGCTTGCCTCAGAGCCACGGAAACAAAGCAAGGCAAGGGCCCGCGTACGGCAGCTTCCCACAGGAGGACCATCGATTTGGTTTCTATGCATCGACGTGCGGCCATCTCATGCATTTGCACTGCTTTGAGACGTACTGCAGGAGTGTGGAGCAGCGCCATACGCAGCAGATCGCCCGAAACCATCCAGAGGACCTACAACGTTCCGAGTTCATCTGCCCGTTATGCAAGAGTCTTGGTAACGTGGTTCTGCCTGTCGCTGACGTTGGGCTGGCTACAGCAGAATCGCCAACCCCTTCTGGTAGCGTCTTCACTCCGTTCGATTCGGTAGCAACAGATGAGACGCCGCTGCAGGACTGGATCCGCAAGATCAACATCGACATCCTCAAGCACTCCTCGAAGACGAACGTTGCCGATTATCAAGAGGTCGACCACGGCAGTGGTGCTTTTTTGCCTTTCTTCGTCGACCATTCGCAGAGCTCGTTGCAGATGCGTCTTGAGATCGCCAACATTGACCGCTCCACAGCGCAGATGATCGACCGACTGATGAACGTGCTCAAGACCATGTCGCACGACACGAAGCCAGCCAGGGAGAAGCTGCAGCAGCACACGATTCTCGCGCCACAGGGACGCAAGATGTACATCCCGGAAGAGGTCGTGGCCTACACCATCGCCATGCTCGAAGTGTCGCAGAGAGGCATGACGCCATTGCCATCCACCGATTGCAACGTGCCGATCGAGGAGAGATCTGTTGCCGATGCGCTCAACGATTCGACCGTTGACCTCTTGCGATCCTTGATCCACTCGTTGCGAGTCTCGACCCTGACCTTCCACGAGGGATCCAAGGGACCCGACATTATTCGCCGCGGACTGCTTAAGCGACTGCTGCCTCACTGGGGTGGCGACGATGCGGTACGCTCACCGTTGCTGCTTCGTGACCCGATGACCATTCTGATTGAAGCCGCTGTGGTGACACCCGAGGCGCTCACGCAGTGCACGGCGCTCATGTACTACGTCTGCCTAGTACAAACCGTGTTCGGCCTGGCACAGCCTTCGATGTGGCCGCAGGTGTATGGCCACATGGGCAATTTGTTCGGGTCTTCATCCGCGCCTCGACCAGGAGCTGGTCTCAAGCCGGGTCGGATCAGCAAAGAGGATGTGGACGAGGCGCGACTGATCTTCCCCGACATTCGATGGACGGTCGCCAACATCATCGGATTCGTCGGCTACGCGAGAGGCAACATCACGCTCGGCTTCGACAATCTCGATGATGACACGCTGGCTAAGATGATCTGCAGCTACACGCTGCCGTTCCTGCGGCGCGCTGCGATCCTGCGCCGTGTGCTTGGCATTCGCCGGAACGCAAGCCAAGACGCGATGGACGTTGGCGAGTCACCAGGAGAGTACCGCCGATTGCTTACACGTTTGCAGATCCCGCTGCCATCCATCGCCTTGCCCGTGCGCGCTGAAAAGCAGACGCCCATGGCGAGTCTGGTAGAAGGCTGGATCAAGCATGCCTATGTGCCATTGGCGTCGCTCTTCCGTCCGCTCCCCATCCAGCCTGCGCCGTTGGGCAACTCTCTATTCGGCAGTCAGGCTTCCAACTCGGGCATGCACGATCGACCTTCTTCTGCTGCAGCTGCTGCCAGCAGTGCCTCGGGAAGTGCATCCCTTGCCAGCGGCACCCTCGGTCGCTCGTCCGCCGGGCTCCACTCCCTTACCTCCTCCTACCTCCAAGCCGCCGAATCGCACCCCACACTCCTCCTCGAGCACCCTCACATCTACGAGCTCGCCAAACTCCCTGAGGACCTCGCCACCCTGCTCCAAGATACCCGCCGTCGCGCATGCAAGAAATGCGGCAACGTGCCCCCGGAACCCGCCCTCTGCCTCCTCTGCGGCGATGTTGTCTGCTTCCAATCCGTCTGCTGCCAAAGCGAAGGCGATGGCGAGCGCGGCGAGTGCAATCAGCACATGGATGTGTGCGGCGGCGCCGTCGGTGTCTTTTTTAAGATCAAGAGCAACCTCGTGCTGCTGCTGTACCAGGGCAACGGCACGTTCCACTTCCTCTCGCCGTATCTGGATAGCCATGGCGAGATAGACGTGGGGTTGCGGAAGGGGAGACCGCAGAAGCTGCATCAACAGAGGTATGATGAGTTGAGGAAGCAGGTGTGGTCGCATGGAATTGCAAACATTGTTGCGCGGAAGACCGAGGCGGCGATGGATCAGGGCGGGTGGCAGACGTTCTAGGTGCGAGACTCGGTTACAGAACTCACAGTTGGTGGTGATTAAAAGTTGCAATGAATCTGTTGTACATGGACACTGACACGAGAGAATGAAAACAGGGCACTTGTGCAGAGTAGGAATGCTCAGGGAGGTATGGCTGTGAGGACCTCATCGAACCCGGCGAGGGCAGCCTCTATCGCGGCATGCTCCTGATATGCATGCTGAATGCACGCCTTCTCCACATACGCTGCCCCTGAATCCGGTCGGAGCAGCTCCAATCCTTCCTCCAGATGCCCACTGATGTGTAACCCCTCCTGTCTTCCCGCCCAAAACGATCTGAGTGTTTGCAGCGTCGCTTGCACCGAAGCCGGTGCTGGAGACGCAAAGATGGTTTGGAGGTCAGAGGCGGAGGAGGAGGAAGGGTGAGCGTGGAGGTGAAGGAGGAGGTATGTGAGTGCGAAGAGGGGCTTGCTCGTGCGGCCGGTGGCGTTGAGGAAGAGCGGGTGGATTTGGTCTCTGTCCACCAGATCCTCATCTATCTCGGGCTCTTCGCCAGGAGAGGAGGGGTGCAACAGCGGGCAGAGCAATGACGATACTTGACTGTCATGATCGTGCAGAAGGTCTCCGAGTTGGTATAATCCGTCAACACCGGCATTTCCTTCACTGTCAACCTCTTCGTCGTCTTGTTCGCCATTGGGTTTGGGATAGTGAGCAGCGACAAGGGCGATCGCCGCGTCGAAAGCTCTCTCGGCATCGTGGATCCGCTTGAAGCTGGCGGAGGGGGGTGATAAGAAGGTTTGGAAGAAGGCTTGTCGTTCGGAAGGGAAGCGAAGGTCGAGGGTGAAGCGCTCGACGTCGGTCTCGGTGTCAAGGCAGAATCCGTAGCGGGTGAGGAGGAGTGCGTTGCTGAGCGGGCCGTAGGTGTTGAAAATCTCTTCGCCGGGCGCGATGGGAGCTAGGGTTCGCATGTCAAGGGTGTCCTCCAGCTCTTCTCCTTCCTCTGCTCCAGTCTCTTCTTCTTCTGCTTCATCGTCGGGTGTAGCTAAAGACTCTGCTTCTTCGCTAGTTTTCTCTCCGCTCTCTCCCCCATCCTCATCTTCTGGAGCGCCGTCAGACTCCGCTGATTCCTCATCATCCCGATGCCGACATTCCTCTTCCGTATGCCCAGTGAGAAAAGCGACTCCGCAGACCTCACACACGTCCTGATCCGCCTCGAACTGCACCGTGTGCACCTCCGTATGATTAAACAGATCCGCCACGGGCACCAACCCGACGCCGTGGTGTGTATCTACAATAAAGTCCCTCGACGACACATGCGTGTACGCTGTCAGAAACGCGCCCTCCAGCCCATCCAAATGTTGCTTTTGGGTGCGGTCAAACAATTTGCTGCGTGAGAGCACTGGGATGCCGATGGAGTAAAAGTAGTCGAGCGCTTTCTGCTTGCACATGCCATAATCGTGGTCATAAGTCCACGACGTGCTTGATGAAGAGCTTGAGAGGAGGTAGGAGTAGGATGCGCGCTGGTCGATCCTGTCTGCTTCCGTCCCGGAGATCCACCCCCAAGGGGATGAGTTCGGTGGAGAGACCGAGTCGCGTTGGAAGGGTAAGGGAACAGGGAGGCGCGGGAGGATTGATAGGAAGGGTTCAAACCGCGATGCGGAGCCAAGACACCGCTCGTAGAGGAGGCAGAGGGCTAGTTCGAGTCCGACCGTCTGGTGCGATTCGCTGACCCACCTCCCCTTGAGCACGCTGGCTAGGGCAGAGGTCTTGCGGGAGAGCACGGCGGATTTGGGGATCGTCGCGATTACCGAGTCAAGGGGGATGGGGGAGGAGGCGAAAATCGAGATGCTCCACGAGATGGCATCACCGGTGTAGCGCAGGTCTAGACGCGGGTCAATGGAGATATTATGCGACTTGCACCATGAAAGGAAGTGGCGCAAGCGGGCAGGTTGGGAAGGTTTGACCGTGGTCGAGGTTGGCGTCGGTGAATACGAGGTGGCTGGGGTGGTGCTGCTGCCCGCTTCCGACGCCGAGCTGCCGTGGGCCTGCGTCTCGTCGTGGCCAGGCTGGAGCCTTTGCCGCTTCGAAGCCCGTAGAGGGGACATCTCAGCGCTTGATCCCGGGATGGGATGCCACGCTGTGGAATGCAATACTTTGCTGTCGCGTGAGTGGTTGATGAACGAGAGGTCATGCTGTTTCAAGGAGCGCAGGAGCGCGTCCTCCAGGGTGCAAAAAGTAAACGCGAGCCGTTGGACCCTTTCTAGCTCCACACCAACATAAATCCTTCTAGAACCACTTTCTTCCCCGATCCCCGATCCTCCCTCTTTACTTTGTGCCTGGTCGATCCGAAGACAATGACGGCTTCCAGCCTCAACGCTTGGAGTCCATCTTCGAGGCTGCCAGATTTGCTGCCAAAAGACTAGCAGAGGTTCGGAGCACCTTTAGGCAGTGCCACTTTCAAACTATCCGCCATGGTCGAGGTGTGGCAGAAGACGGCATATCAACCTTCGCTATCGTGTCGCTGTAGGCAATCGCTTCACCTTGCCATTGTGGGCAAAGCATGCCTTACAAAGCGAGTTCTGTATCGTCAGGCGACGGCTAGCCTCGTCTTCAGCGAGCCGTGAAAACCATCACGGAAAACGAAGAGATTACAGAGCGGGAGAGTAGCTTCCGAATTTCGGCAATTTGCCGTGCACCTTGACGATTGTTCTTTCGCACCAGATCGCCCGCCCGTGATTCGCTGGAGATGGCGCTCTTTTCCCCCGGCATGGGATGATGTCGATATGGTGTGCGTTCAGGACTTATCGGCCTCATGTGTGGAAGCTGCTAACTCGAAGCAGTTCCGAAACCCGCGTATCGGTACAAATGGACCCAGGAACACCCGTGTCATCCAAGCCGAAGCAAGCGAGCTCTCGCACCGAACGCCCAGCCCAACCCATATGCAAGCTTAGCGCCCATTTACTCCACAGATAGTGGTGCGGAAGATCTACTTCCGTTCGAGCCATCAGTATCGTGGGACGCTGTGACAATTCTGTGTCACGGTCGGCATGGATTGCAGGTTGGTGGCTCAGTTGTTTCATGCTGGAGTGGGAGACGGTTGCCAGGGAGACGGGTAAGCTCAAGGTTCGTAGGCAGCAGCAATGCTGCTCGTATGGCGGGACATTGCGAAAGAAGGCTTCCATGGCTACTCTGACTCGTCTGCAATGTTTCGCCGGTATCACCTCGAAGCGGCAGCGGCGGCATGATGAAGCCACTTTGTTCTTCCTTTCAATATCGAGATCTGGCGTTATGAGAACCTAGCTCCCCTCATGACGATCTTGACCTTTGTTTCCATTCTCGCTTTTCATCGCCCGTCCGTGCTTCCGCCGAGGTCAGTGTACCGGCTAGTCGTCACATGAGCATCCTCACTTTAGACTGTGCTGCTTCGAGGGTGGCCTTCAAAGCCGACTGGACCGCCAAGGCCTATTTGACCTTCGGAGCATGTCCGGCTCCTCCACAAAGCTTTGCGCTTCGCATCTTTCCGAAGCATCAGCGTGGGAGCCTTTTCGTGTTGATTAGATTTGTTCTCGAGACCACGTTCGTTCCAGGTCGGAAAGTCCGAGAGTGCCCTCATCTCTTCTGAAGACCGAAACGGCGCAACAGAAACGACGAATGGCGCTCCAGAAAGCTTCCTGGGTGCTGCGAGCGCCCCAAACAAAGACAAGCGGGGTTGGAAGACCAATCGGGAACCGGGACCACTAAGGTTGCCGATTCTTGATCCGTGCACAGCTTGAACCGTGCGTGCCGACCCGCAAAAGCCGTTTTCTTCCATATTTTGGACTTTCTTCTCGAGTCAGCGAGCAAGCAAAAGTCGCACCCTGGTCTGGCCCGAGATCAAACACTTTCAAAGCCGTCGCGAGCTGTTGCAGTCCAATGTTCATACTACCTATCACGCCAACTTCTGTTCATCGCACATCAGTGAGTCCATTACCGACTGCGCTCGCCGCAATCTCTCTGCCCTTGTCGTCATATCTTGGAAGCTGGATGATACCGGCTGCATAGAGCATCGAACGATGAGCTATGCACCAGCGGCTCTCCTCCGAGCATCGCGCCTGCCAGTCGCTGTGCTGCGCCGTAGCAACGCTCAATCGCTAACTCGCGCTGTCACCGTTCGCCACCCGTCCAGCTCTGCATCTCTGGCAACCATGTCGACTCCCTACAAGGTCATCCACACCACCGAGGCACCCGGTGCCGTCGCTCCCTACTCGCAGGCTGTTGTGCACAACGGCGTCGCCTACGTCTCGGGCTGTATCCCCTTCACCACCGAACTCAAGCTCGTTGAAGGTGGCATTGAGGAGCAGACCGAGCAGGCGCTCAACAACCTCTTTGCCGTCGTCAAGGCTGCTGGCTCCGAGCCATCGGTGAGTTTTTCCTTTGATGCTCAGCAAGGCTGTGTGCTGCGATTGCTGGTGACGGAATTGACCGCTGACGGTTCTTCACTAAAATTTGCTACCGGTTGGGGAAACAGCATGTGCTCAAGTGCACCATCTTCATGAAGGACATGAACAACTTTGAGAAGATCAACGTGAGTGCAAGTGATGCAGATGGAGGAAAAGACTTTTTGCATAGTACTGACCTGGCGGTCTCCTTGGTGACGAATGTGTTCGCTGTTTAACGTGATACAGGCGATCTATGAGAAGGTAAGAGTGATACTCACGCTCTTGGCTTTCGGTGCTTGACAGAGACTGACCTTTTACCCGCTTTGCTCTTCTTGCCTGGCTTCGGCTGCGCTCTTACAGCGATTCGCTCCCTACAAGCCCGCCCGCTCGGCCGTCGAGGTCGCCCGTCTCCCAAAGGACGTCGGTGTCGAGATTGAATGCATCGCCGCTGTCAAGTCCAACCTCTAATCCCTGGGGCCTCAAACCAAACTGTCGCAGCGTACTGTTGCATTAAGACGCCTCGGCTTAACCATCATTATCATCTCGCTTTCGAGAAGTGCGAAAAGTGTGAACTTCTGTGCAGCTCTCCCAGACGAGCCCCTTGCAGCCTTGCAGAGGGTCGGCAATGCACTTTGAGTCGGCACAGTGTGATCGAAGATCAGATGGGCATGATCTTGGTACAAAGTGAAACACAAACGCAGCAGGTAAACAATATGTTAGCCAGGGCACCACCATGCGATGATCAGCCCTTTGCGTCGGCTGCACGATAGCTAGATTAGGAACACACACAACGCAGCCAGAAATTTGGGTCTGGCGAGCGGAACACACCAAGCCGACACTTGACTGAGGGTCTCTTCTCGGTAAACCTTGTCCTGCATTGCTGGATTCGTGATTGTCCATCAAGTGTCACCGTATCAAAGAGCGGACAGACAGAGGGTGAAGGGCAGAGAAACAGTTACAGGACAGTTGTGGGCCGTCGGAAAGCCGCTTAGGGCCCCACGGTTCTGCACGCAGGCGAGAGCTTGTTGTTGCTGTTGGCCGCAAGAAGTCCTTTTTTTTTTTTTCTCGCACCGGCCTCGCCTCGCCTGGTAGCTTCGCGAGAAGGATGGCAGCTAAGCGAAGCCCAAATGGCCCTCTTGAACGTTGACATCTTTGGAACACAGTCACGATGCCCTCATCGGGAGATCCCTATCAATCGAGTGGATCCTTTGCGATTCCTGACGCGGTTCTCACCAGCGATTCCGATGGTCTTGAGGAGCGTAATTAGCTCAACAATCGGCATGTCCGAAGTCGAATGTGCACTCAGAATCTTACGACATTGTGACCGTATCGAGATTCACGCAGTTCCAGAGCAAAGCTAAATTGGGACTTCGGGCTGCTCCGATGGACCACTTGCGAGCGTGGAGAGCCGTCACACTGCGAGGATTGCCAAGATATGGAAAAGCAAGCTAAGAGGATGGACATGCATCTCGTCTCTGTTTTCAGCGAGTCCCAGCCTGGAACACTGCTGACCTCGCCTAGTTTCACTCCGCATTTTTAGCATGGATTTATAACTGTTTCTTTACTCTCGGCTGTGCGCATAGCATCGCCTTGTTTCCCTCCAACTCCCTCCATCTTTGAGCTGAGCAGCGTCACAGCAGAAGCTCACAGCCAGATAACGCCAACACGTCCTGTGGTCATGCACCAGTAATGTTGCTCTGTTCTTCGGTGCCCAATAGCGAGAAGTGCAATGCCCGGCGGAAGAAGTTCTACCGCGGCCGCCAGAAAGGCGAGCTGCCGCCGTTCAACCATTTGCCATTGGCATGATACCGGCGAGCGGGCTTGGTAGAATCCATGCACCACTTTGTCTGTGCGCAGTGCGAATTTGATTCACTGCGCAAGCCGACGCGCAGTGCACATGACCTTGACGGTTTCGAGCTGACGATTAGTTCCGTCATGAGGGTTTCTTGCAACAGCGAACAGTCCAGAGCATGGATGTACGCGAAACACCTACGGGTTTCAGAGCAGTGACAATGACGGAGGGTCTCGGTCGCGTCTGGCATATGGGAACCAGCTGGGCAGAGCCGAAAGAGGGCACGCGAGCGCTCTCCGGCATTCCTGGCAGGAAATCCGCGCAAAATGGCTACTAAATGACGGCACATGATTGGAAGATCAGAGACCGCGACGACCGTTTCGCTGCCCATGCTTCCAGCCCCTTTGTTTAGTCTGAGCTACTATTGCTCCTAGCGGCGCTCGACGACGTGCTAGACTGCTCAACTGAACAGACAATCCGCTCAACGTCACCAACATGTCAGGTTGCGATAGACAGCCGTCCATTGCTCGATACTAATAAGGAGGATAGGCTTTGACGGTGCTTGAGACATCGGTGACGACAGCAGGATCAGGTGAGAGACTTCAAGAGCCGATCTGGGCATCGACGCAACCGATTACGTTGCCGAAAGACAAGGCTTTCCCCACAGCACCCGGCGTAAAGTGCAAGCGTCACAGGCCCGAGCGTATCTTTCGATTGCCTGTTGCTCAATACAACCAACAAAAAGCTCTAGCTCTGCAGTAGACGGTTTTCAGAGAGGTCGCACAGATTTTACCAACCCAATTTGTGATGAGACCTGGACATGCCATTGCGATGCGATGCGAAGCCAAGGGAAGGGGACTCCCAGCACTCCATCTATCGAGCAGACCTTGGCGATAGAGGAGCTTTCAGCGTCGAATATTCCGCTGCAAAGTACGGAAAGCTTCCCGCCGAGCGGATCTAGTTCCGCCCCAGGAGCAGTTCTTGTCGTCATTTGATCTTGCGTCCACAACGATGCTCTAGAAAGCGTTGCTGACACTGGAAGAACGACGATCATGATAGCGTCAACAAGTCGTTCGGCAGGTGCAGCTCCGAACCAACGTTGTGTACAACGGGGCCAGATGGTACTTTAGTGTCAATCGTCACGAAAAGGAATATGGGATTCTGGGACAGGATCCAAGACTTTTTTTTTTTTTCCCTAAAAAGGCAAGTTCCCGACCAAGAGCCAAGAATCTACAGAGAAGATGCAGCATGCAGTATCTTTCGTTGACGGCCTGCCTGCGGGCAGGCGGCACCGTGTCCAGAGCGGCGGTTGCGGAAGCCGGAGGTCTGCAGGTTTTTCTTCTAGCTAATACGAGCGACGGAAGGCGGTGTGCCGTGCGGTGTCGTACTATCGCCGCTTTGAGGTGCTGCTGCAAGTCGCTATCGCCATCACAACTTGACAATCGAATCAGATGACAGGCTTCTGGGCGGGGAAGCAATGCAACCAATCACAGTGAGACGGCAGATCAGTATCACACCCAGGTCTGACGGAGGATTCGCAGCAACGACGACAAGAACAACAACAAGGTGGATCTCGGTTCCCATCGCCACAACAGCGGGGTATACTGACGGTGACGTGCGTGAACGTATTCTTGCGGTTGCTGCGCGGTCTCTCGATTATTGCGACAGAGGTGCCGATAAGTTAGATGGCGTTTTTAGCTCGACTCGTTTTGGAACTCCGACAATGTCCAGGAAGCGCACTAACGCACAAAAAAAAAAAGCTGAACTGCACTATCGCTGTCTCTCTCAATTTGGCCGAGGCTCCCGGGTATTGACCCTCCGAAGCGCTAGCAAAGTTCAAGGCAGCCTTCCGCCACCAACGTATCGCTGCTTTTGGCTTCTTTGGGTTTTGTACGGCAAATAGGGGCTGTCCCTTCCACCCGTTGTCCAATTATGCCGTGATTTGCCTCTGCAGCTTCTCTTTTTCGATGCACTGCCGTTGCAGAAAGTATGCTTCGAGGCGTGTCATCGTCGTCTTCGCCGTGAAATCATGCAAACGAAGCAGACAGGATGCACTTCCACAACTCGAACCCTCGACGAGGGAGCTCGGTCAAAGATGCATCGAGTGCACTGCGCCGATCGCAGCGGCGGCAGAGAAAGCCGCCCTTCCACTTCTGGCAAGTCTACTTGCGTGAAGACGTTGGATAACCGAGCCAGTTCGCTTGTTCCTCCTACTCTCTCAGAGACCCTGTTTGTTGCTTCGCTTGGTGTGGCTGTTACGAATGGCTTCTCGTCTCGTCTCGCCTAGACGCAACGCTGACCGCTTCGAAGTGCGTTGCATCTACTTGGGACTCGTTCGGTGCACAGACTTCCGATGCTGTGCTTGGTTCTAGCGTCCGAGCCTAGCTACAGGTTCACAGGCTGGACAGCCATGCCAACAACGTCTCAGTCTCAGGCTCACGCTCGGTCGCTTGGTGCTGGTCATCGATGCTCCTGAAACAACCAACCAAGCTATTGTGTCGACATGTATAAAGACAGACCAGATCAAGCCCGTTCCACATCAATCCACTTCATCCACATCTCCTCCTTTCCCTCCTTCCTTAGAGACACTTCTCCCTTCTAGCACAGCTCATCCCCTTAGCGGACCCTGCTTCCCCACGAAACTTACCCATAACCCCTTGCGCCGTCAACAAAATCTCAATATGCAGCTCAAGCTCTCCTTTGTTGCTGGTCTCATTGCCAGCTCGGCCTTCGTCATGGCTGCTCCTGTTGAGCAGCAGGAGCGCGGCCTCAACATCGACATTGAGAAGCGTGCCAACCTCAAGATTGCCGGCACCGACAAGATTGACTGGGCCAAGGTCGATGCTCACCTCAACCGTCTCCGTGCCAAATACGCCGCCAGCCTCGCCAACTTCGAGAAAAACACTGGCAAGGCTCATCCTTCCAAGCGCGAGCTCCCCGAGCACCTCGCCAAGCGCGCCACTGGCACCGTCAGCCTCACTGACCAGCAACAGGGCGAACTCTGGACCGGCAACATCGCTTTCGGTACCCCCGCTCAGACCTTCCCTATCGACTTTGACACTGGTTCCTCGGATACCCTCGTCAACAACGGTGTCTATGACCCTTCTGCTTCGTCCACCTCGCAGACCAACGGTGACACCTTCTCGACCGCTTATGGTGACGGCACCACTGCCCAGGGCACCATCTACACCGACACCATCCACATCGGCGGCCTGAGCGCCACCAAGACTGCTATCGGTGTTTCCAACAACCAGTTCCTTGACCCTTCGCAGGGTGCTCAAGGTATCTCAGGTATGGCTTTCCCTCAGCTCGCTGCTTTCGGCTCCAAGTACCTTCCCTACTTCTTCCGCCTCAAGCAGGCTGGTGCCGTCTCGTCCGGTGTCTTCCAATTCGACCTGAGAACCTCAGGCTCGTCGCTCTTCCTCGGCGGTACCAACTCTGCCAAGTACTCGTCCAACCCCCAGTACGTGAGCGTTGACTCGAACAACGGCTTCTGGCAGGTCCCCGCCTCGGTCAACGGTCAGAACATCGACTCGATCGTCGACACTGGCACAACCATCATCGTCGCTCCCACCAGCCAGGCTCGGACGCTCTTCAACCAGCTCGGCTTGCCGACCTTCACCCAGGACGGTTCCACCTACGCCTACTACAACTGCAACTCGCCTCCCAAGGTCACCTTCAAGTACGGTGGCTACACTAAGTCGCTCTCGGCTGCCACCACCTCTTTCGGTACCACCAACAGCGGCCAGTGTGTTCTCTCGGTCGCTGGTTCCGACCTTGGTCTCAACGCCTGGGTTACTGGTGACTCGTGGCTGCAGAACACCGTTGCCATCTTTGATACCGACAACAACCGTGTCGGCTTTGCCAACAAGGCTTAAACCCCCCTCCGCAAAGTCAGAAAAAGAACAGTAACGGTCCCAAACAAAAAGCTCGAAGATCTTTCTATCCATGTAACAGGCTCGCAAGAAGATTCTTTCTTCCCTGCTCGCAGCCTCTTTCTGATGTTGACGATGATGCATGACACTCGATATCAATACAGATTATGATACCTTCGTCGACGGTGCCTGTGCTCTGTGAGATGCGCTCCCTTCTCTTGCTGAGGTCTCTCGAAGGCTTTGTAACCGGAGTTTCAATCCTGATAGCACGCTCTCGTCACCGGCGGTTGTATCAAGGTGAATCGTTCAAGGTGAAGCCTCTTGAGTGAGCCACTAACATAATCATAACAGCACAGAACACGATTAAAGAACGAGTCTCTTTGCTATAACAAATGAGCCTCGTGACAGCGGCCATATTGTTTATATTCACATTAGCCTCGCGACAAATGCGCTGTAGATAACTCACTGCACACTATGGGTCTCCACATATGTACTATACCGAAACCGAGCAGCATCGAAGCATTGATAGTGTAGGGGTATCATGAGTCGTTGCCACTCATCGCCTGTACAAGGCGTGACTACCGATTCGACTCGACCGGGGTTCGAGTCCCCGTCAATGCATTCCTTTTTTTCTTTTTTTTTTTCCCTTCCTTTTTGCGTACCCCCTTTTTTCTTGGCCTAGCTTGAACTCAATATCTCACGTTCCTTCCATTTGAACTCCCTTCGCACAGGTTCTTCATAAAGGGACAGTGCTAATGTACAGTATCCTGCTGGCTGCCTCGTAAAAAGATCAACTTTCAGAGCCGCTACTCAATCACCGTAATTGTATCGCTCGGATGATGCGATGCGTTCCCATGCTCATCTCCTTTTGTGCTGTACAAAATCATTTGACCTTGGCGAGTCCCCACCGGAGGCGGATGCGAGCAAGAGCTCGTTGGACCAGCGTTGCCGCGCAAGCCGCAACAAGAAGAGGAGAAGAGGAACTGTCTTGTCTCGTTTACATTATAAGCGATGGCGCAGAGTAAGAAGTGCCTGCATCTCCACAGCTTGCGGACTTGGATGCGAGAGCAGCCGAACCTAACCTGATCGCGAGAAGTGGCGGTGTGATTGTGTGCCAACTTGGAAATTGGGGATTGGTGTCTTTCTGAGTGTGAAATGCAGCGACGCCCTTGTCAAGCGAGGGCGCATCAGAGTCAGGGAGCAGGACCCTTTCTCTTGGGCGAGTTTGCGCATTTCTGCCAATCACCCGCTCAGAAACACGGCATGGGCTGCTTGTAACTTTCTGAAAATGGAGAAGCAGCGAGCGATTGCTTCCCGCGGGTTCCAATTGTCCCATAGTGCATTGAATGGCTGCATCCATGCACAGACACACCGCCCGCCTTTGCCTTGCTCGATATGTCGTCGGACAGACACGGACATGTGTTGCGTTGTGAAATAGGTTCATGGCGAACAAATACATGTGCCAAGGACGAGGAGCGCGGAAAGGGCTCCTTCAGAAAGGGGGGAAGCAGAAGAGGTAGGGTAGGGTAGGGTAGGGTAGGGTATAGAACCGCAAAAGGTAGCCGGTAGCGTGACTTCTCACTTTGTGGTTGCGAGTTCGGGGATTTGGCACGGCGGCGCAATGGAGCGTGCCCTCATTTGACATCCCGCCCAGCCTTTGCGTCGCTCGCTGCTACCCTAGCGCTTTCATGGACGGGAAGACGGGAATCCACCTTCCCTACAGACATTCGTGCTGTTCGGTAGACCCGCGTTCGCTGTGAGCAACAACGAATTGATCACCGAACGCGAACTACACGGTGCCTGAGAACCCGCAGCATGACATAGGTGTCAAAGCTTGCCAAGGCCAGACAGAGCGAGAGGGTGGTCGGATCGTCCGCTTCTGTGAGCGTTTTTGTGCTACGCTACGCCTTCATGCGTCGCTTCGAATCGGCAGTGCCGTCTTCCAGCTGTGACTCTACGAAGCGCAGTAATGGCAGTCAGGCCAAGTCGGACGAGCCGAGGCTGATTCCTATATTGTCAGCCTCCAGACGAGGACTTCGACCACTAGATCGGTCCTCTTTACATCCCCCTTCACCTTCGTATTCGGTCGCTTGGTGCCGGTTCTACTCTCATCCACCACCATCGCCATCACCACCATCATCCACTCTACGCACCATCTCATCCGCTTCGTAAACGACCATCTTCACAGTGGCGAGGCTAACCATGCCACCACTACTCCGGCTGCCCGCACTTGCGGCACTCCTCCTCTCCATCTTCTCCCTCCAAGCCTCCACACTCGATTTCTCCGTCAACCTCGTCAACTGCACCCAGCTCGATTGGACCGCCACGCTAACCCAAACCGAATGGTCGGTCGCCTCCTACGTCGAGCTCTTCTTCGTCTCCACCCAAGGCGCACGCAACTACTCCCTCCTTTACACCACACTCAACGA
The DNA here is from genome assembly GCA_928869825.1 of Ustilago lituana. Taxonomy (NCBI): domain Eukaryota; kingdom Fungi; phylum Basidiomycota; class Ustilaginomycetes; order Ustilaginales; family Ustilaginaceae; genus Ustilago; species Ustilago lituana. Next base: position 678,665 of record CAKMYA010000008.1, read on the forward strand.
GGGTGCCTTCCCGACGCCGGGGACGTATGAAAAGGTGACGACGTTTGGGGGAACGGTGCTAAGTGGGACGTATCGGATCGGCGTCGGGCTGGCGGATGTGAACGGGAACATATTGACGACTACTACGACGAGTGGTGGCAGTGGGGGCGCAGTGCAGGTCACGGCTGTGGATCCGAGAATTTTCACTTTTGGGGACTGCACGGCGGGGGTTGGGGCGGTTGGGGCAAGTTCGGGGGTTGCTGCTTTGCCGACGAGTAGCATTGCTTTGGCGACGTCTGCCAGTGTTGCTTCAGCAGCGACGCTGTCGACCGTGCCAAAGTCTTCTGCCTTCCTACCTGCGCCGACCTCATCCACATCTGCAGCACCCCCGGTCAGCTCCCTCTCTGCGTCCGCCACAACCACCGTGCCCGGCTCACACAGCGGCGTCAACAAGGGCGCCATCGCCGGCGCCGTCGTTGGAAGCCTCGTGTTCCTGCTCATCGCCTCTGCCTTGATCCGATGGTGCACTTCGCGCCGCCGTACACGACGACTAAGCTTGGCAGCAGCACGCAGGATATCTGCCATGAGCTCTCCTTCCTTGTTCGAGAAGCAGGCTGGTTCAGTCACACCACCCGAGGGCCAACTTCGCGATGTCCCAAAAGTGTCGTTCGACGCTGCTGCTCTGGGGAGACTCAGCGAGAGCTCCCGCCGCCGCCCTTCCGAATCACACACGCCGTACACCGCTGATCCATTTGCTGGGCAGAGCGGCGAGCGTGAGATTCACGTCGTCCAACTCCCAACCCCTCTCTTCCCCCCACTAGATCAGCACCACACCTCCGCTTCGCCGTACCACGAGCTCACCCGCACGCTCAGCCACCCTCTCCCACCCCTCTCGTTGTCAGTGGACAATTTCGCCCTCCCCATCTACCCGACCGATGCACCCCTCCCACGCCAGACGCACTCCCACTCGCGCTCTACAGATGTCACACCACAGATGTCCCCTACAACACCAACGTTTGTAGAAAGCACAGTGAGGCCGTCACGCTCAAACTCGAACTTCAAGATCCCGCGCGTGAGCGTCCCGGCCTACACAGCTGGGGGGATGTGGGGGGATCCGGAAATGGGAGGAATGGGGGAGAGTATGTCACGGCAAACATCGAGGTCGAGGAGAGGGTCTGTGGACGGGGCGACGTTTGTTTCGATGGACGAGGATCCGTTTGTGGATGCTGCGCAGGAGCATGAGGCGCATCAGGAGGGGGTTGGAGGTGGGCACGCGGCTGGTGTGACAGCATGATGTTCAGGTCAGCCCCTGGTCCGTTGTGTGATGTCTTGCGTGCTATCCGCAATGCCTCATTGCCTACACACTAGGCACGGACTAAGTATGGACTGACAAAGGGAAATCGAGCAACCTTAATATCGATGGTATATGGAGTACAAAAAGCAAGCCTTGTATGCGAGCAACACTGACTGGAGAAAAAGAGCAGCATCGTTACTTCTTGACATGCTCGTCGCTGGAGCTGACAGCGTCTCCAGTATGGATCAGGTCCTCGTCTTTATGCTTCTTTGGCGTCGACTGTTCCCTATCCAGCGTCGCAAAATTCTGCACTGCATCTACTGCTTCTACGGTCGCGAGCTTTCCGCCTTGATCCGCCGTGCCTCCCACCTCAGCCATGAGCCTAGCGCGGAAAATCTTTCTCTTCTTCGGCGACAAGTCTTGCGTCGATCTGGCGACGATATTGCCTTCAAACACCCTGTGCATGAGTTCCAGCGTGATCCCGCTCGATTCCGGCAACAAGAATGCAGCCCAGAGCACTGCGATGGAAGTGACGACACCGAAGAGGATAAAGGTGCCATACTTGATGTGTTCAAGCGCCCGTGGAGTGATGAGGACAATGACGAAGTTGAAAAACCACTGACTCATGGTTGCGGCCGACATAGCTAGGGCTCGAAGCTGGTTGGGCGCCACTTCTGCACTCACTGCCCAAGTGACAGAAGACCATCCCAAGCTGTAGCCGACGACAAAGATGTACACCATCGCGATGGTGAGGTATGCAGCCCCATCGACGGGTACCCCTGTCGGGCGAATCGCCTGATAGATGCCTATCCAGAGCAGAGCTACCACCTGCACGAGGCCGCCGCTAATCAAGCACCATTTCCTTCCAAGCTGTTCGATAGCAACGGCCATGAACAACCCGGTTGTGATGACCTTGACGATACCATACACGCCTGTAGCAAGTAAGCCCGCCGATTGGCCAGTGATGCCGAGGTTGCCGAAGATCTGCGGTGCAAATACGTTCAAAGAGTTGGTTCCCGTGAACTGCTGGAAGAACATCAGGAGTGCTCCGGTGAAAACTCGATAGGTTGTGATGCGATCGGAGAAAGCCATCTTGAGTTGCTGTCGGATCGTGATTCCCTGCTTGCCCTTGAGGTCGTCCTCGATCTCGCCAAGGATTCCGACGACGGCCGGGTCGTTGAGCGATGCGCGATTAATGCGGGCGAGCGACTTCTGTGCATCGGCGTTTCTCTGCTGCTCAACGAGCCATCGAGGAGACTCGGGCTGGAAGAGGAGGGTAACGACGAAGAGAACGCCTGGTAGACACTGTAGAGCAAAAGGAGTTTGCCACATGGCGCTCGACCTTTGGTTGGGGTAGTTCTGGACCATGCCGTAGTTGACAAAATAGGCGAGGCAGATACCGGTAACGATTAGAAGTTGGTACATGCCCGCAAGTCGGCCACGAATGGATCGAGGTGCGCACTCGGACAAGTAGGTCGGAATAACGGACGATGCGAGACCGACGCCGAAACCGCCAATGACGCGGCCAACGTAGAGCTGGTTGAGGGCTGCCGAGGGGCTCTGTCCGTTGAGGCAGCAGACAGTCTGGATGACCGAGCCGATGAGGAAGAAGGCGGCCGAGATGAGCATGGCCCTCTTACGACCAAAACGGTGGGGCAGATAAAAGCTGGCTGCCGCGCCAAAAAAGCAGCCGGCCTGCAGGACTGAAACAATGTTGCCCTTGAGTGCTGAAAGCTTCGCAGGATCGTTCTCGAGACCGAAGTCCTTCTGGAACGCCGGCATATTAAGCACACCGCCGATCAGTCCGGTGTCTGTATGTGAAGACAGGCATGGTGTTGGGAAGAAATCAATAAATAAAATAAAATATAAAAATAAAAAAGGTCAATATGAGCTGAGTGCGCTGCGACGTGCTTTGTAGAGATCAACCACTTACCCCAGCCGAAGAGCAAACCTCCAAAAGAAGCACAGATACCGAGGACATAGACACGCCAGTGCCGGCGAAGATCGTCGGCGATGGCGGCGAGACCGTATCGACGTTTCGAGGCATGGTCGGCGGTGGCGAGCTGAGCAACGCTGGGGGTGGCTAAGTCGATCTCCTGCTTGGAAGGGGTAAGAGACCCGTCGGTGTCGGAGCGGGTCATGCTGGGCAACGGTGTGGTGTGGCGGTGGTGGTGGATGATGGATGATGGGGCGATAAGGACGTGGAAAAGAGAAATGCGGACAGTGGAGTCCTTCTTGTAGCTTTCCGGAATGGCTGAAGTGGGTTATGAAGCTGGCTGACACGAAGGCAGTGATGTGGGGTACATGAGGGGGTTGCAGTGCAGGAAGCTAATTGGACCGAAGCAGAGGCGAAGAGCGGCCAGATGCTGTGCCAAATCGAGGACCGGAAGCCAAAGCAGCCGAGCGCTGGGGAGGAGTGGTGCGACAGGGCACTGGGATGTGGCCGAGACGAGGTGCTCTGATACGCAAGCAAGGTTAAACCAAAATGTAGGGCAGAGTGGCTGGCTGGCTGTTGCGGTTCCGGAGGAATTACGCAAAGTTGCCATAAGCCGTGGTGGGGATGGGCTGGAAACGGTCAATCTGCTCGGGGACCATCGAAGCAAGGTCCGAGATTGGGGTGGGCCGAAGATGAAGGTCGTAGAGATGAGCTAGGATCAAGGAGAGGAGCGAGAGCGGAGTCAGGTTGGAAAAAGAGCACGAGCTGAGATGGGGCACGGACGGTTGCAAGGTCTAGCTAGGGCACAACGGATGTGGCGGGGACTCCATACTCGTCAAGCGCCAATGCATGCTTGGTACAACGCAGCGAACCGAAGCGACAGTGGAGAAGAGTGCATGGAAAGAGTAGGTCGAGGCATGTCGTCCGGCAAAGAAGCACCACTGTACAGGGCGAGTTTTGACAGTTCGACCCGTGCGTGCCGTTAGCTGCAACTTAGGGATCCTGTGGTGTGTGATTGGCGATTGGGTGCTTTGCGGAACGATCGGATAGCTTGGCAGTTGAACCAGGCACGATTCTCAGACTTGCAGCGTCTGAGACCACCGGCTGGCTGGCTGGCTGGCTGGCTGGCTGGCTGGCTGGCTGTTCTACCTGCTGACTGCCATGGGGGGAGCGGAGAGAAGCGAGCGTCGCAAGCGGATCCACCCTGACGTTGGCAAAACTCGATGCTGCTGCCATTTGGCCGAGGCAACGCTGCCCTGGAATGAAACCCAACCAGGGGAATGGGAGTGAAAAACGATTGGGCGGAACAGGGCTCAGAAACGCTCTACTGTAATTGTCGTTTCAGTTGGCTGAAATCCACCGTTTAGCGCGTTGCCACACTCGAGCCGAGCTCGACACTGTCTCTATGCACTCACTCAAACCCACTTGCTGCTGCGTCGCCTAAACAACAGTAGCTCAGTCTCGAATGTCACCGGAACCGTTGTGGATACCAGTGACTCTTGCTCATGCTGCCGAGCCACACTAGCTTACCACTTGAGCTTGGGCTTGTTGCACAGTTGCCGGGGCAGCCGGTTTTCGTGCGACATCTTGTGGATGTGCGCTACGTTCCCGATCCATTGGCGTTCTGGTAGACTTCTTTCTCGGCCAACCAAATCGTGCTTCGAGATCAGGTAGAGAGACTTCTTTACTCGCCAGTGCCACTTTCTCTCGGCTGGAGTCACGTCTTCCTCGCTACACCTTTTGTGCTGCATCGGCCGTGTCCCAATCTGGTGTCGCTCATTCAATAACAATGCTCCCCCGCGGGGACTATCGTCTGAACCAACGGCCCATCTTTCCCATCCTCACTCAACCTGACTATTCTTGCCATTCCCTCATGCATGCGATCAATCTATATGCAAGCTCGTTCTGCTCCCGGCTAGGCGCCTCTCGCCAAGTGCCTTTCCGGCAAGTTAAAGCCACAATGCCGACCACCAATCTGCACTGCACACGCAAAATGCTCTCTCGCAACATCTCTTCTCTGGTACGTTCCGTTTCGCACTCAGAAACTCTGTGTGCCGCTCACTGGTACCTGTCGAGTTTTACCGATCTCTAAGAGCTCGCCCTTGATGCGAACGAGCGGGTTTGGTGCCCAGAATAGGTGCGTGATGGAGTTACTTCCCCCGCGGGGTGGGTGTGTGTGCTTCAGCTTCACTACCAGCCCCCGCGGGGAACACTGCCCCCTCGTCTTCCACTATATGAGTCGTTCCTGCCATTCAGTGCCGGCGTGATAGTGTCGTCCAAGTCATCAGCCGGACATGATCGCGTCATCGTCTCATGTAGAAGTTATGGCACACGAATCAGCTTCTCCCTGTGGTGCCCAAGCGGGTATCGACCCGCTCACTTGACCGAGAAGCACCAACTCGTGGGGAAGTTTCGAGGCGACCCTTCGGCAACGTAGCACCATACGAAGGCGATTCGCTTATCGCCAGCTTTCGAGATCCTCCTTCCTGCTCTCTAGCGTTCTTGCGATCAAGTTGAGGGCACGGTCAGTGTTGAACCAAGCCGACTATGCCGTCTAAGCCGTCTATCGACAGATCACGGTCGTAAGATAGCAAAGATACGTGAAACGAGAGGTCTAACAAGATCTGATTGCAGATCATTCGCGCAAGAGGAAGCCTCCACTTTATTGTGCTCAGACCAAGCTTGCAAAAGTAGCCGGGACTTGTGCATGGTTTCACCGCAAGGGTTCCCACTTCTGCCTCACTCTTCCTGGTACATATATATCCATCTCCTTGCCCGCATAAGAACGACACGAGAACGATGTTAGCGGTGCTAACAGCAACCTTGCCATCTCAAAGCTTGCTCCCTCGGTTTGTCGGTGGCAGCGGCAGTTTTCGCGCAATGAGCACGACAGTCCGACCGGCCACAGTGCCTCTCGTTATTGCACCCAAGGCGCTAGCCTCCTTGATCGAGTCAAACAAAGACGGCGGCAACAAACTGCGGATTCTGGATGCAACATGGTTTATGCCCAACACCAACCCACCACGCAATGCTTTCGAAGAGTTCAAGGCGGGACCGCGACTGCCCAAAGCGCTTTTCTGGAATGTCGACAAGATCGCAACTACGGGGGAGAGCGTCCGCAACCTTCCTCACATGATGCCCTCTCCCGCTACTTTTGCTGAGGCCGCATCGGAACATGGTATTGAGCCAGAAACTCATGTCGTCGTCTACGATACGCATGGAGTCTTTTCTGCGCCACGAACCGCTTTCACTTTCAAGGCATTCGGTCATTCTAACGTCTCGGTGCTCAATGGCGGTCTCCCCGCGTGGATCAACTACGGCCTTCCGACCGAAACAGGCGAGCCTTCCTCTGTATCCAAGACCACTTACCCAGAGCCCGCACTGAAAGAGGGATTTATCCGCTCCTTCGAAGAGATGGTCGCCAACGCCAAAATGGGCGCCCGAGGTCAAACCGTCTTTGACGCGCGTTCCAAAGGAAGGTTCGACGGAACCGACCCCGAGCCAAGACCAGGCCTCTCTTCGGGCCACATCCCGCACAGCATCTCGCTTCCCTTTCCAACCTTGCTCAAGGCCGAGACCGGAAAGGACGGCAAGCAGTACACGGTGCTCAAGGACCAGATCGAGCTTTGGAGGACGCTCAGCGATACCCTCGGAGGTACCGAGGCGCTAGATAAGCTGAGGCAAGCTTCGAGCGGAGGAGAGTTTGCAGCGACGAACACATGCGGCTCGGGCATGACGGCGGCCGCAATTTGGCTGGCGCTGCAGGAGATCGGCGTGCAGAGCAGTATCTATGACGAGAGTTGGATGGGGTGGGCGTCGAGGGAGAGTGAGGGCGTGCCGATCGACAAGAACTTGTAAGTCAGGCGTATCTTGGCGCGATAATGCATATCAAGGTCGGGCAGACGACAAATGCTCATGATATGTGAGGTCTACGTTGAAATGGAAGCTGATCTGAGCGTTGATAGATACGCTTGAGATCCGAACTGCCGTTCTTCCCGTTTGCTTCGGCCTGTGAAAAAGCTTGGCACGAATGCATCTCATGATACCCTTGTTCCGGCTCGTGTGTTGCAGAACATGATCGGACCTCAAGTGTTCCGCGCATCAGACGCACCTCGCTACATTCGCGGCCTGATCGTAGTGGCTTCATTGCTGGCGCTGGTCTTTGTGCTCTGCATGTGCTGGCTCCTATACCTCATTGGCGAGAACAAGCGGCGAAGAAAGGTGCTCGCGCAGATGGGCGTCACAGAAGAAGAGAGGCTCCTCAAAAACAAGATCAATGGCGAACTCGATGTAAGTATGCGTTCGATGCAGACCTGTCCAACACTGCCAACGCAGAACTCATCAGGGCCGAGGGACCATCTGACTGACGATGAAGATTGGATCTGGACCGGTTTAATTTTCTCTTTTGGCGTTGTTACAGATGACGGACAACAAGAACATATACTTTCTATACAACTGGTAGAGACCATGCCTCACCGATTCACTCAATATCACTGTTGTTCTGGTTTTTGCGTATCAAGAGGATCGAGGATTGCGGCAAGACCCGCCATTTTGCACAACCGAGCATGGTCTATGGCGTAAGACTTGTGGCAAACCCGCGATCCATGTAATGACGATGTGGTTGGGGCTTGTTGAATTGACAGAAGTGGGCCCGTTGAGTGACCGAAGTGGGAAGCTGAAAAGTAACAGCAGCTAAATGACCGGCGTTCTCTCACAATCTGAAGTTGCACGCAAACGCAAAAGCCACAATTTGACCGGCAGATCGCGTGCATGGTTGGGCACGATTTGTGTCTCAGCTGGGAGGAATACCCGCCAAGCTCATGCGAGCACAGAGTGCACATCTGGTTGGCTCAGTCACAGAGACGTAAACCAAGAAAGATGACAGACTGCGATAGGTGGATGTGTCACACGTGAACAAACGAAGTGGAGCTTGGTTGGTGCAGCATGCATGCACGCAATCAGGGCTCATTCCTAGACCTCCTGCCGGCCCAAAATGGTGTCTGCGTAACTTTGCTTGGCCAGCCAATTTTAGTTTCAGAGTACAGAAATGATTTGGAACAGGTCGCCTTCTGCTACTGAAGTTGTCTTCCAACTCAACTGCATTGAATCGAGCAAGAACCTGAAAGCTAGAATCACGACGACGAAGTGAGAGAAACAGAGATGGTGCGCAACGGTCCGATCCTTTTCAGAGACTTCGCCGTTCTGTACTGTCATGACATGGGTCACGCTTCGAAGGCGTTCGTATGGAATGAATGAACAAGCTGTGCCTCGGGTAGACTCACCGTCGTTGTTGTCCTCCTTTTGCGCCTGCGTAGTCTCAAAGTGGATTGGCATCGAGGCGAAAGGTTGCCGGGCAGTCTTTCGGCAGGGACAGCGTTACCGTGATGGCCAGTAACCTATTCGCCCGTGTTGAAGACTGAGGTGGAAAGGGTATATGTGAGCGGGGGGTCCAACCGGACAGCGGCGTGTCAAAAGTTGGATTTGTGGCCACGCCACTGGCACGTAGCAAGCGCGATGACCGGCTTCCACCTATCCATCTCCAAAGTAGAGGTTCGTCAAAGTGGTGGCAGTGGGCGAGGAAGGAATATCTTCGGCAAAACTAACTCTCAACCTTGTCATGACCCGCACCGCATCCGTTGGAAAGCGAGGACAATGGGCGAGGGGAGAAGTTGATTGTGTCTTTATTGGTATTGCCTCGACGTCAAGAGCCTGCGTCGATTTCACCGACAACGGAATGGAATGGTACTGCAACGAAAAGTTGCGAGTTTCTTCGCTGTGCGTTCGACTGGTTCTTCCGGAGAGCCGCCATATTGCTGTCCACGGGCACGGTCCGTCTCGAAGACGCTGGGAACAGGGCAAGGATGAGATTAGGAGACAATCGACTCTTGCAGCCGGATAGCGCAGTCGACAACCGACCGAAACCAGAGCGAGCCTAATTCGGTCCTAGCAATAAGATCAAAGTGCTCCGCATTCCAAACCAGCCTCCACTATCTTTGCTTTTGTACATAACAACCTTGCGGACGTTCAGCTCGCAACAAGAGGTGCACTGCTATGAACCTTGACACAGCAGTCTTTGAACAATTCTCAGGCGCCGACGGTTGTGGATAGCCGACCTAACCCAGCGTATCGTTAGGCCCAACATGAATTGTGTGTCCTCCAACCATTGTGAATTCGATTTTGTGCCCAAATGTGCGCTTCCTTCCGCGCAGCTTTTGCTCGGCAACTTCGGAGTTTTAATTGGCCTTTCGTTGCTCGTCCGAATCTGCCCCGTTGCCGGTCGCTCGCCCCTGTTGCTTTGCTGTCGCTTTGTTGACGGTTTAGCCTTTGGTGCCTGGCTCCCCCCACTCTGCCAAAAGCGACTCTCTGTGGCTGAGTGCTTGACGAAACGACTTGCAGTACGCTTTTCATGCCCAACCCCGCGGTCACCCTTGTTTCTCGCTGTTCACGGCGCCTGCTCGCTGACAGACACCAAGCTCCAGTGGCATCCGCAAGCCACCCCACCACCACCACCACCACCACCACCAGCTGTGTACGTACTTGCTCGCGGAACTACGGCTCGTGCAGCTTGGCTGCAAGTTCCTTTATGAACAGTTTGTGCGAACCGGGTGGGCTACGGCTGATGAGTTAAGCGGTGGGATCATGCAATTTGGCCGGTGCGAGTCCACTACCATCGCCGCCGCCGCTCCGGCCGGTCGTGATTCGGTGCTAACGATCGAGTTTCCTTTGAGCTTTAGCAGCTTCCTCTTGTTCCGCAGGGTGCTTTCGACCCCAGATGTCTGATGCAGGCGTAGGTGTCTGAGAGTGTGCCTTGTTTGTCCCCACTTGACAATGGGCTCTGCCTTTGACATCTGCGGTTACATGACCCGTATCCTCACTGAGCCAAACCCTCCTTCCTCCCCTCGGCCCTTCGTGAAGAGGCTTGCACCTTTCCGCGCAGCACCGCTCTTTGACGCAGAGTCGTCGAGTCCAGCCCGTTGGATTACTTGTCGATCCTTCCACCCCACCCTTGCTTGGCCCTCCTCTCCAGACTCCGTCTTGATCCACGAGCCGCTGCGGTCAGCAATTTCTTTCCAGCTCTTTCCCAGATCTAGCCTTCTATTTTTCCTCCGCTGTCCTCCTCCAGCTTCGTCTCTGAATCTCCGCTCGTAGCTTTGCCAAGCCTTGTTGACAAAGGCATCATCTGTAAATCTGCCGACATTTGCTCCAGACTGCACTGTTCGCAGCTCGGCACAACGCGGATTTCATATTCATAACCCGGCACGAGGGACCCGCAACGCAGGCTCAACCTAATCCCGCCGCCGTTTGACCGACCACAGACAGCATCAGCGGTTGTCGATTCACTCCTTCTCCGCTCTGTACTGTTTCGGTTTTTCATTCATCAGCATCAACCCGCCCACCTTGCCATGTCTGCACCGTTTGAGCCACTTCGAATGGGCCTCACATGAGTGTTATCCGCCACGACCACCATCACTATCACTACCACTAACGTTATCACTATCCCTACGACCACTGCACCCAGCTCCGATAACAACACAGGATTGGCACCTTGCCGCACGCTTTGATGCGATCCCAATCCAGCGTTTGCGTTTGAGGAATGCCTTCGGCAGCAGACACTGCAAACGCATTTCGCGCACTAGAAGCATCGACTTCGTCCTCGTCGGTAGTGAGCTCGACTGACCGCTCTGTATCGCCAGGCTCTCCGTGGTCGCTCACTACCAGAGCATCTCCGTCTCCGTCACCGCACCGGTACCCGCAGCACGGTGTACCATTGCACTTTTCACCCGACTTGCCAAGCTTGCTCACCTTCGCCTCTTCCTTCCAGACCCTGCTCGATTCGCAGGCCGACTCCTCGTCCACACACTCTGAGTACTCAGAGCCACTCTCCCCCTCCACCTCCGCCTTCCCCCCCTCGACCCTCCCCATTTTGGCGCTGACGGATCTGATCCTCTCCAAGGCAAGCCCATCCACCTCGACCTCCTCGGGATCCTCCGTGTCTTCCGTCTCAACCTCTCTTAACGAGAGCACAACGTCAATGGCAGGGGTGGGAACAGCAACCACAGCAGGGCTCGATTTGCTCGGCATCCTGGCAGAAGAAGTGGACTGGGACCCCCAGCAGAGGGAAGCGCCTGGTGCGGCTCAGCTAGCGGTGCTGGGCCATAGCCTGCGGTCACACCACGAGGCCAAGCAGAAGTTGTGGGCTGGGCACATTCTCGGTGGTCTCGGGCTGATCGAAACGATTAGGAGCCCACGCAACTCTTTCTCCACCATTAATGCATCCATGCCGTTGAAACCGCAGCATGGCGAGGTGCATGTCAAGCCATGTCACGCAGCACAGACAAGGCCCTGGCAACCGCACAGAACCGCGAATGTGCTTGATGATCCGCTCAACACCATGACGTTGACCAAGCGCACGGCGCTGTTCTACGAGAACCTCTACGAGCGGCTCTGTCCCGGGATCGTACCGAGGGCGTATATCTACCCGAAGCTGGGGAGGAAGTCGCACGACCAAGATCCGACTTTTGCTGGCTTAGCCCTGTCGATCTCCCTGCTCGGCTTGCTCGGTCTCACGCTCCCAACGTCGCAAGTTGGTCGTGTAGCTGATGGTGACATCGCTGGAGAGCTGCGAAGACAATTCGTCATGCCATCCGTGTCGCAGGACTGGCGTTCCCGCGGTGGTCAAGACTCCGGCGAGCTCCGAGCCGAAGCAACCAGACTCGTCGAGCGGGTTCTCTCCCTGCGCCTATCTGCCAGTGGAGGAGGCATCTGCTTCGGCCAAACCCCCACGCTCGAGACGGTGCTGACGAGCTTCTTCCTCTCGCTTGCGCTCTACAGCCTCGACGACGTGGCGCACGAAGGTGACATGCCGAGCTTTACCGAGTGGAAAGACGCCAGCTTCTTCCGCTTCTGCGAGGCTGTCACCCTCGCCAAAATTTTGGGCTTGGACCAGGTGGGGTCTGCCTCCACCTCCGCCAGTGCAGCCGGGTGTAGGGGCGGGGAGCTTGCGGAGGAGGTCAAGGTGTGGTTGCTGCTAGTCCGTGCTGAACGGTGGTGGGCCGAGCAGAAGCCGGGGTATGTGTGTCAGATGGAAGCTGTTCCGGGTGAGACTCGGAAAAGGGGCAGGTCTGATCACGGCGACGATCATGCCGACGCCAAGGGAATGAAGCGGGCAAGGAGGGCGAGTGGGAAAGGTGCGGAGGCACTTGATTTTCTCGTGAAGCTCGGGTTCGGGGGCCTCCGCGACGACCTCCTATACCGCTTCCGCGATCTTGTTGACTGCTGGACCCACCGCTGTGACAGCAGAGCGTGTCGCAAGTTGACAGCGGAAGCTGCAGTTCGCGTCCACGACTCACTCGCGTCCTTCGAGCTGTCCTCCACCGTTCACGTTGTAGCGGACCCCATTCTAGTCGACCTTGCACGCCAAACCCTCCGCTCGAAACTCTGGATCGCCTGTCTGTACCACAACCTCATCTCGACGCACGCGCACACCCAAGCTCCCCTTAGACCCGACCAACCGCTCCATATCGCCCTTGATACGCTCGACCTGCTCGAAGATCTGGATCAGCTTGTGCTCCGCTCGTTGCCCTCCGGCGCTGCGATGGGGGAAGCGGTGCAGATAGCGCTGCAGGAGATCAGGAACTGCGTGGCGAATTTGCCGGATGCGAAGTTTGCGGGGGAGTCGTTCTCGTTGGAGCAGATCGGAGGGAGTGATGAGAGTAATTTGCCGCGTAGTGGAGAGAGGGGAGGAAGGGTGGGCAACTCGACGACGATCATGAGGGCTGCTCAGTCTGTGATGGATAATTTGGACCGCTTCTTGCATCGTGTAGAGACACACTAGCGCCCATCTATTTCCTCCATCTAGCCTTTCAAGATATTACTTAGCCAATATACCTGTCCATCAAGCCGTTTTCCTAATTGCGTAACTTACGATCGAATACGGGATACAGCGTCGCTGCGAGAAGACAACCGACTAGCGTCCGGAGATGCTCGCTGTAGTCTGATTAGAAGAAGGCGATCTTTGCGTTGATGCCACCAGATGATGAATGGTGACGTTGATGCATTGCAGAATCGTAACAGTTTGATATGTGTGATGTCTTCCTGTCGGCCCGAGAAGGTCCCTTGCCGGTGATTCAGCAGCAGGATGCACTGTGTCCAAATCCAGCCAAGTCCGTTCCAGTGTCTGAGCCTATACCTGTCGGCGACTGTCCTGCCCGATCACGGGCCTGGACTTGTTCGACTTTTTCAGCTGTTCCAAGGTGAGCTCCTCCTCCTTACCCAGCAGCGCCTCCTCCAAACGCTTATCATCATTCAGCTCCCTATCCAGTGCCTCACCCACCCTTCCCTCGAATCCCGACCTGGCCTTGCTCGCTCTCTCCTCTGCACGTTGTTGCTGCCAGACAGTCGGACCTCTACCTGGCAGCGTGGTTACCGTGCCTTGCTGGAGAGGTGCATCAGCAGGCGTCGTGGATGGAGCAGGAATCGATGAGGCTGCTTTCTGGCCATAGTAGAACGAGCCTGCCAAAGCGGCGAGCACGGTGAGACCTTGGAAACCGACACGCCATCGGAGGGCCCTGTTGAACTGATCGCGGTTGCCGGTGCGGAGGTGATTTGAGGCCACGATAAGTGCGCCACACGTAAGCAGGGAGCCTAAAGCACCAGCGCCAGAGTTGAGAGAATCGTGAGGAAGAGTGTCAGTGAGGAAGCACGAGAAGATGAGACGAATGCCTGCACAAAGTACTCACCGATCGGAACGAGGGGTTGCTCCTTCATTTTGCGAAAGAACTTATCGCGCGGTGCCTCGGGCAACTCAGAGCCCCGCAAGCCTACATGATCGCCGCCCTGCGCTGTGGACAATCCTGTAGGTGCATGGGTGGTAGACAATGCGCCAGGATCGCCTGGTTGTTGCTGCTCTGCAGCGAGATCTGCGGTTGGCAAGCCCGACATGTTCGAGTACAGGACGAGAGAAAGATGGTGGCGAGCCTTTTCTTGTGATCGTTGCAAGAAGGAAACAGCTGTCGTGCAATGAGGTTGGGTCTGGGACAAGGCTTTGCAGCTCGCTGACCAAGACAGAGCTTCGGCTACTTCTGGACAGATGAAGATTTGCAGCGAGAGTCAAGTGGAGGTGCCGATCCAGAAAATTTCATCAGTGCGCGATCCGTCTCATCGGGATTGGATTGACTGGCAGATCCACGTCAGGACCTGCAACGGAACACAACAAGGCAAGACTCTTCACACAAAGGGTTGACAGAGGAAACCTGTTATGACTCTATCCGAGGGTGACGGGTGCAAGCCCAGATGCAGGTTATTATGCGGTTACAAATTACAGTTCAGAACAATAGGCGTGACGGGACATGGAACGTTCAAGGGTTTGGAGAGGAGGGACCATAGCGTGCTTCCGATGGGTCGAGCTCTTTCCGTCTACTTTTGTCTATGCAATGGGCTCGCAGGTGAAAGAGCCTCGCACCGTACCGTTGTTGTACTCGTCCACGATATCCTTGACCGAGGCATAAGTACCGCATCCCAGAATAAGCATGCCGAGTAGAAAGACGCCACCGTTGACGATACTGAGGATAATGTTCCAGCGCGTTGCGTTCCACTTGCCCTCCTTGATGAGCAGGAACCACATCAATGCTGGTAAATAGAACGTGAAGCCCGAGATGAAGAGCGCCGACATGATGCCGAGCAGATCCGAGAAGAAAGGAATGGCCTCGGCGACGACCCATGCGATCACAGTGATGAAAGCAACAAGGCCGAGCCACGTCGCCCAGCCCATGGGGGTGTTGATGTATCGAACGATCGAGTTCTTAAAGATGCGGCCATGGATATATCGAGCAACCACCGTGGTGTTGATGGAGCCAGAGATGAAGATGACGGGAAGAGCAATGCCGAAAGCCACCTTGGAGAGCGTTGCACCCGCGGACAGCAGTGCTGGGGACTTGACATCGGTTCCAACGAACGCGTAGATGAGGGCACCGGTGAGCGTGTAGATGACGATCTCAATAATGCCGAGCGCCCAGATACTCTTGACGTAATCGGTGGGGGTATGCATCTCGTCCATAAAGGAGAACTGACAGACGGCAAAAGAGTAGGCAAAGACGATATTGGTGAGGGCGATCCAAGCGTCAGCAAAGGTGGTGCCCTCCTTGGGCCAAGCGGACCACTCTGTGGGCGAAGGGGTCACAGAAGGCTCATGAGATCGGATGCCGGTGCCGATGATGACGACACCAATGGCGATGATGATGGAGGCAAAGTCGATGTATCCCAAAATGGCTACCTCTGAGAAGGAGGGAGGTACGGCAACGATGAAGAGGATGATGGCCGCGATGACACCAAAGACGAGAGAGCAGAGGGCATTGTTGCTCAGGTTCAAGAAGGCGATGGTACCGGTAAGACAGTGCGAGCCGACGAGCAATGTCAACTGAAGCGCAAACATGACACCGACGAGCTCGTAACCGAATCGACCCATCATGAGCTGACCAGCATCGGCGTAGTGCGAAACCTGGGGGAACTTGATCTTGACCTGACCGACGATGTAACTGGTGTAGATGGCAACCACACCGATACCGACGCAGATAATGACACCAGCAACCATGCCGAGGGTGGCGAAAGCAGAAGGAATCGAGAGAGCACCGAGAGCGATGGCCTCGACAATCAAGCAGACCGTGAGCTTCTTCCAGCCGAGACGGTGAAACTTGTGGTCACCCTCGGACCTCTTTTGCTGCTCGTACATGTAGTCCTCCTCGCTGCGATACTGTTCTCGCTTCTCGCCAAACATGGTTTGCTGGACTGGCTCGGCGGGATGCACCTTGGCAACATCGTCTTGCAGCTTGATGGCGTCCGGAGTAGCGGTCTTCTCGACATCGACGGTTTGTGATGGCGAGACCGTTCCACTGGAACGGTCACCGACGGGCGACAGATGGCCGGTAGAGGTCATCGTGGGCAGCAAAGAGAAGGCTTGGCACTGTTTGTGGGCTAGACGCCGACTTGTTCTCGCTCAGCGGGAAGGAAAAAGTGGCAGAGGTACAACTTTGTGTGTGGTGCGGGGGAAAGCCGGGGAGGACAAGATGTGACGGATTGAAGTAGGCGGATGATGTCGCTGCAAGGACAAAGGTGACGGTAGGAAAGAGAGTGACAGACCAAGAGATGCAGCTTGAAGAAAGAGTAAAGGACCGGCCAATGGCAAGACTCTACCTGTGGAGAAGAAGAGAGGGGGCAAGGAGCAAGCTCGGATCGCCTCCCACCAAGTCCTTGTGACTTTAAACCCGAACCTAGCCACCGCTGCAGTGTACAATGCTTAGTTAGCCATGCGGCTTGAGCTCCTTTCTCTTTCCTTAGCCGCCACAGAGATGAGGCATGGACATGAGCAAGGCCATTGAAGTGGGTGGATCCCCTGCTGCGCTGCGCCTTGCAACCGCCGCAGACGCTTATCTCGTGCCCACTTTCCATGTATTGCAATCGGCTTGTCGAGCCGTTGGTCGATAGCTCTTGCCACGCTCGCATTGAGCGAGTCGACGCACACACACAAGCGCTCACCATGCTCGGAACAGCCGAAGTGCTCGATAACAACAGCGCCGCTGACCGCTAAAAGAAAAAGGAAAAAAAAAAAATAATCAGTGAACGCTGTCGCCCCTCCAACCGCACTCGCCAAGGAAACACAGTCAGCTGAGGTGACTGGCCACAGGAAAAATTCCCCCGAATGTCGGCTCTACAGAAGCGAGGAAGAAGGGAAAAAAAAATATGCCCGGCGTGCTGTCAGGTGCTGCGCTGTGGTTACAAAGTCAGAGCACAGCGTCGAGTTGCCTTGGGTTGAGAATTTTTTTTGGTGATACGGGTGGGCGAGGGAGCCCGAGGAATCCCGCAATGAAAGTCACAAAACAAACAATCAGCCAAAAGCGTTCAATCAACAGCGAGCGTGGTTGATACTGTAAGAACAGTAGCCTGCTTTGAGCAAGCAAGCTCAAGCTTTTGTTGCCTATCTCTTCTTCCATTCCACCAATCGCCGACTGAGCACTTATCTCATTTGGGTGGGGACAGTGCGATAACTGGTGGGCGGCAAAGACAGCGTGGGTCATTGGTGGGGAGGAAGTAGAACAACCGTAATGAAGCAAGCTACAGCGATGGCGGGTCAAGATGCGCCTTTGAGCGAATCAGATTGTCGACAATGGCACCATGTGCCCACCCATTGTAAGAAGCGCAATGAAAACGTTTTGCTGCTGCCGCGAGCGTCGGATACGCTTTGCTGATGTAGGGGCGGATTGCTTGGTCCGATCTGGTGTCCGTGACAAGCGTAGGGTCATGGGACGCTGCTGCAAAAGTTTCAATGACCTGTATGCGAGGCTGAGCGCAGGCGTTAAGACTTGCTTCAGCACCAATCACAGTGCAGAAGCTGCCCACTCTGAGACAGTTCGACCGAACAGCCAGCCATCTCTGGAGACCATAAGGGAAGCTGCCTCGCTATTGGCGATTGGCAAAGAATTCTTCGCCTGATCATGCATATTCCCGTCCACTTTCGGCTGCTCCCGTCCATTGAGCCGCATGCAAAGCAAGCCTTGTGGCTGCTCAAACGGAGCTTTCCGAGTGATAGACAAGGACTGCCATGCAACAATTTGGATGCTATTTATTGCTGCTGTCGTATGTCGGCGAGGTCACAAGGCTTTGCTATGCGTGTTTTCCTGCGGAAACGAAAACGCAAATGTGGGGGAGAGTCGTTCACTTGAGACGTAGTATGGCCTGAAGCTGGACCAGTGACGTTGAGTGCATGGAATTAGGCAGGAAGAAAAAACTTTCAGGCAGGAGATCTGTGCAAAAGTTTTTTTTAGGCTGCATGCCCCGGTCTTGAAGATCCAAAGTCGGATTCGGCGGTAGACATCAGAGAAAAGGAGCGGAAGCCGAACTCATCCTAACGAATCGGCGGCGTGTAACTCATTTCTCGTCAATTTCTTTCGTAAGTCGCCCGTCCCCTTTATTTTTTAGACGAGCCCAAGCATCCTTCGCTCCTGGCCGTCATGTCTGTGTGCTCACTTTTACAGACCATGCTACTAATTAGATTGCCGGCTGAACGCTGACAAATGAGCAATGCGACAAAGCTGATCGTAAGAGCAGCGGCATGGCCGGTCCAGCCGTTTGCTGCAGCCAGCGGAAGGTATTATTTCCCCTTTTTTGGGGGAACGCCAATCAGCACCGGTTCCACTGATCAGAACTGTCGGTGAAGAGGACAAGTAAGCATCGTCGCAGAAATCGCCGACAAACCGGAAAGTTGACGCGCCACCTTTCGGACGGAGAATTTCTCCTCTGCCCTGCTGAACTCTGTACCTTTCTTCTAGTTTGCGCTTCATTGCGGCGCAGCTCTCGGCTGTCTCTCGCCCTTTGACTTCCTTTGAAGATCGTGGGCGTGGAGCCTAACGTATCACTTCGAGGCTCGCAGTCCACATGACGACTCGCTCTCCTGTCGCCAGCCAACTGAAAACATCGACTTTGCTCCAGCGCTCCCGGAGTCGAGTTCACTGAATGCGAGTGTTGGTGCTCAAAGTCAAGGACACGCTGACATTGACGCGGATCAGAACGGGTGCGAAGGATGCTTGGGCACCCATGACTAGGGACACTTGAGTCTCGGGAAGAGTGGTGCCAGGCCAGGAGCTTCTTCGGTGCTGCTGCTGCATCTGCTGTCTTGTTTGCCGTTCGGAGGCAAGGTCACAGGACGCTGCACCAGAGCGAATTTTCGGGTGAACTTTGCCAGTCGCAATCTATTAATCGAGCACTTGGTCAGGTGTCCTTTCGTCAGCGAATCCCGGACACACGCTGCTCAGAGCGGACCGGTTGCCTTCCGTTTTGAAGAGGAAGGGTCCGCGGCTGTAGGATCGCGATCACGCTGCTGGCAGATCGCATCAAAGAATCCTGATTTTGTTGAGTCAAAGTGAAAAACACATGAGCATGTCCTCCAACCTCGTCTCGAGTAACTGCAACTTTGATACGTAGCTCCAGTTCCACCTGAAAGTTGGCAGTACTGCCTCTCGGACAGTTATGCTTGGCATCGCTTGGTTCTATGTATATGTAAAGAGCTTGAGCTTACTGTACAGACCCACCTATTTGCAATGCGAGCTCCAACATCCAAGAACAAACTGAAAATTGCAATCTCGAGGAAAAATGTGCAGAGTAAAATCTTCGCAAAAAGACTAATCAAAAAGAAAGTCTCCCAACGTGGGGCTCGAACCCACGACATTCAGATGAACACCAAGATATACTCGGAAACCCTTGTGATAAGAGTCTGACGCTCTACCGACTGAGCTAGCCGGGATGGACTTTTTTTGGACGGCCGGCTAAGCATTGCCTATAGAAACCGTTGAGCTGGGATTTCACTGCACCGTGGGGAGAAATACGCGGATCTCGGTCAAGTGAGGTGGAGGGTTCGGCATGCCAGCAGTCTCAGTGTTGCACAACGACTCGCGCTACCTCGCGAAGGAGTGCTCGGGCCGCACAGCTCATCCTTCTGAACCAACCCGCAGCATATGTTTGAAACGGACACATTGGTTTCTCTCGGCATCGTACTGCCGTCTGGCACGAACGCTTAAGCAAGTCACATCCAAGCAAGGCGCCCTCTCCATCGCTACACACCACGTAGAAGTCTCTCCAAGCACGCCAACACGGGCACAGACATCAAACAGATGGTGACAAGTCAAAGCCAGGAGATACTTGCAAGATAGACAGGCCCAGACTAGAACCTTGAAGTCACAACAATGCTCGGCGTACCGGCCAACAGCCGCGTGACTTCGAGCAACTTCTACCATCGACCTAATGCACTCTCTGTCTCGGACGTAGATCTCGACATCGAAGGCGCCGGTGGAGGGCGGATCGACGAGCTCTACGATGTCGGTCTCCCATGGCCTCTTGGCACCAACGCTCGCCCCACATCTTGGTCCGCAAAAGGTCCTGCAGAGCACGTTCCTCGTCTCTCGTTGCTTTCCAGTCTCCAACATCATCTGACTTGGGCAAGAGCAGGCTGGCGGGATGCGAATCGATGGCCAGAAGCACTCAAACTCATCTCAAGTTCCAGCGAAATCCGCAACGGTGTCTTGAAAGGTCTGTTGCTCAGCGGCACCATTTCCGCCGTCGTCTTCTTTTTCGAGCTTGCCTTCTTTCCCAAAGTGCTGTTCCAGCAGTCTCCTGTCAAGAACGTGCAAGAAGCAGCAGAGTCTGGTTCGATCATCGGCGGACTCCGGAACGTCTTCTGGCTCTATCCGCTCATTGGCGGAAGCTATCTGCTTGCATCTTCGTGGACTTCCGACATCGCTCAGGCTGCATACAAGCTTCGACACGGTCACGTTCGAAGGCTGACGCTCGCCAATCCTTCCCTGCCTCCGGGCACTTCGCGGCGGCTGTTGCAGGAGAGCTATCGTGTTATTCTCATCCTCAACTACACTGTCTTTTACATTTTTCTAGGCCGCATACCCTACCTGGGACGCTTCCTTTCCTTCCTCTTCACGTGCCTTGTCGATGGCTATTACTGCTTCGAACAAGCATGGATCTCACGAGGCTGGTCGCTCGACCGCAGAATGCGCTACTGTGAGGAGAGGTGGTCATACTTTGTCGCATTTGGACTGCCGTCGACCGCGGTGTCGTTCTTCCACCCGAGCGGGCTTCTCAACCTGATGCTCTTCATGCTGGTCTTCCCTTTCTGCACAGTGCTTGCGATGCTCGCCGATCCACAGCCTCGGATTTCGGCATCAGGTGCGCTGGAGTCTTCATCGAATGGGTTCGGCCTAGAAGGTGGGTCCGATTACGCCAGTGGGCCGCTTCATCGCCTCATCCCATCGCGTCTACCCGTTTTTTGGCCCACAGTGAAGCTGCATCGTCTCGTGCTGCAGTTCTTACCCTCGTTGGCCGATGCTCCACTTGCGCCTTCCGCACAGGCTTTCGAGCGAAACGCCAACATATACGGGAGGGTGGGCGAGCTTTCAGGCGCGGGTGGCTTCTCTGTCAACGGCGGCTTTGGTGGATTTGGTACAGGAGGTAAAAGGGCAGCAGAGATGGTGGTTGGTATCTTTAACAATGGCAGTCGCAGCAATCTCAACTCCGGCCGCAACTCGCCATCCCCGTGGCTATCGTACGGTGCAGACCCTCGATCATATCACGAGGCAACGAACGGTGGTACAGGAATGGGCGGGGCGTATCAACTGATGAACTCTGGTGGCGGCTTGCCAACGACTGGTGGGTTGGCGACAGGAGCGTACAACAGTGCGGGCCAGAATATGCATTCGAGGGCATCAGCTGCTCTCAAGGGTCCCCTCGGTCCACCACCAAAAGGTCCGGCTGCGAACCACCGAAAAGCAGATTAGAACTGCTTATCTGCACCATCAAAGTTGCATTTGCCACGTCAATACATCGCAACTCAACAAGGTCTTTTCGCTCCTGCTGGCGGTGGGTGATGAAGTGTGGTCAGACCCCGTGCGTGATTGAACGCCAGCAATGCCGTGTCAACCTTGGGTGGGTTCAACGGGATGAAAGATCGGTTGCACGATACGAAGCCGCCATCTGTTGTCGGTGGTTCCCCGAACGGCTCGCATACCTTTCTTGCTTGTTGGATGATGCGTTGCTGGGTCAGAGCAGTTTTCGGCGGGCTGGGTAGCCAGCAAAGTGTGTATATAAGTATCGAACATGTGAGGGAACAAGTCAGCACATGTCTCCCCATCCAACTCTACAACTCTCTGGAAGCAAGTCAAGATGTTGGGTATTACTCGGTCAGCACTGCTGTCGACACTCGTCGTCGCTGCCGCCGTCGGTCCCCTCAGCGCCGTTGGCAGCGTGCAGCACTCCTGGATACCTCTAGACAAGCGAGGTGCTCTACCCGATGGCTCCGAATGCTACCACAAATTTGCCACCGATCCTCAGAACTGCCCGATCGTCAAGGTAGCCTTCTTCGAGGATACCGAGTGCTCCAAGCCCCTTTCCCTGGTCCGCACCACGCCGCAAACGTTCATCGACGGCAACAAACAGATGCTGTTCGACGGAGCCGTCGCGCACTCTGTCAAGCGACCCTTGGGATCCATCCGTGTGCTCGCTGCTGTCCCGGGCATTGGTATCGGATTTTCCAAGAGAGAAGAGTCCGACGCTGTCGTCCAGAACATGGCGTGGATGTCGGCTGACGAGACCTACCAGGCCTACCAGCAGAAATCGTGCGTTACGTTCCCGAATCTGGATGCTGAGCGGGTCGGCGTGTGGTCAGTCAAGTTCGAAAATGCATTGAACAAGGGCGAGTATGTGTGGAATCCGTACAATATCCCGATCAAGCGGAATGTGCCTCAGTGCCACAAGCTTCAGAGGCGCGCGTTCGCTCATGGTGCTGCCACACAGTCTTCGCGCCCTGTCTGTCTCGAGAAAGCCTCTTGGGGCGGCGGAGGCGTGCTGCTCCTCTACAAGAGCAAGGATTGCACTGGAGACATGAAGGATCCCAACTCAGTCAAGATTCAGTTTTATAACACGGCGCAATGCACCCCGCTCAGCATGACCGACTTCCACTCTTACAGGGCTGTGCAGCCCGAGGGCTCCACCATCGACCCAATCTTCAGCCCGGTTTATTATGGTGTGGGCAGCAATGGCTACCACGCTTGCGCACATCAAGACATCTTCGCCGGACCGTTCAAGGCCAACAGAGAATGCCAGATTTTCGAAGCGAACAACAACTTCGCCGGTGTCTTTGGCTTTGATCCTCAACATCCTCAGCCTCCTCCAGGTCGCGACGACAAGATCCTGCTCACGTCTCACGGACATGGTCTCTTGAGCCCGAACCCTGCTACCCCAGGGCACCCGCACTAATGTATGCTTTGAATTCGACAAATGCACTCGTTGTGCTGACGCTGCTGTTCATTCTTCAATGTGTCCTCTGCAATTGATGTTGTCCATACCCACGCGTGTAGTCTGGAATTGCTTAGCGGGGTAGAGTGTGGGGAGTTGTAGATTTTGTTTTCAGGGTCCTTCGATGCAGGCGGCTACGTGCAGATATTGGGTACGGTTACTTTGCGGGGATGGGGTAGACGGATATACTTTTTTCGCTTGTACTTTCTTCCGGGTACCAGCCTTTGGTGTCCCCACTTCCCCTTGCTGACCCCAATGATTGGGAATTTCATCGCCTCATCCCATCGCGTCTACCCGTTTTTTGGCCCACAGTGAAGCTGCATCGTCTCGTGCTGCAGTTCTTACCCTCGTTGGCCGATGCTCCACTTGCGCCTTCCGCACAGGCTTTCGAGCGAAACGCCAACATATACGGGAGGGTGGGCGAGCTTTCAGGCGCGGGTGGCTTCTCTGTCAACGGCGGCTTTGGTGGATTTGGTACAGGAGGTAAAAGGGCAGCAGAGATGGTGGTTGGTATCTTTAACAATGGCAGTTGCAGCAATCTCAAGTCCGGCCGCAACTCGCCATCCCCGTGGCCATCGTACGGTGCAGACCCTCGATCATATCACGAGGCAACAAATGGTGGCGCAGGAATGGGCGAGGCGTATCAACTGATGAACTCTGGTGGCGGCTTGCCAACGACTGGTGGGTTGGCGACAGGAGCGTACAACAGTGCGGGCCAGAATATGCATTCGAGGGCATCAGCTGCTCTCAAGGGTCCCCTCGGTCCACCACCAAAAGGTCCGGCTGCGAACCACCGAAAAGCAGATTAGAACTGCTTATCTGCACCATCAAAGTTGCATTTGCCACGTCCATACATCGCAACTCAACAAGGTCTTTTCGCTCCTGCTGGCGGTGGGTGATGAAGTGTGGTCAGACCCTGTGCGTGATTGAACGCCAGCAATGTCAACAATGTCAACCTTGAGTGGGTTCAACGGGATGAAAGATCGGTTGCACGATACGAAGCTCCCCGCCATCTGTTGTCGGTGGTCCCTCGAACGGCTCGCATACCTTTCTTGCTTGTTGGATGATGCGTTGCTGGGTCAGAGCAGTTTTCGGCGGGCTGGGTAGCCAGCAAAGTGTGTATATAAGTATCGAACATGTGAGGGAACAAGTCAGCACATGTCTCCCCATCCAACTCTACAACTCTCTGGAAGCAAGTCAAGATGTTGGGTATTACTCGGTCAGCACTGCTGTCGACACTCGTCGTCGCTGCCGCCGTCGGTCCCCTCAGCGCCGTTGGCAGCGTGCAGCACTCCTGGATACCTCTGGACAAACGAGAAGCTCCATCCGATGGCTCCGATTGCTTCTACAAATTTGCCACCGATCCTCAGAACTGCCCTATCGCCCACGTAGCCTTCTTCGAGGATACCGAGTGCTCCAAGCCCCTTTCCCTGGTCCGCACCACGCCGCGAGCGCTCATCGACGGCAACAAACAGGTACTGTTCGACGGAGCAGCCGCGCACTATGTCAAGCGACCCTTGGGATCCATCCGTGTGCTCGCTGCTGTCCCGGGCATTGGTATCGGATTTTCCAAGAGAGAAGAGTCCGACGCTGTCGTCCAGAACATGGCGTGGATGTCGGCTGACGAGACCTACCAGGCCTACCAGCAGAAATCGTGCGTTACATTTCCCAATCTGGATGTTGACAAGGTCGGCGTGTGGTCAGTCAGGTTCGAAAATCTCTTAAACGAGAGGGGGTATGTGTGGAATCCGTACAATATCCCGATCAAGCAAAATGTGCCTCAGTGCCACAAGCTTCAGAGGCGCTCGTTCCCTCATGGTGCTGCCACACAGTCTTCGCACCCTGTCTGTCTCGAGGAGGCCTCTTGGGGCTACGGAGGCGTGCTGCTCCTCTACAAGAGCAAGGATTGCACTGGAGACCCGAAGGATGGCAAGTCTGTCAAGATCCAGTTGTACAGTACGGTGCAATGCACCCCGATCAGCATGACCGACTTCAACTCTTACAGGGCTGTGCAGCCCAAGGGCTTCACCTTCGACCCAATCTTCAGCTCGGTTTATTATGATGTCGGCGAGACTGGCTACCACGCTTGCGCCCATCAAGACGTCACCGCCGGACGGTTCAAGGCCAACGGAGAATGCCAGACTTTCGAAGCGAACGGCAACTTCGTCGCTGTCTTTGGCATGGATCCTCAACTTCCCCAGCCTCCTCCAAGTCGCGACGCCAAGATCCTGCTCAAGTCTCACGGACATGGTCTCTTGAGCCCGAACCCTGCTACCCCAGGGCACCCGCACTAATGTATGCTTTGAATTCGACAAATGCACTCGTCGTGCTGATGCTGCTGTTCATTCTTCAATGGTGTTCTCTGCAATTGATGTTGTTCCATACCCACGCATATAGTCACATCGAAATTCGGGTTAAATTGCGCTGGCAACGCCGATCTAGGCGCATCGATCACGCGTCTAGGGTTGGCCCGTATCGCGGGTCGCAAAAAGGCGGCAACCGTTGACCCCGATCAGCGTCCCCTCCAACCCATCCCTAGCCAAATCCTACTGTGCACAGCCACAGATCCCGATGGTGTTGTAGCAAACTCAGAATCGACATTGCAATCATAGTAATACAGAGAAAAAGAACCTAATTGAATATGAAACATTTGTCAGAGGTCTCAGTACCATCCAGAATGGTTAGCAACCTGAACTTACCCCTCAGCATGGTGAACATGTCTGTGAAATGTAATGTCAGTGGGATTGAGCAATGTGGTGTATCAAAGATATCAAAAAGGTATAAGAAGAGGTGGTGGTTAGCATTGCACATCCTATCTAGCACTTGTTCATGACCAGCAACCAATACTCACCAAAGGTAACCATGCCTGGTCATTGGTAAAGAGAACAAGGTGCAATCGCAGGTGTGAGAGGAACCAAGAGAAGGGTGGTGGGTGAGAAGAGGGCAGAAAGTGACCAAGTTGCAGCAGAAGAGGGTGGTATTGCACCAAACCAAGAAGGCAACAGAGTCCAAGTCATGGTGGAGAGCACATCATTGAGCAGGTTGGAGTTGAATGAAGCAGTGGAACCATCACAAGTTGGGGAAGATGTGGGAGATGAAGGACAAGAAAGGAGCAATGAAGAAGGTCAGCATGCTGTTGTTGCTGTAACCATGACCAATCCCACCCAGCCAGCCCTACATCAAGGCCAGCTCACCATCTGAGACATCCACCAAGAGCTGGAACACCTGCACAACTGGGTTCCAGCCCTCATTGACATCCACCTCCAACAGAATCCACCACCACCAGCCCAGGTACCACCACAGATCACTTACCTGGTAGAGCACCTCAAGGTGCAAGAGCATGGAATCGGGCACCTCCTCAAGAATGACAACATCCATGAGGATGCTCAGGGCAACATGACATTTGTGCCAGAAGGAATTGACATCCAAGGTCAGTAAAGATCATTCTCACTAGCACCACTGACAAACCAAAGCACAAGTCAATTCAAGTACTTACCATATTATCTGTGTGATTGCTCTAGCACTTCATGCCATCCACAATGAGAACTGAGAGTTGCGCCACCACCTCAATGCAGCACAGGCTCAGCTATCATCTGTCCTCAAAGAGGTATGGGTGCTGAAGGAGAATGAAGAAGAAAGGCAAAGGAGGATGTCAGCAGTTGAGTTGGTGATCACACAAGCACCACAACCACCACTGAATGCTGCCATTGGGACAACCAGCAATCCTGAGGCTCCACTGCCATCTGAACCAAGCCAAGACTTACCTTCATCCTTGCCTGTGCACCAAGGCAGCAGCAGCTCCAAGTCTCATATGCCCCTCCATCATGCATTTGTTCAATACATCCATACAGTGATGGGAGTAGGGCATGGACAGCACCTGCCTCCCTATGCTGACCCATTGCCTGACAACCTCCTGCAAATCAACTGGGCTCAGCCTTTCGACCGAGCCAGGAACTCACTGATAGTTGCTCAATACCTTTCATCCCCTGAGCTACAGGAGGATGAGGTTACAAAATGGTATGTCAACAACCTCCACCCTGGGGTGGCAGCACATATCTGCCATGAATCATTGGCACACCTAGTCTGAACCTACAAAGAACAACAAAAAATGACCAAGGAGGAGGAAGAAGGAGAGAAAAAATGGAGAAGGTGGAGTCAGCAACATGATCACAAGTGGGCAAGCCAGAGAAAGACTTGGCACGAGAATGAAGACATCTGTGCCAAGTATGGTGACCATGACTTCTTGCCACTTGAAGCCATGTTGGAAGATGACACCACCGATGAAGCTATACTTACCAAGATGTGTGATGCTGACATTGTGCTGGGTTCGAAGGACTGGGGAATCATCTGTTGGGTTCCATGGTGCTCGAAAGAGCTGGAAGAGGCCATTGAGGCCCTTGATCGCTGCTTGCTTGAGTCACAGGGTAGGAACATGAGGTGCACATGCACACTTGCACATCCTTGTACCATAGTCATGCCAGCCAATATTGCCAAAGTTGCACCTGTTCCCAATCTTGCATTCAGATGGATGGTATCAAAGATGTTCCAGAGTCAGTACCCAGTCACCATCACCACTGTCCAGCCCAACAAGGAACTCACTGAAGCAAACACTGACACCAGTGTTGTGAGGATACCAACCCAATGGGGCCAAGACCCCACATTCCATCTTGTTGTCAAAGGTGAGGAAGAATGCCCAGCTGCGATCCAACCATGCCCAGGTCCATCGATTAGGCAACCAGGCTCACCCATCGCCTTGGACCTGCAAGTGCACCACACCTAGACCAGATCCATGATGCCATATCTGACTGGGTAGTGGTCAGGAAACCCACCAGGAACTTTCATTCAGTGGTGGCTGAACCTGACACCCTCGAAGGACATGGCACCGCAAGTCTGCTCTGAGTGCAGCACACTCATGAGACCTTGGTGCCAGGCAGTGTGGCAAGCCCATGAGCAGCAGTTGAGAGGGGTACCATCCATGGGGAAGAGAAAAAGGCCAATCAGGGCATGCATCTGATGTCAGAGAGGCCAGAGAAGATGGACAGTGGTGGTGAGGAGAGCATGGATGGTTGTGGTGAGAAGGAAAGATGGAATTTGGCTGAGTCGAATTTTCATCCACATGTTCTTCTCTGAGAATCCACACATGTACCACTGCACATGTGCTGTGATCACTGAGTACTTTTCTCGGTTCTTGGAATTTGTCAGTAATTTGAATTCAAGGCACTTTAGCAGTCAGTTCTTTGCTCAGCCATGAGAAAACTATGGGTATGCTATTGCTGATGGTGCTGAAACACTTTGCTCACCATCAGACCGGTTTGAATATGATGTTAGTACTCATGCTTTTCATTACTTTGTGACTTCTGAGCTTGTACATCGCTGTCGAGACCTAGAATTGAGTTAAATTGAACCTTCTGAGCCTCCGAGCTATGCCTGAACTGGTGTGTGTCACTCTAACAAGCCCAAAAAAGGCTTGTCATCATCATCAGAGGGCTAACATCATGAATCTTGAGCTTCTGATCTGCAATTTTCTGCTCTTTTCACCATATAACAGCCTCTGTGACTCCAAAAACCTCTTCAGCATCACTAGGCATCATTTCTGAGGCTGTGCAACACCATACCACATAGAATCACTCACTCCGCTCCCTGATTCAGGCCTTCCTTGCTGATCTAACTCAATGTATATTAGTCTCACACCTTTCTTTGCATGCTTCACAAACTTCATTGACATTGTAACTTGGATTCAGAGTGTGGCAAAGCTAATTACACTGTCTTGAGGCCCCAGAACGTTCCATTGAGAGACTTGAAGGTACAAACAGAGAGCTGGAACCAGATGGCATTGAACAGAATGACCAACTCACAGCTGTTACCATCTGGTTTCCCAAACATAATGCCTATTTTGTCCATCAAATCCAAACACAGATGGTCTGCACCCAGCACAACCACCAGCACCACTGTCTCGATCTGTCTGATGTGTGCAAAGTAAATATCTTCACCATCATCATGCTCCATGTGAAATCGAATGCACTTTTTGAACAACCATAGCACTTGTCCCACCAGCAAGTATTCTGAATGTCCCACCAGCAAGTATTCTGAAGTGAGCGGAACCATGATGAAAGTGTTTCTGATATTGACACTTCCACCCTGATTGGCTGAAGAGTACCAGATTGGTGCTGGGAACCATTCTTTTATGAGACTATGGAAGTGCAGGGCTGTTGAGGTGATCCCTACATCTTCTGAGCCCAGAGTCAGATCCAATGAACTCTTATACATACCTTGAATTGATTTGTGCAGCCCATTGAGCAAGTCGATGAGCAATTTCTTCATCATGTCATCCAGCATCATCTTTGCCATCTTTGTTTCTGTGATCTGCCTGATCTGCTTGTCTGTGCCCTTGGTCAGCCGCTCAAGCTCCTGCCACATCCAGTCTGGTGCTGCTGTCTTGAGCTCGCAATCCACTCCTGCATGCAAACTGGCAATCCTCATCAGGCTATCCTCCAAAGCACCTCCCTTGCATGTCATCTTCCTCATCCAACCAAGAACACTGTTATAACTCTTGAAAGCATAACTTGAGAAGTTTCTTGCTGTATAACCATGATACCAGACCATGAAATAGAATGTTAGCCATTGTTGCCATGAATTGCTCAAAGCATGTGAAACTGTGGAAATGTATACTTACAGGAACCATACTTGCAGATGAACTTGGGTATATGCTCCACAATGTGGCTGTTGTATGTCAGCCAGCCTGGACCCAGCAGGTTCGCTTGCTGGCGGTTGAACCTCTTGATGAGCTCTTCCAGGTGGCTCACATCACTTTTGCTGAAGTCACACTCCATGTAGTTGATGATCGCCATGAGCAAGACAACTGCCTTGAATACATCCTTGACCACCTTGTCACCCACCAAGATGTTCCTCCTTGTGCTGCTCATTTGTGGCTCAAAATGCAATCTGAGCTGTTCTGCCCCACTGAGAGACTGTGCCCAGACCTCCATGAGCCCGAAAATGAGCTGATGCCTGAACAGCATGAGCCACTGCTGGGCTGAAACGCTGCCACCTCCAGGCTTTCCAATGTGCTTGTCTGGTCTCTGTGTGGTCAATGGCAGCCAAGTCCTTTTCAACACCGCTTGCAATGCTCCAAGTTCCTTGCCAATCTGTCCACAGCCATCCACAAGAAACAAGTGAAAGAATCACTTACACAAACCAAGATGTATTGTGTGCATGTAATCAGGCAGACACATGGATGGCATCGAGTAGTACAGCAGCTCATAGAGGATGCTGTACTGTACACCAGCCTCCTTGTGCTTCTCAGCACCTTCCCAACTGATGCACTCTTGGGCTTGCTCATGATGCGACTTTCCCCACTTCTCAGCAGGTGGCACATGTGCATTGCCAAGCTTGTCAAGGTTGAACATGCAGTGCAGGCAGCTCTTCCCCACATAGAAGCATGTGGCAATGCTGCTGACCTTGGCTCTTGCTGGGCTGTCCACCATGGCCATGCTGAGCTTTACCTTGATGAGCTGCCCTGTGATACTGCACCAACAGTGTTCCACAATACATTTCGAGTTCCTTGCAAAGTTCCAAGTCAGTTTTCATGTACTCTATCTGGTCTCTGGGTGTGTGCAATGTGAACTTACCTTCTGGATACCATGCCATCTTGATTGTGATCCCTTCGCTATACAGTTTGGTTAGCTTGTCTGTGACAAGCTTGAGGTACATGGAGAGCTGAGCGATGTTCGGCTCCTTTGGCCCAGGAAGGATGCTGAGGACATGTATTCCAGCGCACCTGCATTCCAGCGAGGCCAGGTTCTGCAGTATGTTGTCAATATGAATGAGAACCACCCTGCTGGTGTGATAGCCTGAGTATCTGCCTTTGAAGGCACCAAACCAGTCCACTGACAGTGTGATCTTGATGTTTCCTGGGAAGTCGATGAAGGAGAGGTGTCAGCAGCAGGGTGTTTCGCAGTGCAGACTTGAACAATCCACTCACCATGCTTCCCCAGACCAGAGTGTATTGAATGTCCTTTTGCTTGCTGGACCATCTTCCTTGAGGAAGTCCCTCCAGGCTTGGATGTCATCCTCATTCTGCTGGTCTTGGAGGACTGCCTGGAGGATGCTTGTGATCAGCTGATGTGTGTAGATGAGCACTGGTCGCTGCCCATGGAGTAAGCCTTGCCCACATTGCAGGCAGCAGGCAGGCACAAGGCTCAGGTCATCATTCCAGAGGTGAAGGTGTGCACAGGCAGGGCACACAGCATATCTTTGGTAATTGACTTCTATTCCCATACACCTGTGGATGCTTGTCGGCATGACCATGGTTCTCTTTGAGGCTGACTGAAGGATGTGAAGGTGGTTGGAGGAGCTGCTGAGTCCTTGTTCCACCTGTTCGAGCACCATGGCAATGATCTTGGTCACAATTGTGACCACAAGTGTGGCGAGGCAGTCAGAAACACTGCCATATGCAATGAGGAAGAGGATGAGGAGGTACACCTGCCTCATCCATGGCAGCAGCTGCTCTGCCATTTCCCCTACCCATTCCTGAGGTGGAGGAGGGACATCTGGTTGTGATTGTGGTGCAGAGAGCATGTCAACTTCCTTGATGATGCTCTCTGTGCTTTCCTCCACCACTTCCTCACCATCCATTGAGGGCTCCAATGTGCCAAGTGGCTCCTCCAAGCTTTGACACATGCTGGATACCATGTCGACATTGCATTCCGAGTCTGATTCAGATGCAATGAAGCTGCCTTCCACCACAATGGAGTCCTGTGTTGCATGTGCTTCCACCAACTGTGCTTCCTTTGGGCTGTCCTCTGCATGCACAACCAGACTTGGTGACAAGTTGTGCTCATCACTGCCATCCTGAGCCACACACACTCTCTCACTCAAATGAAAGGACTGAGAAATAGATTCGCATTGCTGGCCTGAATGATGAGTGGTGGGTGGTGTTGTAGATGACAGAACAGGTCATGAACATATGAGAGGCTGTTCCAGGGTATGGTACTGCCATCTTTGGTACAGAATCATGCTGAAGCCTCTTGAGTTCGAAGAGCATTGCTCGCAATGGCATTGGCAGAGGGACTCAGGAGGCATTGTGAAAGGTTTTGATTGAGGGAGCATTGCAGACAAAGGTGGCAATGATGGCAATGAGAACTAATTGAATTGTGATGATGTGAACTAATATACATGGCTAAGATGGACAGAACATGGTGTGGAGCTCTAAGTCTTGAAGAACAGCATCAGGCACTGCAACACTGCTCAACAATGCAGAGCAAGTTTGGTGGAGGCCATGAATGGCATTGAGCATGATCTGTGCTGCACAATGCCATTCATGTTCAAGACCATAACCTGCATCATGCATAATCTGTGCTGCACAATGCAGGTTATGGTCTTGAACAGCATTGGCAGCCCAGCCATCAGGTGTTGGCCTTAATTCATTGCCGGTGACATGGTTTTCGAATGTCAACTTCTTAAAACTGCGTTAACGATGCAATTCAAACACAGATATCGTGCGTAAGAAGCGCGTCGCGTGCGCAGTTTGGACCGAATTTCGATGTGAGTCTGGAATTGCTTAGCGGGGTAGAGTGTGGGGATTTGTAGATTTTGTTTTCAGGGTCCTTCGACGCAGGCGATTACGCGCGGATATTGGGTACGGTTACTTTGCGGGGATGGGGTAGACGGATATACTTTTTCGCTTGTACTTTCTTCCGGGTACCAGCCTTGGTGTCCCCACTTCCCCTTGCTGACCCCAATGATTGGGAATCACATGGGGTAAGCAAGGTGCGCCGAGCAGTCCATGGAGCGGTTGTTGAAGCTTTGAGTGTGACCAAGCCCATCCTGATCTCTAACCACCAACTTCGCATCAAAGCACATCTCGATCTTGGTACTGCACAAACAGCAAAGAACGTGATAGCCTCGAAGGGACACAGCTTCTTGCTTATCAACGGGCCGAATCTGAGCTTGCTCGGAACGCGGGAGCCAGAAAAGTGGGTGCAGATCAGGAACATACTCGCGCTCAGGAGTAAGGGCAGGCGCGCGGACCATATCTGACTAATACCTTCTCACGTCATCGAAAACGGCGAATAGATACGGCAAGAAGACGCTAACGGACGTTGAGAACAAAGCGCGAGAACAGTGCGAAGAACTCGGATTTGCGTTCGAAGGTTTTCAGTCCAACCTTGAAGGTGCCATTGTCGACCGTATCCATGCTGCTCGTTTGGACGGCACCGCCGCCATTGTCATCAACGCTGACGGTTATACGCACACGAACGTAGCAATTCGAGATGCACTCACGAGCGTCAAGGCGTTTTTCATCGAGGTCCAGGTGAGCCAAAAGAAACAGATATTTGGAAGGACGAGGTCGGAGGCCGTTCTGCTGACAATTTGACCGACTGCTTCACTCGCTTGCAATTTCAGATCTCAAACATCCACACTCGAGATTCGTTTCGACACCACTTGTACCTGTCAGATATCGGCGTCGCTGTAGAGTTAGGGACGTTCGGATATACGGCTGCCATCTGGTCGGTCGCGGACAAGTTCAAGTCTCAGCAAGCATAGGACCTACTGATATCAGAGAATATTGTGCTGCGGTATACGGAAAGTCATGCCGCAGACGCAAGGTCCCGATTCTGACGTGTGACGCACCTTGCTGCTGCGAGCGTCAAGCTCACTGTCGTGCACCTGAGAGAAGAGCACAGAGTCATTGAACTTATCGCCAGCTCCATCCTATCCTAGATTCTGCCTGGATACTCACATCCGACAGAGTGTTGTACCGTGCTGTCCAGAGCCTCGGCTATGCTTGGCATGACGGAAAATACGGCAGCCTTTCTTTCCCCGAGACAGCTAAAGCTCGCTAGACAAGCCTCGGTAAAGCAAGAATTCGCCGCTGGCGAGATGACGCACTGCTCCTCGTTAGATTCTTTTTGTCCTCTTTACTTCGTATAAGCCTATATTCCCCAGCACAAGGATTCGCTGCTGAATCCCGCTTACACCTTCGCCGAGCGGGCCGCCACATTTACAACCAGCGGCCCTTGTTCCAGCAAGCGGCTTGTGCTTGTGGGAGGTTCCGTCACCAAGGTCCCCACTTGCCGAACAGGGCAGTGGGTTTGGGCACGGGCCGTTTAGATAGGAGCTCTCCCACAATCAGGACCAGCGGCTTGTGCTTGTGGGAGGTTCCGTCACCAAGGTCCCCACTTGCCGAACAGGGCAGTGGGTGGACATGGGCCGGGTGGACAGGGGGCTTTCCCGCTCGGCGCTGAGGCTCTCCTAAGGTATAAGAACCACCAGCACGCGTGGAACCTCCCCATGTCATGGAAGCATCTACCACCTTACCTTTCCTTAACTCCCATCTCCATCATGTCGCAGCTGTCCGAGTTCCAGGCGCTCAAGGCGCTGATCCACTCCAACCTGGACAAGTACGAGGCGTTGCTGAAGGAGAGCAACACGCCCGAACCCTTCCTGAACGAAGCTCGACTGCATCCTGTCATGGATCAAAGCAACCATGTGGCGGACAAAGAGCTCTACATCACCTCCAGAAACCTTGCCAGCGCGCTTGATATGATGGCAACCATGATCCAGCTGCCTTCCGAGCACCTCATCTGCGAGGGCATGTCAACGTATCAAGCGTTCGCGTTGCAGATGGCGACCAGTTTGAACTTGGCTGACGTTATCAAGGAGCTTGGAGGCCCAGCGGGGAAGCCCGTCTCTGTCGACGACATTGGAACCAAGGTTGGGTTGCCTCCCTCGCGTGTCGCCAAGATCCTACGTCCACTTGCCAACAGCTACATCTTCCAAGAGACATCGGAAGGACACTTTGTCAATAATCGCACCTCGCTGCACCTGCTCGATGAGTGCGATGTCAAATCTTTTGTTCAGTACAGCTCCTGGATCCACCCGCGGGTTGTACCAAGCATCCCAGACGCCTGGATGAAGCCCGGATCGAAGGACGATTTTAGCCCGTCCAACGCTGCCTTCTTGCACGGCTTCGGTCTGCAGCACAAGCTAAAGGATGCATTCGATCTGCTCCCGCAGGTCTATCCTGAACTCGCACAGCGTTTTAGCGTCGGAATGCAAGCTTTCAATCGCGGCGCAATGGAAGGTGTTATCCTCGACTATCCCTGGTCCGACTTGGCGCAGGGCACTGTCTGCGTTGACATTGGCGGCGGCATTGGGCATGTAACCGAGGCGTTGCTCCGACGCTTCCCAAACCTGTCAGGCGTGGTGCAAGACAGACCAGAGGTGATAGAGCAGGCAAAGACAAGATGGCAAAAGACCATGCCGGATGCAGTTGCCTCGGGTCGGATCCAATTCGTCGCAGGCGACTTCTTCAAAGAGATCAAGATATCAGGGCCGAAAACGGTGTATGTGATGCGCATGATCATGCACGACTGGCCGGACGAACAGGCACTCAAGATCCTGGGGAACATCAAGGCAAAAATGCTGGCAGACTCGAAGATCATCATCCTTGATACGCTGCTACAGCCGGCGATCGTTTCTAGTCAAAGCAGTGCGGATGACGACCTGGTTGAGCAGCTTGGGCAGATCCCGTACCCGCTATATCGCTCGGGGGGTGTGACGGGAAGAAGGAGTCAGAGGATAGACCTGGAGGTCAACGTTGCGCTGAACGCTACCGAGCGCACACCTGCGCAGTTCAAGGCGCTGGTCGAGAAGGCAGGGCTGAAGCTCGAAAGCATCGTGCAGCCTCGATCGCGTCACGGCATCATCACGGCAGTGCTTCCCTGAAGGCGCCTCTGGTATGTACACACAGTCAAATTGACAGAAGCTAGCAAGTCCACGGTAAATACAGATCGGTTCCTCACTGAACGCCGTGTGCTGCATTTGCCGTGTAGCCATTGTTGTGGATCGGGCAGATGGAGCGTAGCTGAAAGGTCAGATCTGAATAGCGAGGCGCGTTTCCGCGGATGCTGGACGACCGCTGCAAGGTGGATCTAGAATGGCGTGATTTTGCATTGACGCTCCATCCATCGGGTCCCACTTTTCAATCATGGCTGATTCTCGGGCCTCAATCAAGCCGTTTGAAGTGTCAGGCTAGAATTTGGTTGCCGAGTTGAGAAGGGGTTCGGTGATAAGGTGCGCACCATGCGCTGTACAGTGTCAGGTCCGACAGGATGAGAAGCGACAAGCCGTTTTGTTTAGGTGAGGCGCTGCGTTGACTGATCCCGCGTGATGCCACAACAGAGGATGGGCTTGGGTAATCGAACGTCGACAAGGACGCGGGTGTCGTCTAACTTATTGCAGCGCTGGAACTTGGACAGCAGCCGAATTGGGGCCAGTTGGAGCGTTGTTTGAAGCGTAAACGTTGGATTTGAAGCCAAGGTGAGGCTCAAGTGCTGAATGATCTTTCAACACGATAAGGGTTGCGCCTCACTGAGCCACCCACCGACTGCTGCTGTTCGATTCGAGAAGATCTGAATTTTATTTTTATTTTTATTTTTATTTTTATTTTTATTTTTGGCAAACACGAAGAAACACACGAGGAGAAGAGCAAATCAGGCCTCCACCTTCTTCTACAGTACACTGCCTTTTCGCCACTTCCTAAGTTCGATGCAAGGTCCCACCCGAATTTCTCCTTTGCGGAACCCTTCTTGGCTTCAGTTTCATTTCGTGGTCCGCGGGCGCAACGCTCACTTCGACCTCGGGCGCTGAACTTGGCAGACAGGCAAAACAGTTAGGCTACGGAGAAAGAGGAGAAATCTCGTAAGCTTGCGCCGGCCTCGGTGTGGCGAAGCAGCATCGACACGGGTCCATCTGGTTGAGCAAGGAGCTTAGTCGTTGCCGTTCATGCACCCTTCGACCTTCTTCCTCCTAACACCGCGGACCACACTTTTCTATCCGGTCCTCCATTATCCTTCACTCTTTCTCCATCTTGTATATATGCCTGCCGCAGCAGGTCTCAATCAGATTTCTCCCGACAACAGCTGTAGGCAGGAGACGCAGCTCCCGATCATCGTCTTGGCGCCAAGAATTCTTTTCAGTCCGGCAAGGATATAGTCCAAGACCGCCAGCTAATACACGGCGACGAGGTTCGGCAACATAGTCAAGATGGCTTCCACGTCCAAAGTCACCCTCTCTTCACCCGAGACCTCCTCGAGGCAACAAGTCTCGACACTGATGGATGCAGGCGTCCTTCAACAATCCACTGCTGAGCTCGAAAACCTGGTCAAGCCCATCATAGTGCCGTCCGGCTCGCCCAAAGCCAAGTTCCAGAACTGGGGCAAGTCTTTTGTCAACACTCCTTCGAGGGTCTTTGCTCCCACCACTGTGACGCACTGCGCTGCGGTCGTCGAGCTGGCTCGGCGCCAAGGTGCTCAGCTCCGTGCTATTGGCCGTGCGCACAGTCCCAGCGATTTGCCCTTCACCACAGGCTGGGCGATGCGCATGGAGGGCGTCAGTGGCGTCCTCGACATTGACCACGCAGCATACACAGTGACCGCGCTCGCAGGCACCTACATCTCGGACGTCCACGAGGCACTCGATGCGACACAGCCTCGCCTGGCAATGTGCAATGTGGGCTCGATATCGGAGCAGACCATCGCTGGTCTCATCTCGACCGCGACACATGGAACCGGCATTCTCTTCCCGGTCGTCTCGTCCTACGTCTCGCAGCTTACCATTCTCTGTCCGCTTCCAGAAGGAACGCAGCATCTCACTTGCAGCCGCGAGCAGCATGCTGACCTGTTCAACGCAACGTTGTGCGGTCTTGGCACGACGGGCCTCATTACATCAGTCACGCTGCGTGTGCAAACCGCCTTCAACCTCAAGCAGTATTCGGAAGAGCTCACCTTTGACTCGCTCTTTGGTGCCAAGACTGGCTTCCCGGCGGTGCCCGCAAGCTCTCACGTCAACCCAGGAGTTTCCATCGGCCGTCTCCTGAGCCAAAATAAGCGTCTACCCGAGTGTTCGCCGCACTATCGTCCTTCGCATCGGACAGCGCAAGCCTCCGAGATCCATCCTATCTCTGCGGCTGCCAATCGCGAGGCTGATCGCTTCTCGCGAACCGATCCCGAAGATGACGAAGAGACGAGGCAGGCACAGCTGGTGTTGGAGCAGGTGGTAGCATCGGCGCAGCACGTTAGATTCATGTGGTTCCCTCAGGTCAAGAGAATCACCATGTTGCGTGCTAACCGCACCACTGAAGCGGCGTCGGCTCCTCCGTCCCTGGCCGCTCGTGTCAAGTCTGCGTTGATAGGACACCACCTTACCGAGTTCCTTCTCTACTCTTCGCGTTTCAACAAGCGGTGGACACCCACAGCTGTGCGGTATATCCACTGTCTGACACATCCAGCTTTCCCAAATTCAGTCTCGGCACAACCAGCATCGTCTCAAAGGAACCAAATCGCTACTACGACAGAAGCTCCGGCTGTCCAGCCTAAAGCGGTTGCAGCTGCCAGTAATGGAAGCGCCGCCGACGAGGAGCAGCGGCGTCTCATTCGCGACATTGGCCATTCGTTCGACCATAGCGGAAATGTCAGTGCGACGACCGAAGCCGAACCTTCCCTGTCGTTGCTGCAGGAAAGCATCCCTGCTGGCAACTTCAACGCATTTGCCCGCGACTCGCCTGCAC
Organism: Ustilago lituana; assembly: GCA_928869825.1. Classification (NCBI taxonomy): domain Eukaryota; kingdom Fungi; phylum Basidiomycota; class Ustilaginomycetes; order Ustilaginales; family Ustilaginaceae; genus Ustilago; species Ustilago lituana. The sequence goes on from CAKMYA010000008.1 coordinate 717,290, forward strand.
CGCGTCCGCTCTCACCAGGAAACCCCGTGTGGTCCGAAGTGGGCCGCTCCGACCGCATCTTTAACATGGACTGCCTCTTCCCCCAGTACACCAACGAGTGGGCTATTCCCTTCAGCCGTGCCGCCGCTGCCATCAGAGCCATGCGAGACTGGCTTGACCAGGAAGAAGCCGCAGCCGACGGTGACCGTATCCACTTTCCGGTTGAGATTCGTTTCACCGATGCCGACGGGATCTGGCTCAGCCACTCCCAGGGACGCAAGACGTGCTATATTGGGATTGTGCAGTACCGTCCGTACAACCGCCCAGTGCGCTACCGACAGCTGTTCGCCAAGTTTGAAGCGCTTATGCGACACTACTCGGGACGTCCGCACTGGGCCAAGGCGCACTCGTGCTCGCCGACAGAGCTGTCGCAGTTGTATCCGCACTGGAACGACTTTCTTGCGACGCGCCAGCGATACGACCCTGATGAGGTCTTCGTCAATCCGTATATTGGACGTCATCTGCTCGGAAGGATCGGCGATGGTGTGGAAACTCGGGTGTTCAAGAGCAGGCTTTGATAGTGTATTCGCAGAAAGAGCACTTATCGCTCCACTTTTAGAAGTAGCAACCATCTCTTAACGTTCAGGGGGTCGCCGGTACGACTGTATTCTGGTGCTAGACAGGGACGTGTGCTTATCAGGAACGTGATATCGTCGGTCACACCTTGCCTGAATCATATCCGAGTGCTAGCCGGTGTCGTTCCATCGGAGGAGGATGTGGGTGCACCTGATCGGAGACTGCCCGGTGGTCGCAGAAGCGTGAGCTTTAATGGTGAGAGTCTTAAGGGTTCAAACTGAAACGCCGACAGAACGTGGTGCGGTTCGTCCAGCTCTTGATCGCCTGAGCGAATGGGCAAGAGAGCGGGCTACCAAGTGTGCCGTCATGACGTCTATTTTACGCCTCGCATTGCAGGCGCCGAGAGAAGTAGGGTCGAGGGCAAATGCCATTATTTCTGAACACGCTGCCGAGCACTGCCTCGTCTAGCGGAATTGGGATTTGGGATTTACGAGGAACCAGACTGCGAGCTCAAAGAAAAATTGTGCGCTTCTGCAGTGAATAGGCTTGGCACATGTGGCGAACGGCTTACCGGGCAAAGGTCAGGCAGTCACAGAGTCGGGTGAGGCTGGTTGACCTCCACTTTTGCAATTCTGAACCTGCAGTGCCAAGCGGCTTCTCGCAAACGGTGGTTAGGGCAGCAGGGTTCGGCACTGATTTGAAGCCGTTGTCGCCACCAAACTGGCCGATAGAGCCAGTTCGGCTTGGCGGACTCAGCTTCATTCACCAGGCAACTCAACCTACGTACAAGACCCGAGAACATACGAGCCTTGCTTCTCTCCCTTCCCCCTCCACCATCCCTCCATCAACATCCCTACCATTCGAAGGTGTGGGCGCTCACGGTGGCATTCACGCACACTTCGTATTTCCCCATCCGGCATCGCACAACCGTCGCTGTCACCCTTCCATCGATTCCAATTGGACTCGACACCAGGTCTCGTAAGCATCGTTGCACACTGCTAGATCATTATCAGAGGCGTACCTCGACCAGAGTTTTATCTTCGCAAATCCATCGCCTGCTTGCGAGCAGCTCAACGCCGTCAAGATGTCATACTATTGCAACGGATACGATTGTGGAAATGGGTTGGCCTACGGAGCCCGCGTCGGTATCGGCATTGCGATCGCTGTCGTAGTAGTGCTTGCCATTCTGCTCTTCTCGTACTCGGCTCGTCGCCGCAGAAGACGATTCATCCAACAGCCTTCGCAGGCTATCCCGATGGCGTATCAGAACAATCAACCGCCGACTAACTACTATCAAGGATATACCAATGGATTTACGCAAACAAGCCCATACGGACAGCAGCAACCAAGTGCATATGGCCAGCCGGGTTCAGGGCAGGCATATGGCCCGCCTCCGGGCGCTCCTCCCGCCGACGACGATGCAGCACTCTACGCACCGCCGCCGGGTCCGCCTCCTCCGGCGTACGTGCCAAGAGACGAGAGGAAGCGCTCCGAGACCGACGTCCATGTCTAGCAACGCGGTCCGTTGGCATGGAGCTGAGGGCCGAACAACGTTCTGGATCGGCAATCCATGTACGACCCACGGTTCTTGCTCGAGTATCCTTGTGTCTGGCCCGGATTCGGCTGCAGCTTTTCCGTGCTTCATCTTGTTCATTTCGTCGTCTTCTGTAGTTATACACTCAGCGCCCACCGCCTGTAAGGGCTCGTGGGGATATTCCCAGTGTAGCATAATGCAACTCAATGTTGTTTTCTTTCCGAATGCTCAGTTATACCTGACTAAGTAGTGTAACAGGATGGAAACTGATGCTGGTCTTGCAGATCGGGACGGACCTTGTGTTGACCGAACGATGTCAATGTATATTCTCGTACGAGAACTATGAAGCAGACGGACTCCAGCGAAATGAAGTCGATGCGAAGTGGTGCCCCAGATCGACGATGTACATGTTGTCCTGCAGGGGATGCCAACCCAAACTCAGGATGGGATGCCAAGACTCTGCACGCGCAACTCTCAAACGTGTGCTGATCAGCAGCGCACCTTATTCTTCCGTTCGCCTGGCTGCCGATGACCATTTGACAGCTGCAACACATTCCAATCACATGAAGGACCGCATGTACGCATTTGCAGTGGATACTGGCCTGTATGAAGTGAGCGAACTCGGGATGAGAAGTTGGTTTGTTTTGAGCCGAAAGCGACGCGGTTAGGCGTGCGGCAATTCGAGCTCCGCTTCTGTAGAGACTTTTCCGAGAAACCAGCCGTTTGTATTTTGTTGCTGCACGGCGGGTCGAGACTACGCATGTTTGACTAGAGCTGGACTATTGCACAAAGCTGCCTTGCAGCGGAGAGACAATTCATAGGTTCAAGAGTAGCGAGTGCCGCCACCAGACTATTGTGGGGTTCTGGCTCACGAGTGTGTGTGGAAAAAAGACAGAGCTGCGGAGGGGTTCAAAGGTGCCTTCATTTCAAGACAATTGCTAGCAACGATCCTAGCAAGATGAAGCAGAGTGTTGCTCAAATGCCAAGTTCCGATTGCCTGTCTCCGGGGCTCACCTCCAGACACCGATACTTCAAGCGTTATGTCCCGACCGGCCCTGCGAGTTTGTGGAGCCGCTTGATTCCGTTGGGTGACCTCGCTGCTATAGCGGCGAGGTGTGGTTGTCGACCCGTCGGAAAGGCGAAGTGTGGTGCCGGAGCGGGTGAAAGTGCAAGGGGAAAATGTGTAGATGCGTAAATCAGCTCGAGGTGCATGTCGGCGCTTGAATTGATGGGGGTGCAGGAGTTGCACTGAGTCAAGGAGTGAGTGAGTGCGATTAGAGTGTGCTGTTACTGTACTCCAGAAATAGGTGTGTTGATCAAATTGGATTTTGGGGACAGGCGAACAGCTCTCCATTTTCCTTCACTCTCTCTCTCTCTCTCTCTCTCACACACACACGACCTGTATCAACAGCACGGCGTGACTATCCGCCCCAACCGCCTGGAAGCTCTAAGCGATGGGATGCAGTTCCACCTCGCCTAGCGTCCCAACAGTGATTTCCTGCGATGTATTGAGCGACTTATTTCCTCTGCCCAGATGCCTTCCACCCACGAGCAACAGATGGCTTTTCCGATGTGTCCAGCCATGATTCACGGCCGACATTTTCTTGTCTCTCGAAAACAGCCTGGACAATCTTGAATGGAACAACACTGGGGATCTGCACTTGCAAGTACAAGGTTGTTGTGAGCTGACCGCCATCAAGCCAGCGGAGGGGGCTCAACGGACGAGAGCGAGTGTGAAGAGTCTGCACTTCCGCGTCCATCGCGCGGAGAGTCAATTGCGAGGCACTTGGTCTAAACTGAGAACGGGGGCAAAAACATACTCTATCGAAAAAGAACAAATGAGGAGCGCAAGGAGAACATGCTGAGACACTTTGACTGCGAGAACAAGCATTGACTCAAATTCCACAGAGCTCTTTGGCCACAATCCGTTGGTTTGTCTCGCAAACCGCAACTCTGCGACACCATTTGCCGCTTGCGCCGACTTGCGGAGCCCTCTCTCTCTCTCTCCGTCTGCACTTGGTGGTGCGACCCGCTGCTGCCCGTCTGCCCATCTGCTTGTCTGCCTCTTTGCAAAGTGTGTTTCAGCGTGTTCTCCCTCGTCGTATCACCTTGTCCCCCCGCCTTGTGCAAACAATCGCTCTTTGGCCTTGCCTCTCGAACCTCATCCATCTATTCTCTCTCTCTCTCCTCTCCCATTCCGCCTTCAGCAACTCTGTTTGTTCGCCTGCTCCCCTCCTCACCCTTCCTCTCTTGCTTTGAACTTCTCCCCCAGCCCTGAACTTGTCCTGCAACCTTACTCGTGCTTGCCCGGGTTTACACCGTCAACCTTGCCACCTTCTATTTCGGTCCACCACCACCATCATCATCATCGCATACCGCTCTCACCACCTCGTTCGACCCCGTCGTCGCGACCTCGTTGGATTTTGCACATACCCATCCGCATCGTGCATCTTGCACGTTGAGCTGCGTCTTCCCCCTTCCCCCTTCCCCCTTCCCCCTTCCCCGCCTTTGACGCGCTTCAAACAACCCTTTCTCTCCGATATAGAGATCAGCACCTCGAGTTTTGTACACCACCACATCTATATCACCCCAAAGTAGTTGCATCACCGCAGACACGGCTCCAGCATCGTTGCAAACATGCGGCTTCCAGCTTGGCTCTTCATTTTCGTAGGCTTCCTTGCCATCGGCGCCTCTTTCATTCTTCAGCTGCTCGTCTCGCTCAGCTTGCCCTACATCAAGGGCATCTATTTCCTCTACATCAACATTGGAGGCGGCAATCTGACCACCACCCTTCGCGTCACGTTTGGTATCTGGTCTCAGTGTATCACCCAAAACGGCCAGACCGCCTGCACACCCACTGATCTTGGCTACCAACAAACTGCAGGCAACATCCAAAGCGTCATTGCTCCTTTCTTTGTCAACAGGCTGCCATATGCTCTCGTTCTGCAACCCATTTCGGCTGGCTTCACTGGCCTCGCCGCTGGTGCCGCTTTCCTTCACCTTTGCACCAACACCTTCCTCTGGCCTCTTTCGGCGCTTTGGGCTTCCTTCCTCACCATGGCTGCTTTGGTCATCGAGCTCGTGCTGTTCGTCTTGGCGCGCAACAAGGCCAGGGACTACCAAGGCAGCGGACAGGCTCCCACCGGTAGCGCGCTCGGCCCCGCCATTTGGATGCAGGTCGCGTCGCTTCCTCCCGTCTTCTTTGGCTTCATGATGCTCGCCCTCGGCTGGTGGCTCAAGCGATCTGGCAGCGAAGACAATTACTACGACGACTACGAGCCCGCTCGTCCCGTCTACGCGCCCAACGACTACCCAGAAAAGGACTACATGTATCAGCAGCAGCGTCCCATCAGCCGTGCCAGCCGCAGGTCGCGCTACGACGACTACTACGAACCCGATACCTATGGCAACATCGGACGTCGCGATTCGCGCCGCAGCTTCCGTGGCCCACCTGCGGATGACTACGATCGATACGACTACCGCAGGAGCTACGATGACCGTGCTCCTAGGAGAAGCTATGGTGGCGATGCCTATGGTAGCAGGGTGGCGCTTTCGCCACCTCCTCAGGGGGCTCCTTACCGTGGCGGTAGATCGCGTCGTTACAGCGAGCGTGGTGCTTACTGAGCAGTCTACCATTTGCCGACACAAGTTTTCTTCTCTTGAGGATCAGCACACCAGCGTTTCCCCTCGCTCCCACCCAAAATGCATCTCAACCCGCCTTTCTCTTGCTCTCTAGACGATAGAGTCGCTAAGAAAGCCTCATAAGGTCCTCCCTCCAACTTGGCACGCAGCGTCTCGTCTGCTATCGTGTCATCCCACACTCTTTTATAACAAGGATCTCTCTCCCCTCACTCCCCAACGCCCGCTTCCTTCCCCCCGGGCGAGCGGCACATGCGTAGCCCTCCATGTGCAGGTGCACACATACAACAACACACACACACACACACACTTTACATCTCTATTTCGGCATCTGCTTTCATCTTTCTCTGCCCCAGCTGCTTATCTCTGGCGGCCGTGGCGTGAGCACCAGGCTATCTTTTGGAACCACTGGCGCCTTGTACATTTAGTGTAGTCCATTTTTATGTCTCTTCGATTTGCTGTCTTCTCGAGCTAGATCACATTCTCCTGGAACCCACCTGTTTCAGCGGCTGTCGTTTGTGGAAGCGATTCTGAGGGGTAGTGACGAAATGGAATGTGGGGTTTGCATGTGACGAGAGGGATTAAGGTTAGAGCCAGGATTGTCGGTCAGTTGGCTGGTGGAGTGAAGCTGGGAAACGGAACTCGGGCAGCTTATCCAAAAATATCGGAGCAGCACAGACTCACACCCCAACGAATAAAGCTTGTACTGGAGCTTCTGCAAATGTGGGATTTCTTTGTTCCAACGAGTCCATCTCCACTTGTCTTGCTTCCGCACCTATCATTCTCTTATACTCTTCTTCAACCAAGGTATTGGGTGTTACAGTAGGAACAGAGTCGTTAGCATGTCGAGATTGCACGAAGAGAATCAGCCCTCGATAGGCGATGGGGGTGAAACCGGTTCTGGCGCGAGTGGATCCAAGGTAAGTCGTGGTGCTGTCCGAAAGCACCCCAGCGATCATTCTTGCTTACGGTGCTGATGTTTCCCCTCTTTGCTCCCATCTCGTCGTCCACATTGCGACATTCGCAGGCAGAAGCAACCAAAATTAAGGCAGCGATTTCCGCCATTGATCCGGTCAAAGACTTTTCTCGCATCGGATCCATGCCCTGCGCGCGCGGCAGCCTGCTCATGGGTATGGCTACCGCCGCTGGCGTCACCGGCATCAGCCTTGTTGCCGGCCGCGGACTGAGAAGAGGGCTGAATTGGGGCGTGGGATCGTTCTGCTTTGTTAGTTTGGCGAGCTGGGAGACGTGTAGGAGGAATATCAAGGCGGAACAGATGCGGATGAGGACGGTGATTGAGAGCTATAGGAAGGGGCAGGGGGGAAGGGCGAATCGGCCGAGTTTGACGGCGATAGCGCAACAGCAGCAGCAGCAGGGGGGAGGGGAGAGTGTGTCACAAGGGCAAGCGGCGGCGGCGACGTCGACATAGCGGAGCTCTTTACGCAAGGAAAGGATAGGGCTTGGTCAATCTCTCGACGAAACATGGACTCGAGGTCAACGGACCGGAAGAGAAGAAAGGCCCAATGCTCTTCGAGCTCGCTAGAGGAATGCGATTCCTCATGGTGTACTTGTATCAGATTTCAAAACCCCAACACACAGTCGATAGCTCAGCAACCCACTCAAGTCCACTTTGCCTCACCGCTTGCTCTGAAACAGCTAGCGTCAGGGGCCTGTCGTACCTCTGGGCGCCGTGAATGATGTGTTTTTACATTGCAACAATTACCGTTTGCTGGCTACCATGCTCGCTGAATCAGGACGACTCAGAAGGCTTCCCCGCTTGCCCCTCCTTCTTCTTGGCCTCCTCCTGCTGCTGTTGCTGAACCGCAAACTTTGCACTCAGCAACTTGGCCGAGCAATTCCTAATATTCTGCTCTGCCCTCTGAATGCCTCCCTCCAACGCCCTCTTGTACGCGACCAACGCCTCCTCGAGCTGCTCGCACGCCTCCAACACGGCTGCCAAATTATACTGAATCTCTGGATCCTCAGGCGTGATGCCCGCCGCCGTCTTCAGATGGCTTACCGCCAAATCCGGACGGCTTGGCTTGCTGAGCACATACGCGCTTGCCAAATTCGTATGCGCATCCGCCGATTCCGGAGCGAGCTCGAGCGACTCATTCCACGCATCGATGGCGCCGGAGAGGTCGCGTTCGTGGTAGAGGCAGACACCGAGGTTGAAGAGCGCGGACGAGTTGCGTTTGATCTCGAGGCTGCGTTGGTAGGCGAGCTTGGCGGCGGCGAGGTCGCCTGCTTCAAGGTGGGTGGTGCCTTCTTCGAGGAAACGTTGGGATTCTTCGTCGGCAGGGTCGAGGGAGGAGGACGTGGGTGTGGTGGAGGTGGCGTATGTGCGAGAGTGGGTGATGAGAGAGGAGAAGGACTTGGTGATGTGCGTGGATGCAGAAAGGCAGGTGCGGGTGGGAGCACTGCGGGGTTGGACAGTGGAGATAGCCTTACGGACGGTAGAGCGGGTAACAGCGGTGAGCGCCCGATGGAGAGAGCTACTGCCCATACGAGAAGTGGATGCGAGCATGGTGGAAGAGATTCCTGGAAGATGTGATGAAGTGAAAGAGAGGCTAGAGTGAGATGCGAAGAAGGTCAAGTCCCACATGCGCACGTCAGTTGGGCTTGCTCTGAGGCACCAAGTGACATCAACAACTCGAATCGCGATTTCTTCTCATTCCACCAAAAATCCCAGTCGGCCGGAAATACGAATCACGTCTTTCACAACTCCACCTCTTCGTGCTCCCTTCCACTCTCCTTCCACCGTCTCGACCTAGCAACAAGCTCAACAATCAAAACATCTGCTGGGTCCAACTGCTACTGGGAAGGGCAGCGACTGCTTTCTCTTGCATTCATATGTCATCTGCAAGCTCGTAGCATGGCGTGGCTCGGCAGACGACGAGCTGCTTGCCGGATGCCGGCTGCGTCCAGGATCATAGCACCATGCCCGAACCAGCCGCCTTCGCCTCTCCTATACACCGCGACGACCTTCTCTCGGTCCTTTTCCATCTCAGCGCACAAACACAAAGCTACGGAATCTCCACAAAAGCGGACCGATGCCCGTCTTCGAGCCCCCTCCGAGCCCAGACCACCACCACCAGCAGACGAACTAGAAAGCTCGGTAGCCCGAGGCACGCGATACGAGCACCTCTGCCGTGCAGTCCTGTATGAGATCTTTGGAATGCAACTGGAGCGTACAGGGGGTGCTGGAGATCGCGGTATCGACCTCCGCGGGTGGTGGACCCCTCCTCCACCACCACCACCACCAGCAGTAGCAGCAGATCAGCAGCATCCTGCGGAGCGCAGGATCCGTATCGTAGCGCAGTGCAAGTGCCAAGATGAGGGTGGCAAGAAGATGGGCCCTGTGTTGATTCGCGAGATGGAAGGCGTCGTTTTCCGCGCTTCCTCGCTTGGCGTCACACCGCAAAACGGGGAACGGGAACCGACGCCCGGTATGGATGAAGAAGCACCACTGGCCGGAATCATCCTTTCCTCCTCAGGCTTCAGCAAGCAGGCGTTGCTCCAAGTGCGGTCCAGCAGCGTCCCTCTCGCGGCTATGCATGTGCTGGCGCAGCCACAAGGCGGTGATGTCGATGTGGCGACAGGCGCAGCTGGTGATGCGGGTGGTTTGACGGAGAGATGCGTATCGATCGTGTGGAATGATCTGTTCGGGTCACCGACGCAAGGCTTGCTGGATGGCGGGATGGAGGTGAGGTGGGTGAGAGGATTGTCGAAGCGCAGCGGTGGAATGGAGGGCGCACTGGGGAGGCCGGTGATCTATCGAGGCGGTAAGCCTCTTCGATAGCAGCAACTCTGGTTTGTAGCTTTTGTGCTCATATGGGATCGATCACATGTCTGGTGTACCAGCAAGGACACCTCGGGTATGCGACCTTTCATGCGATCTTCTCCCGGCGCTGTCGATCATCTGCAGTCGCTTGGTCGAATTTGCAATCAGCGGCTTGCCATCATGAGGAGCGTCTGACTAGGAGGAAAAGCTTGCTTCTAAACAAAACATACAGCCACAAAGACGAGTCCCAACTGTAAAGCCCTACACCACCAATCAAGCTTGTTCCTCAAGCAGTACCTTCTAAGCAGCAGGAAGCGCTTCGAGCCTGTTTGCGCTGCACAAGAGACGTGAATAGAACACTTTCTCGGGCACATAGTATTGGGGCCCAAAATAGATAGCCGTGGTTGGAAGGAAGAAATTTCGAAAGTGACGCCCAAAAGAGCTCTGAATCCAAGCCAATTTTGCCCAACTAGCAAACCAAGAGCAGGAGAACAGCTGGCACTTCATTCAAGACGATTTTCCCCGCTGTGCTGGAGATGAGCGGGAATACGACGTGCTTCCGGGTATGCTTGCTTGCCGTCCGTCGCAGACTCAGTCGCTCTACGAGTTGAGGGCATAAGTAAGTGCGTATTGCGGGTAGAGAGCAGGCTCTAGACAGTCAGGCTCCCGGCCTACCGTAGAGGCGGGGGAAGGTCGAGCGCAGTGGAGCAGTGCGAGACTAGGAAGAAGGAAGGGAACGACAGGATGGGGAAAGACTAAGCGATAAACGAGATGCAGGGAGCCGCGGGGGCGTAGACAGAGGCAATGGAGGAGAGGAGAGAGAACGAGTCAGACTGTGGAAATGCTTATCACCAGCTAACTCCACAGAATCTGTCGCACAAGGCAGGCACTGACACCTACTGGCCGGCTCTCTGGCTGATTAACGAGGACAAACTGAAGTCTTTAATCGGCAACCAAATTTATAGCCGTTGCTGCGCACTGACCGTGCAAGCACTAGACTCGGCCACCCCCATCTCGTTCTTCCCTGCAACTCCTATGAGTATATAGGCCTCTCTTTCGATTTCCTCCAACCTTGATCTCATCCCCAAAGCTTTCCTCAGATTCATCTTTGGAGAGCAAGACCGATCATGGCTTCGAACGCATCCGCCAACCCTAACTCTTCGGACATGGACGCGTCCCACTTCGTGTCCGGTCTGACCGCGCCGCTCGTCGACTCGATCGATGCGCTCAAGATCAGCAATTTCGTCCCCACGCGCTCCGGCCACCCGCCTCCCGGCACCATCCCTGACTCGATCTTGCCCGAGGGAGTGCAGAAGCCCGCGCTATTCAGGACCCTCACGCTCCCCTTTGCTACCGAGAAGCAGACGTACAAGAACCGCGTCATTGTATCGCCCATGTGCCAGTATTCGGCAAAGGATGGCTTTCCCACGCCGTACCACATTGCGCATCTGGGTTCTTTCGCGCTGCACGGTGTGGGCAATGTGATGGTGGAAGCGTCTAGTGTCACTCCAGAGGGACGGATCACGCCGCAGGATCTGGGTATTTGGTCAGAGGCGCACAGGGATGCGCACAAGGCGTTGGTGTCAGTGCTCAAGTCGTTCACCGATGGGCTTGGAGTGGGCCTGCAGCTGGCACATGCGGGAAGGAAGGCTTCGACCTGGTCGCCTTTCTACCGCGGTCCTCGCAATCAGGCCAAATACGTAACCCGTGAAGAAGGCGGTTGGCCCGAGGACGTCGTTGCCCCCTCTGCTATCGCTTATGACAACGGCTCCATCACTCCCCGTGCCCTCACCACTGCAGACGTCAAGAAGATTGAGGACGCCTTTGTCCAGTCGGCACGCTGGGCGTTCGAAGCTGGCTACGACTATGTCGAGCTGCACGGCGCGCACGGCTATCTGATGCACTCGTTCCTCAGCCCGCTCAGCAACCATCGCACCGACGAGTACGGCGGCAGCCTCGAAAATCGCACCCGTCTCATCACCAACGTCGCCCGCCGCATCCGCGCAGAATTCCCGAACAAAGGTCTCTGGGTGCGCGTCAGCTCCACCGACTGGGCCGAACAAGCCGGCCATGGCGACTCCTGGACCGTCTGGTCGACGGTCCAACTCGCCAAGCTGCTCCAAGAGGCCAAGGTCGACCTGATCGATGTTAGCTCCGGCGGTCTGGTGCCGTACCAAATGATCACGGTGGGGGCGGGGTACCAGCTGTTCGCTGCGAGGGCTGTGCGCGAGGCGCTCGCAAAGATCGAGCCGGTGGAGGGCAAGAGGATGCTCGTAGGTGCGGTGGGTATGATGGAGGGTTCTGCTGAATCGCCGAACGGGCAGGATAGGTCGCAGATCGGAAAGCTCGCCGAGGCTTCGATCCAGAACGGCGATTGTGATGCTGTGCTGCTGGCACGCGGTTTAATGGGATATCCGTCTTGGACTGAGGACGCTTCGGTAGCGCTGACCGGCATTCGTGCGGCTGGAAGCCCTCAGTACCACCGCGTTCATCCTGCAAAAAAGGCCTGATAGCCTCACACAGACAGCAATCTTGCGCTCAAACTCAGGAACCGCACCCTTGTAGACAGAATGTATCGTGAATGCAGGCTGTTTCTTCACATTGAGCTCTGTGCCATTTGATTGCATGAACATGATCCCGAGATGAAGCTCACAGCTTGTGCTTCCCCTTGGGAGGGTATTGTGGGTCGGCACGAATACGCACAACCGCCTTACCCCACGTCTTTCGGTCAGCCAAGTCCTTGAGACCCTCAGGAACGCTCTCGAGACCCTCGTAGATATGCTCAAACACAGTAGGCACGACCTTCTTAGTCTTGAACATGTGCAGCAACGCTTCCCAGGTCTCGCCGATCTTGTCGGGTTCATTTCGAGCATAGGCACCCCAGTGGACGCCGGTGACGGCGACGTTTTTGAGGAGGATGAGGTTGGCGGGGATCTTTTCGATGGTGCCGGCCGCGAAGCCGACGACGATGATGCGGCCGTTCCAGGCGATGATTTTGAGCGAGGGGATGATCATGCCGATGGGGTCGTAGACGACGTCGACGCCGTGGCCATCGGTGATTTCTGTGGGCGCGAACCAGGATAGGGAAAGTGAAAGGGGGAAGCATCAGTGCTTGTGCGAGTAGCAGATAGTTGGTTGGGTGGATGCAGGGGGGATGCTTACTTTTGACCTGGGCTTGCCAGTCCTTGTCGCGGTAGTTGATGGCATAGTCAGCACCACCGACTTGCTTGCAGACGCGCAGTTTGTCATCCGAGCCAGCAGTAGCAATGACCTTTGCGCCCATAGCCTTTGCGATCTGGATAGCACAGATACCGACACCACCAGCACCGGCATGGACGAGCACCCACTCGCCCTCCTGCACGTCAGCCCTGAACTTGAGAGCGGCATAACTGGTAGGCCATGTGACGAACAAACCAGCAGCCTGCTCCAGCGTGATACCTTCTGGCACCTCCATCAGCTGCCAGTAATCCGCCTTGGTCTTTTCGCCGTACGCGCCCTGTGCAGCGCCAAAGACGCGGGTCTTTCCAGGGACAAAGTCGCAGCCTTCAGGGATCGGCGAGTCCTTGGAGATAATACCAGCCATCTCGACACCGGGAACGTAAGGGTGAGGGGTCTTGACCTGGTACTTGCCCTGCACAGCGAGGATGTCGAAGAAGTTGAAGGCAGCCGAGTGCACGTCGACCAACACCTCGTTGGAATTTGGCGCGCACTTTGGCTCGGGCACATCGTTAGCCAGCGTTGATGGCAGCTCGGAAGGAGCGATGTCTTTGTGCAGGTAGAAGGCTTTCATAGTGTCTGCGCTGGGAGCAAGCGTGTGAATGTGAAGTAGAAGGGGGATGATGGCGGCCGGGAGGAAGGCAAGATGGAATGCAAATCAGGCAAGAACGATCGCCAGGGTCGAGCGCTGACCCCGCACAACCCGGCTCACCGGTAACATGCTCGGTCTCCGGCTTCTATCCGCTTGCGCTCGCTCGCATTTTTTGGTGTAGCGTGTAAGATTGAAACGTGATTGGTAAATTCCTGGTTCACTCGGCCGCGAAAAGGCGTTCCAGACGCCGTGTGGAGGTCTGGAATCGTCAGTGAGGCGGCTGGGCGTGGATCCTGGCGGTCGTGTGATCTGATATCTCGGGGCGAACGGATCACGGAGATCTCGACCGGTGCATGCATGCACAGATCCCAGCTTCGACGGCATCAGCCTGGTTCGCTCGCCTGCCTCTTGCATCCTCTGTCGCTTGACAAGTTCTCTCAAGTCCACCGTCTCGAGCAAACCTGTCACCATGTCGGCGTTGGCACACGTTGCATCGCCACAAACGAAAAAGGCGCCTGTCATCGTACAGCCGGGAAATTACCCGTTCAGTCTTCCCGATGGCACCAAGTTCACCATCATCGTCTCTCACGACAAGCCTTTGTCCGAAACCACACAGGCCGTCGCACAAGATGAACAGGCTCAACGATTAAGCCATACGATTAAGCTTTCCGCCCACAAGCCGCATGAGTGGATCGACACTACCAATGCGTTGGTCGTCAAGTCGCCCTGTCCACCTTACCCGAATCCATCCGCAGAGCCTGACATCAACAGTCTCGCCTTCCGAACGCAACGGTTTGCCGAGGTGCAGCTGCAATCGTCGGATGCGGAACGAAAAGCTGGAGAGGTAGACGCTACCTCCCAGAAATTCTGGAACTGGGTCAATGTGGTCTACGCCTTGTGGCCGCAACAGGAGCACGTCCTGGTACGGACTGAGGGACTGCCGTCGCAACTCGTGACGTATCTGATTTCCTCTCGACTCGCGATTCTCAATCCCTCTACACCGCCATGTGTGTCGACATCCGGCGTCAAGACACAAGTGGACTCGTCGAGCCTGCTCATCGCTCGAGGCGCGTTCTGGCAAGGGTTTGGCTCACCCACAGCCGGATTCGCACCCTGGGTGCTTCCCCTGGCTGACGCAGCAATCGTGACCGCCCTCACCTCTTCCAACGCCGAAACCATCACTTCACCGCTTGCAGAGCCCTTCAAGCCCCCTCCGTCGGCTGGTCCGATCTATTCCCGCTTCATCCCGGGTCTCAACTCTCACCTCACCTTCCGCGTCGCTTCTTCCACCAACGCGAAAGACGTCGATCTGCTCACTGCCTGGCATGCTACGGACCGCGTTAACGAAGGCTGGCGACAGCGACTCAGTCGCGAGGACCAGCTGGCCGGGATGCAGAGAGGTGAGAAGAACGCTTATGCTATCGGCCTGATCGGCGAGTGGGACGGCGAACCGTGGGGCTACGTCGAGATCTACTACTCAAAGCACTCGAACTTGAACGACTTTTATACGGCTGGTCAGCATGATCGGGGATTCCATGCGCTGGTGGGCGATGAGCGATTCCGTGGCCCTCACAGGGTGCGATCGTGGATGGGAAGCGTGGTGCATCTCATGTTTTTGCTCGATCCTTCGACGGCACTGTGCGTGTCGGAGCCGCGTCTGTCCAATACCAAGATGGTGCAGTACGAGATGATGGTGGGAGGTAATGTGGAGAAGTTTATCGACTTTCCGCACAAGAGGGCAGCGTTGGTGCAGTTTGGCAAGGAGCGCTTCTTTCAGCTGTGTCCGATGGGGCCGTTGCCCGAGCATCTTGCTTAGATCGCAGCGGCTCCCGAAGCTGCTGCTGAGCTCCAACGCATGCGAGACATCCGAATTTCGAGTCAAGTCGGTTGGTGGATGCGAAAGCGAGGGATGCAGAGCTGTTGCGTTCGGGGGGCAGCAAGAAAGGCAATCACACATGCACATTTCCGGTTCCGAGCACGCCTGACACAGTTGCGGGTGCTGCTGCTGCTGCTGCTGCTGCTGCTGCTGATTTTAGCCCTGACGTCGGAAATGCGAGAGCGGGGTCAGAGTCGAATTGACTCGACTTGGCCCGATGACGGATAACGTGGATTTTGACTCAGCCCTTCCCGCCGCTAGGATCCTCCCGCGTCGGTATTCCTCGCCTTGTCGGTCAGCTGCCATCATGTCCCCCAAAAGTCTAGACGTCGGTGGGAATCAATTGCGGCGTATGAGTTGATAGGTGCTCATGCAATCCAAGCTTGGGAATCGACTTGTGCATGCACAATCGCTCAATAGCATTGACCGCCGAGTGACGAGGCACGACCTCTCTGCAGAAGAGGTTTGGCGCTAGTGTTGTATCTTTGCTTTCCCTGCTGGCATCGGCACGCATCCAACACATTGCAATGTGATACTCAACAAGAGCAGGGTGCGCGCGCCAGGGGCAACAAAGCGGTCAGGCCTTCTCTGACTCTGTGTTTTAGGGTAACAGTAGAGCGATTTTCCCGATTGAAACCTCAACAGTCTACAATGGACTCAGAGACAGGGGCGCCCAACTTTTGTTCGTTGGCCACGCCGCTTCGACCGCAGTTGCATTGTGAATGAGAACCAAGTTATCAATGGCATGTATGTCGCGAGAGAGAAAAAGAACAGCTTGTCTCGCATAACGCCAATTTCTTGCAGCCTGCACCGCCAAGCAAGAGTGACTCTGACCTTGCCAGTCATGCTTTCTCGACTATAGCATGAATCGTGGCTGAGCCGCTCGACCGCGTCCAGTTCAGTATCCCATGGGCGGAACGGCGGCCGCTCTGCTTGGTCTCCCATGGATTAATTCCATTTAGATCTCATCGCGACACCTCTATGCTGTGCTGGCTGGCGATTCTGGAAACGAGTGGATGCTGAGCATGACAGGCTGCTTGCTGTTCCTGAAAATGAACCAGATCCTCGGGAAATGCATTCAGTGAATCGAAACTGCTGGGTGCTGCAGATGATGCTGCTGTTTTGCTTCTCTTCGGAGCCGAAGGATAGATTTTAGCGTCTAACTCGATCCAGAGTTTTATTTTTCCTTGTGTTGATTGCACTAACCGAAGCTTCGATGGCGTTTCATCCGTGGAATCTATGCTTCTTGAGTGTACATTTTCATATCTACAGTCTACAGTGCTTGTACCGTATATTTTTATATACATTAGAATGGTTGGTTGGTTGGTTGGTTGGCTGAGTCCGGGCGAACTGTCGGTGTGGGCTCTCCTGTCTTGTCAAAGTGGGCGTGACGCTGCAGAGGTACTGTATGCATAAGGTTGGCTTTCTGACTGTCGAGCTTCTGCATAACCATATGCAAGCACTCGTTCGGAACACTTTACACACAGACCGACAGACACGAGCTGGTTCGCTCGCTCGTCTGGTGTCTCTCCTTCCCTCCGAACGCCTCGTCGCCTAACAGCTTCGGTTGGCTGTCATCGTCCGCTCAGCCATTCCATGTCCAAACAGCTGCAGCCTGCATGTCTCTACCATGGACTGCTTCCACGTTTCCGTTTTCAACTATACATGATGACAGCCATCGCGCTCGTTCACCAACACACCACCAGCCTTTCTGACAGCGCTTGACATCCGGGTCCAAATCTGGCACCTGCCCATCATCTCGCCCGCCATCATCGTCGTCGTGGTCATCATGGTCGTCGTCATTCCGACGTGACTCGTCCTCTCGCATCTAGACACGGACCCTATTCCGCTTTCGCACATTGAACGCTTCGTTTCCTTTATATCATCGCAGTGGCTTTCCAGCAATCCACATCGACGCGTTTCAACCAGGCCAGTCATTCTTGTACCATACCACCAGCGATCATCTTATGCTATTTTTAGGAGCCCAGCTGGCTACTCTCCAGCACCAAAGTGTCTTTGCCATCAGCGTCGATACACACACTCCACCACACCTTCTTTGCACCGCCCACCTTGCTCGATCCCTCGGATGGTACTCGATCTGGTCTTCATGCAGACGAGATAGCATCGACATTGCGTTTTCGGCCTAGCATTCCCGAAAAAGCCGTTCTGTCTCCTGCATCTCGGCGCTACTTGACCTGCAGCGACAATGGAGCACACCAAGCAACAAGTGTCCCATCAGACCGCGCTCAGCTCTCGGTCTTCAACTGCACACGCAAACGCTCACGTGGCAGGCGGTGTAGCGTCGCTCGACCATGCCGCCGAGATTCCACGCATTCAAAAGCGTCCGCGACGCACTCACGCTCGTCGCTCATGCCAGATGTGCCAACAGCGCAAGGCGAGATGCGAGCTCCCCGACCTCGAAGTTCCGTCAAGCCCCTTGCCTCTTCCCGACCATCAGGCTTGCCATCGCTGCAGGACGCTCCAGATCTCGTGTATTGTCGACGATGCCAACAAGAAGAAAGTGAAAAAGCCGGCTGCTGACGCCGGTACCACCCGTCCGGCGCCATCCAAAATGCGAACCTCTACCACTACCGATCGTCCAAGCATGCAGACTTCGTCTACGAATGCATCCCTCTCCTCTTCCTTCGGCGACAGGGTGAGCATCAGTAGCACCGGAAGCAGTTCTGCCGGTTTGATGCCATCCGGTGTTGCCTACGCTGATACAGACAGCCTCAAATTTGCTGGAGGTCGCGAGCTAGGTGATCACATCGTCTATCCAGCAGAGCCGTGTCTCGCGCCAAGAACGCCAGATTCTTCCACCGATGACGGAACGCCGCCGCCTTCGGCTGCTTCACTGAGTCGAGTCAAGTCGTCTCCCGGAACAGCTACATCAGAGACCTACATCAAAACTCAGGATCGAAGTCCAAAGGATGCAGCCAACATCGATACATGGGAGCGCTTCTCTACGCGAAGTCGGCCCCTCACTCTGCTCACCGAACTCGTCCCAAGACAGAATGGTTTTGCTTCCAAAGTTTTTCGCCTTGTATCAGCGCGAGCCACCATTGAGACCGACGTCACTGAAATCATCTCTAACGAAAAATCCAAGATACTCAGCGACTGGTGCGAAGACAACCTCACGCTCTGGTTGCCTCATGTCTCCAACGCTTATCAGATCCGTCAAGAGGCCCTGCAAGGCAAGCAAACCCTTTCCACCCAATTGCTTGAGCAGGTCCTCTACCTGATCGCACTTCAGCACATTCGCGATCCTGAAGACGACGTGTTGCGATTTTCTATTGCCAGATTCATCATCCGCGACACTGCACGCCTCATGTTGACGTCGCCACGATCGAGCAAAGCGGTGGAAGCACTGGAGCTGCTCGCTCTCTTTCCCGTCGACGTCTCGGTCATTCCCGGTCCCTCGCGCAATCGAATCCGAACAGACTCGCTCATCGGCTCTGCAGAAAGGTTCGCTCGCTCGGTCCGTCTCGATCGTGTTGCTCTCACTGCTGCCGCTCCTTACTCGTTCTTTGCATCCAACAACCAGCTAGATGACTTCGAGACGAAACGCACTGCTATGGCATGGGCCAGTGTCAAAGCATGGAATACTTGCTTTACAATGGGCGATGACGAGCTGTACGAAAGCGTCGACGAGCGCTTCTTCTCGGATGAGTGGAGCCGCTCATTGATCTTGCCTCTGGATCAGGACCGATTGGCATCCGACGCTCCTGTGTCTCAACCTACTGGCGAGCCAGATCCTTTCCAAATTGGACTCTTTGGCCAGAAGCGCTGGTCGCACAAACGCAGAATCGGAAGCACCGGTCTCGCCATGCGCTGCCTTGCCATGAAGCAGCTCCTCGCGGCTTTCCACGCGATACGCACCACTCCCACCGAACTTCCCGAGTCCGAGCGACTGGCCAAGCTATCTGCCATCATCGACGATTACGAAGCACGCATTGCCAGCATCGACGACGAGTTCCGCCAACGCGTGGCCTTCAGCGCAACCGGCTGTCATCTTCTACGCACTTGGCTAACCACTGAAACCACTGGTGGCCACCTTCTCGTCTTGGGCGCAGGCATCTTGCGCGGCCTTGGTATCGACAAAAAGGAAAGTGTCCCTGCATCCGAACTCGCCCTACTCATCCGTGGCGAGAATGCGTCTCCTGAGATGAGAGACTTCCTCGCCCGTTACGGAGAGCGCCGCATTCTGGCAGCCGAAAGGCTGCTGGTCAACATCAGCTCGATTTGCCATGAGGCCAGGGCTGGGAAGCTTCTCTTACCTAAGGACCCGCGCCTACAGAAGGCTCACCCAGATTACGTGCACGTTCCGATCAAGAAGCGTTGGATGATTGAAGGTCAGTCGCGGACGGTGCTGCCAATGATGAATGTTTGCGGATATGCGCTTGAGGCCGCATTTAATGCTATGGAGATGCACGCGACCATGTTCAAGTTGTGGAAGACGCCGCCCAAGCGGTCCGAATCCTGGCAGCTCGTTTTTTCCAACGTTGTGGCGGCGGTTTCATCGCTCGATCCAACCGGGTCGATCCAAAATGGCAGCATCCCAGCCACCTGTGCCTACATCCTGAAAGGCATGCTCAAGGTCATTATCGCCTGGACCGACTGCAGTCGGAAGAAGGAAAGTCAACGAACAGCAACCACCCCTGTTGCCACTGGTCACCGAGACGATAGTAGCAGCGCTCGCCAAAATGGCAAGGGGCAGAATCAAGTCCTCGAGAGATCGGCTGTCGGTGGCAATGCAGAAGTTGCTCGGTATTCAGACTTGTTGCAGGACGATTATGTAACGCGCAAGAGCTTTGATGCTGTTCAGGCGTTTGGTTCCAATCCGGTGGCTGCCCAGGCAACGCCAGCCCGAGCGGAGCCCACCTCCTTCAATATGACAGCATCATTGTTCGAGGGAGACATGCCATCTTCGCAGTACACTGACGTGCGGACAGACTATCCCGCCCAAGCCTTTGCGCCGGACACGACGGAATCGCTCGCAGCCTCATTGCCTCACAGTGGAAACTTGACAGCGGGCCACTCTGTTCCCGCGGTGCAGTCGAACTACTTTGGCTCGTACCGAACGTCGCAAAACGCTTCATTGGCTGCATCGGGTTCGTCGAGCTCTTCTTCGCAGACACAGACACCTCCTTACTACGAGCATAGCGATACGCGGAGCGGCGTGGGCATGATGAGCAGCAGCAGCAATAGCTCCACTTTCAGCCTTACCGATGCCAATAGCGCCGCGCAGAATAGCGATGCACAGCGAAGTGTTGCACTCGACTCGCTCGATTTTATCCTGCACGATGTGCTCGGCTCGTCAGAATGGTCTGGCATCCTGCAGGATATCTGGCGCACCGATATCTAAGTTAGCTGCAAACCAACCATGCAACCGAACCCTTCCGACCTCTTCGTCACGGTGTCTCCCCCCTGTCATTTAAACCTCTTAGCCAGACCTCGAAATGCAATCTCGGCCTCTATTTGTCACTGTAGAGCCTCGTATACCAGACGGTGGAATGGGAAAGATTGTGCAAACCGCAATTTCAGCTCTTTCCGAAATCATTGTCCTGGGTCGTGAAACGCTGTTAGCAATCCGGTATAGCGACCGGCACCTTGACCGCCGTAGCCAAACCCCCTAGCGAAGTTTCCTTATAACTGGTATGCATATCCCTCGCTGTCTCCCTCATCGCTGTTATTGCGTCATCCAACGAAACCGAATGCTTCCCATCCCCCGCCAACGCAAGCTGCGCTGCCGTAACCGCCTTCACCGCGCCCAACGCATTCCTCTCAATACACGGAATCTGCACCTGCCCATTCAACGGGTCGCATGTCAACCCCAAATTATGCTCTATCCCAATAACACTCGCCTGCAGCACCTTCTCGGGGCTACCCCCCAACACTGCTACGAAACCGGCTGCTGCCATAGCGGTTGCAACGCCGACCTCAGCCATGCAGCCGCCTTCTGCGGCGGAGAGTGTGGCGCCGCGCTTGAAGAGCATGCCGATGGCTGCGGCGGTGAGGAGGAAGTTCTGGAGGTCTCGTGCGGGGTCATCGTCGAAGATGAATTCGAAGCAGTATTTTAGGACGGCGGGGAGGACGCCAGCTGCGCCGTTGGTGGGGGCGGTGACGATGCGACCGCCGGCGGCGTTTTGTTCGTTGGTGGCGATGGCGTAGCAAGTGAGGTAGTCGATCGCGGGGAAGTCGGTGCGGCGCGGTGGGCAGGGCATGACGGGGTGGTGGAAGGAGCCGATTATGCGGCTGCGGCTTAGGCCGGGGGATCCCAGTTGGCCGACCACATCCATTGATGTGGAACGGGAGGCAGAGGAAGGGGGAGGGGTATCGATCCCAGGCTTTTCGCTACCCAGCACACCGCTACTGCCGGCGCTATTAGGGAGAGAGGCACCGGTGCTGCGATATAACCCCCGCAACAAACGCGCATACAGCGCCGGCGCCCGCCTCCTCACCGCCAGTGGCCCAGGCAGGACCGTCTCCGAACTCTCGACGCCGGCGCGAATACACTCGTCCATGGTGGTCCAAATCTTGATCAGCTTTTCGTGCACCACCTCAGGCGGGTTCCACGTCAGCTCATTTTCGTAGACCACCTGCGCGATTGTGAGGTTGCGCGTCTTGCACTGCCTCAGCAGACTGGCGGCGTTGTGGTAGGGGAAGGGAGGGCCAGTGGAAGGGCGGGAAGTGAGCTTCTCTGGTTCGTGTGCATTGGCAGATATTGCGGTGAGGGAAGAAGAGGAGGGAGAGGAGGGGGAGGGGGAGGAGGAGGAGGAGGGAGCTTCGACCTGAGGGAGGAGACCTTCGGTGGTTGGGGAGGAGCCGGCACGACGGCCGTCTTCGGCATCGCTGCGGCGGATTTGCTTGTAGAAGACGTTTTCGCCCCAATCGATGGGATGCGCGGAGACTTCGAGGGTCTCGTCGTGGAGCGGTGCGGTGTTTGTATTTGGCTCTTCGGCTTTCTGTTTATGTCGCGCAGAAGAAGCTGGTGTTGCAAGCGCACCGTTCACCACAAACCCTCCGCCAACCGAATAGTAATCGTTGGTGGCGAGCATCTCGCCATGCACATCAAACACGCTCATCCTGATCCCATTCGAATGATGCGGCAGCACCTGCCCAAACATCCACTTCAAGTCCCTTTCATAGTCAAACTGCACCACCTTCCCGCGTGTCACCTGCTTCTTTTCCCCCTTGCTTCGTGCGCCGAGGGTCTTGAACAAATTCTTGCCGAGATGAATCCTCCCCTGCCTCTTGATCTCCTCAAACCGCACCGGCACTGACGGCGGGTCCACTGTCTCGCAGTCATCGCCTTCCAACCCACCGAGAAGGGCCTGCGGTGTCATATGGCCGGCACCGGTGAGGGCGAGCGAGCCGTAGAGGTTGATCTTGATGGTATGAACGCGGTCGAGGAGGTTCATGTCAGCGAGGTCGGAAACGAAGATGACACCCGCGCGCATGGGACCGACGGTGTGGGAGGAGGAAGGGCCGATGCCGACGGAGAAGAGGTCGAAGGTGGAGATGACGGCGTGTTCGGTTTCGCTCGCTTCGGTTGTGGAAGCGACTTCAGCGGCAGCGGGTGCGATGGAGGAAGCAATGGCGGGGGAGGTGTTGAGGCATCGTTTCAAGCTCAGGAGAGGTGCCAAAGTTGGTCGTGACTTGGAGCAGCCGGCAGCTGAATGAAGCTGACGCTCTATGGGCTCAACGAACCTACGTCTCGTGGAGAGATGGCGTTTCTGCGTGGTTGCATTCGACACTGGGCGAGCAGTGCTCCGCAACAGCGAAGCGGAGTGTCGAGATGACACCATGGCTACTGTCCTTTCTCCTCGAGCGAATCCCTGTGTGGCCGGAACGACCGAAACCTAACTTGATGTCGCAAAAGATGATGGTGCGAGTAAAGACAGAAGATGTGGCAGACGAAAGCGAATGTCATACGCAAACAAGACAAGATAAGAAAGAGCTTGACAGCTGCACTGTTCCCATTTCTTGGAGAAGCGAGGGCCGACCGCGTCGTTCAAGGACCGACAGATTAGCAATCCAAGAGCCATCATAGCCGAAAAGCAACCAAAAAAGTGTTTATCTCTGGCTGCACCGTCACATGGCTCCTGCCTCTTATGGTAACTGTTGGCACACAATACAGCAAAATGGCGAGAAAGCCTGGTCACGTAGCTCATGGCACATCGCAACATGCCGCTCAAAACGCCGATCCTTGTCACAACAACGTTGCAGCCTGCCTCAACATTCTTTGCACGGTATGGACAGAGACTCATTTCGACATTGCAAGTGACCCACATTCACAGCACTTTACGCTTGCACTGTAGTGTTCCGCCGAGAACCTGGTGGTGGTACCCTTGGGCTGAAGCTCAGGACGACATGGCACGTCGGACAGAAAGCCTGCGCGGTCAACCATGAGACCAGACACACATCGTGCAACTCGTGCCCACAGTCGAGTCTGCAGAACTCGAAGCTGCGTGCATCGTCTTGGTGTTCACCATCAGTCTTGGTGCTCTTTCTGTCGGAATCGACTCGCTGAGCAGCAGCGGCAGATCGAGTCTGTTCGAAGCAAATGGCGCAATAGACATCGTCGTACGACTTCCACTGGTAGTCTCCCGCCGCTGCCATGGCTCTTGGCCTGGAGACCGATGTGTACGGATCCTGGCCTCGCTGAAGCTGCACACCCCATCTGCGGCGCACAAATTCGAGGCACTCGACAGAGCTGCGTGCGCGCGACCAGATCCGCGTGAGCGAAGCGAGCTCAGACCGCAAGCTCAGCAGTGAAAGCACTGGTGGCAGCGACGTCGGAGTGAGTGTGGGGAGGCGCAGTGTGATGACGGCGTAGATGAGCGAGCCGATCACCTTGTCGAATAGGGCGGTGGCTGTTTCGGAGAGCCATTTGGTAGAGACAAGGACCGATTGGCCGCGGAGTCTGGGTGCCCGGCGACGGCGCGAGGCTGAGGGAGGGACTTGGCCTGGTGTGGAGGGCACATCGATGCTTTCTGGTAGTTGCAAGGGCGCAATGGGTCGAGTGACGCTCGTTGAGCGCAACACTTCGTTTTCAGGAGATCCGACTCGGCGGTAGGTTTGCTGCGGGAGTGCTGTAGCAGATGTGTCGGCTCGGCCTGCTGGAGATGTGCCGATCGCTGAGACACTGGCGCTGGCTTGATCACCATCTTGTTGTAGAGATCCCTGTTCAGAATGGAGGTTCTCTGCATTCGCTGTCGGCGCAGTAGCATTTATGGAGGGCATCATCGGTCTACGATGATTCGCATACCTAGCTGTGGCCGTGCTCGTCACCGGCTCCGTCAGGGCCGTCTTCATGGATCGAGGTAAAGGCAGCAACTCCACCAGCGGCGGCAGATGAGAAGGCGACGGAAGCCTCAGCTGCATTGGCACGACGCGAGATATCAGCGAGGCGTCCACTTTGGGCAAGATGCTTAGCAGATGCACCACAGTCGATGCTGTCTCGAGCATGACAAACAGCGGCAGTGGCAGCAGTCCATCAGCTTGAAAGATCGATTTCGAGCTGGTCTTCGTGTCGGCAGTTTGAGGGCTCAACGATTCGAATCCGAGCTGCGCCCTCCAGACGTAGCAGCGTGAGCGTATCGCAGCGACAGTGCCCGGCTGACCTGTCAAGACGGCGAGAAAGCTGAGCATACCGAGATAGAGGAGAGGAAGCGTCACCGAGTAGAAGCGAGACTTGGAGCCCAGCAGTGAGCTTTTGACGAGGCCATCCTCGACGGCCATTCCCGCGAGGCGAATGGCCCAGAGCAAGTGAAGCGGAAGAAGCGCAGGCAGGACATGCTCATCGACGATCAGTCCCCAGCTGGGTTTTGGGAAGCGGAAGAGAGAGCCGGGTGCAGGTTGGCCTTGCTGAGACGAGGGCTGGCTACCAGGGCTGCTGTCCTTGCTGTGTGGTACCGCCGGAGCCGGTGATGGACCCGCTATGTCGCTCCTAGAAGCAGCGTTGGCGTCATGTTTCGAGACGGCTTTGGAAGGTATGGTCGAGGATGCAGATGCTAGCAGCTCGGATGCAGGTGGTGGTGCGGCGACAACCAGGCCGTCGATGATGCTGATCGACCATCCTGTCTGAGCTGGTTGGCTGGTGCTGACTGCGTTGGCATCAAAAGATGCAGTGAGCTGACTCATGTTGTAGGGACTAAGGAGGACCAACAGTAGCAGGAGGCAGAGTCGAGGCCGGTAGACATTCTTGCGGAACTGATCTAGACTAGACGAGCTGAGCGAAAGCGACGGGAGCATGGTTGGCCTTCCGCATGGCAGTGTCGACCACGACCGTGCGATGATCCTTGCTTTCGGAGTTCGATGGCAGCTCAAGACCAAAGCGTGTGTGGCTGTGAGAGATAGTAGTAGAGGCGACGGAATGGGACTTTGATCAGATGGGCGAATGGGCGGCCCTCCTTGCAGTTATACTAATGGATGTAGCTTGCTCGTAGTCGGGTAGGAAGATCCAGTATGTGGCAGTGTGGGCAACTCTGCTTGAAGACTCATGCGAGGTGTCGAGTGGAGGCAGACCCACTTTTCACAGAGCGCTGCGCGGGAGCTGCATGGACCCCTCGCCAAAATATCCAGCGGCTACAAAATTATCACTCGGCGCAGCTTCCTTCTAGTCCATCTGTACCATTTCCATCGTTCTCGCTTTGATCATTCTTTGCGTCGTTCGCAGTCTACCTTGGAAAGAGCGGACGACATGATCGGGCGAGCGCCACCGCCGCCCCCACCGCCCGGTCCTCCGCCGGGTCCACCCCCCGGGCCACCTCCTGCTCCTCCAAGGTTGGGGTCCGGAGCATCACCTAGCGAAGAATTGGAGACCGCGAAACCGGTTCCTACCAGCCAAGCGCCGGCTCGAGTCACATCCGCTCCTTCCAACGGCGTCCGTGGTCCCAGTAACGGCTCGAGTGGAGGCAATGCGACACCAAGCGATGCAGCAGATGACAAAAGAGCATTTGCCTTGGAGCGCACCTCCCTGCTGCAGCAGCTAGAGATCGATCGTATCCTCAGCGCATTCCGTCTGAACCCCTACGATGTTCTCGAGGTGCCACTCGAGGCGGACGACAAAGAGATCAACAAGATCTACCGCAAAAAATCGCTTCTCATTCATCCGGACAAAGTCAAGCATGGTACGTTGCGCACGACTCAACCGCTCTATCCTCGCATGTGGATCACAGCCTAACATGTTGCATCTTCCATCCGTCCCTTCTCACTTTTCACAGAGAGAGCGGTGGAAGCCTTCGACCTGCTCAAAAAGGCATCGTCGCATTTGCTCGACGAAGACAAGCGCAAGGTGCTCGACGAGACCGTCATGGATGCTCGACTGATGGTTCTCAAGGAGCTCAACCTGCCCTTTTCCACCGCCTACGATGATCCACGCTTGGAAAATCTGAGTCCGAGCTGGGACGAGCGCGTGCGAAGCGCTACCAAAGAGCTTATGGTGGATGATGAGCTGCGTCGGAGGAAAGCAATCCGCATCCAGCACCAAGCGGAGGGAGAAGCACAGAGAAAGAAAGAGCAAGCCATCCAAGAGCGGAAGCGCAAAGCAGAGCACGAGGCTGCGTGGGAAGAGACTCGTGATCACAGGGTCGCAGATTGGAGGGCCTTCCAGAAGGGCGGCAAGAAGAAGAAAAAGGCCGACGCCAATGTTCTCGGTTGATGCTATACACGCATCGAATGGCAATACATACCATCTTGCTGCAATGAGCTGCTCATGGTATTTCCGCGTATGGACGTGCGAGACCTTGCTGTTAATCGTGTCGTGTCAATGTCGCTGGTTCGAAAGCTTTCGCAAGCGGTGCAGTGTGAGCGAGTACCGTATGGCGAAGCTCTCAAGTCGCCGAAACCGCTGGCTGTCTCTGTTGTTTCTCAAAGCCTTTGTTTTAATTTCAGCCAGCTCCACACACACAGGGCGGCGGCTCACAGCAGCATGACTCTCATGCACGAGCGCTTCTCTCGCTTGACATGCAAAAGCTCATTGTGCTCCCGCAGCCACATTTGCTACTCCTACATTTGCCACTCCAGATTCCAACGACCCTCAACCTTTCCCTTCCACAACCATCACCACACCTGCTACACGTTAGAGCAACCATGCCAAAGGTTACCATCATCAACGACACCCAAGTTCCGCTCAACATCTGCTTGAAGCAGGTGTCTCCGCTCCACTATGCCAACTCTGTCCCACCCAACGGCGGCGGCGCCACCATGCACACTGGTAGAGTGTGGTTCACCATCCAAGCTCGCATAGACCGTGGCGATAATGGGTACGACAAGTTCCAAACTTTTGCGCCCATCGCAGCAATCACCGTGGGCGCGCTCTCGCTCGGTGCGGGTGCGATCTACTTTGCCGGTGCCAGCGTGGCGGCTGGCGGGACCATTGCGGCTGTTTCCGCAGTCACGGCTCGAATTTCTGCTGCCGTGGCCACGCATACACCGACGGTGAAGCGTCTGATGAAATATGCGTCCAGGGGTCAGACAGTGGCCAGGGTCGGAGAGGTGATTGGCATTGGAGGAGGTGTGCTGGCGGGAGCGAAGGGGGCGAATGGCAAGACGAAACCGGTAGACCAGCAACTTAAAGACAAAGCGGCGCAGGCTTCCAAGTCAGCACTCAAGAAGCTTCTGCAGGGCAGCGTGCTCAGCTCGGCGGGCTGGTACATTGACCGAGACCGCACCATTCGCATCACGGGTGGGCCCAAGGCGTCGATCACAGATGGGTTGCTCGTCATTGAGACCGACACCACCGCGCCGTTCGCTCTTGTCGATGAGACGGGCAAGACGGTCGCTGTGGGCAACCAGGACGGCGCTGAACCTGTGCCTCAGTCGCAAGAGACAGCTGCTGATGCGCTGGACCATACAGAGGATGCAGCCAAGTTGAATCCGCCGCCGGGCCAGTCTGTGGCGATGGGCATTGGTTCGGCAACTGCAGCGGCGGCTGGACCAGGCGGAGCGTCGGTTCTGCAAGCCGAGGGTAATCAGCAGAAAAAAAAGAAGGACGGCTTTTGGATGCGCATGCTCAAAGCTGATGATGGCTTTTGACATGCTATCGCCTCAATTCAGCGGAAACTTGACCTCAAAACATGACGCAGGCAAGGAGCGAGCGAGCAAGAGAGCAAGAGAGCAAGAGAGCGTGAAGCTGAGGCACGTTGGGGCCGTGCACCCGACCCAGCAGTTCCAGCTGCAGCTGTACCGCATCTGCATGTGGAGGGAAATACCAGACGCATTCGAAAGCGAAAACTCGGGAAACAGAGTTCATCCAACTTCAACTTCGGGGCTGACTGAGCCGAAAGTCTAACGCGATCGGATGCACCGAGTGTGTGAGGGAAGCTCTGGTGGGGAAGAGTCAAGTGCGTCAAAGGGGCAAGAGCAACCGGCACTTGAAAGCGAGACGAGAGCGAATGAAAGGGTCAGCATTTCAAAAGTCACATTGCACCATGTGTTGTCAAGTCAATTTCAAAGTGTTGCTCTCGCGATCGAAGCAAAGGCGCCGGATTACACGTTCAACGTCAGTCACACTTGACACTTGAACGTGGAGTCGACGCTCGCCTACTTTGCCAAAAAAGTAAGGTTGCTGCTACGCAGATTGGAAAAGGTCCTCTCTTGGCCCTCTACTTGAGCAGACCCTTCCCTTCCTCTCGCTCCGACTTGATCAACCACAACCCAAAGCCGTTGAGTCGACGATACGAATCCTTCGTCCTCACCAGTTCCTCCCGCTTGCGTTTATGCTTCTGCTTCGACAACACCCTCTGTTGCTTCGAACCGCTGCTCGCGCTTCTCTCCCACACTTGCCACCAGCTCGCACTGCTCGTACTCTCCAAACAGCGCACTTTACTTCATCCATCCTCAAGATGTCCGAACAGCGTGTTCGCGTTGGTAGCGCCAAGGATGTGGCTCAGGGAAAGATGAAGGAGTTTACTTTCGCCGGTGAAGGAAACGACGCCGTCAAGGTCCTCGTTTCCAACGTCAAGGGTCAGCTGCACGCTACGTCGGCCAAGTGTACCCACTACGGTGCTCCGCTCGCCAACGGTGTGCTCACGGGAGACGGCCGCATCATTTGCCCCTGGCACGGTGCCTGCTTCCACGCCAAGAATGGCGAGATCGAAGATGCACCTGCACTCGACAGCCTGCTCAGCCTCAAACTCGAAGTGGAGGGCGACGACCTCTTCGTTACAGCCGATCCCGAGAAGCTCAATGGCAAGCCTGGTGTCGCTCCCAGCTGCAAGGGCGGTGCTCAGAGCGTCGCCCAGGGCAAGGGTGTCGTGATTGTCGGTGGCGGTGCTGGTACCATCCACTGTGTCGAGGAGCTGCGCAAGAACGGCTACCAGGGCAGCATCACCATCGTCTCTAACGAGCAGGCCCCCATCATCGACCGAACCAAGCTCAGCAAGGCGCTCATCGCCGATGCCGACAAGGTCGCCTGGCGCAGCAAGTCGCACCTCAACAATGTGCTGGGCGTTCAGCTCCAGAGCTCGACCGTCACCAAGGTCGACGCCATGTCCAAGTCAATTACACTCGAGGACGGATCCAAGCTTGAGTATGAGAAGCTCGTGCTTGCCACCGGTGGCACTCCCAAGCGCCTCCCGATTCCTGGCTCGGACTTTAAGAACGTGCTGGTTCTGCGACAGATCCGCGACGCTAAGGCGATCAACGAGGCCGTCGGCAATGAGGAGGGCGACGAGACCATGAAGAGCAAGAACGTCGTTGTGATCGGCTCGAGCTTTATCGGTATGGAGGTTGCCATTGCTCTCACCAAGCGTGCCAACGTCTCGGTGGTGGGCATGGAGAAGGTGCCCTTCGAGCGCGTGCTCGGTGAGGAGGTTGGCCAGGGTCTGATGAAGGCTCAGCTGAGGAACGGCCTCAAATTCCATATGCAGGTTGGTGTCGAACGCATCGAGGGCGACAAGTCGTCTGGACCCAAGGCTGTCGTGATCAAGAACAGCGAGGGCAAGGAGGAATCGCTCCCCGCCGACGTTGTCATTGTCGGCGTCGGTGTCGCGCCAGCTACGGGCTTCCTCAAGGAGTCTGGCTTCAAGCTTGAGAAGGACGGCGGCATCGCTGTCGATTCGCAGCTCCGCGTCGAGGGCCACCAAGACATTTTCGCCATCGGCGACATTGCCGCCGCGCCCACCCGCGCGTCGGACCATACCCGTATTGAGCACTGGAACGTTGCTTCCAACCAAGGCCGCGCCGTCGGCAAGACGCTCGCCGGCATTGAGACTAGCCATGACAAGATTCCCATCTTTTGGTCGGCGCTCGGCTCGCAGCTGCGATACTGTGGCAGCGGTGGACCGCAGTTTGACAACGTCTATGTGGATGGCAAGCCGGAGGAGCTCAAGTTTGCCGCGTACTATGCGAAGGGGGATGAGGTGGTGGCGGTGGCTACGATGGGTGTGGACCCGCTCATGTCGCAGTGCAGCGAGTTGATTCGCATTGGAGCTATGCCATCGCTGTCGGAGATCAAGGCTGGCAAGGACCCGCTCAAGATCGATCTCTCGTCGATCCCTGCCAAGATCTAGGCCATCCGAACTTGATGACTTTGGTCTCATCGTCGTTTCGCACATATATAGTTGTCTAAATTCAGTCGAAGGTAGATTTAGATTGTGCACTCGATTTTTTCTCAGGGCTAACGCAAGACCTATCCATGTTCGCGTGGGCGAGCGTACAGTATACGGCAAAGAGGCGTGCTCAGAACATGACAGACGCGACATGTGAGGTGAGGTAGTGTGGAGCTGAGGATGTTTTCGGTGGTTACAATACACCGCGTGTTGGTGGGGTGGCCTGACGCTATGGTACAGCACGGTATGTGTGCTGCAAAAGGTCATTTCTTGGGCTGAGTGGGGAATTAGCCCCGCGGGTGGGGATGCACAGCAGGTCCCCACGGCGATCCGATACGCGAAGGGGCGGAGGGTTGGATGGCTTTATGTCGTGATGGCGAGCATCTGCAGCGTTTAGTAGGGTGGAGCTTATCGGAGCGTTGGTTAGGCGGCCAATTGGAGCACGCGATTGGGCAGGAGTTAGGAAGCATCTCGGTTAGGCATTTTGAGGGCGTGTCCCCGCAACACGTTTGAAGGTCTCCTCCGTGGAGGTTCCCGGTTGCCAAGGAACTGGGAGATAAAAAAAAATAAAAATCAAATAAAAATCAAGAAGACGTTGACGTCGCGTGCTGCTGGCTCGGGTTCTGACCCCGCTCAGTCAGCTCCACCATACGGCAGAACGGCAGAATTCACATTGTTTCCGTTTCATCTCGCCCGTTTTTCTTGTCCCGCCATTTTTTCTTCTTGAGCTGGAGCAGATGCAGGGCCTCAGTCAGGATGGCAGCTACCACCACCCAACGTCGCAACGTCAGCGTAATGTCGGCATTCTCTCTCCTCTTTCACGCAGTTTGCCCTCTTGTTCCGCTGTCGCTGGCTCCCACATATAACCAATTGCTATCTGCGCCGCTCCTCCCTCACCTTCCTACCCCTCCCTCTTCCCACCACCACCACAAGCCATCGTAGCAACAACGCCAACCATGTACCTGCTGCGAACATCCACCACCACCACCACCACCTCAGCCGTACTCCCGCTGGTCACCGGCCGCCGCGCATTCTCCCTCTCCCCCCTCGCACGACTCGCCCCAAAATCAACCGCACAGCCAAACTCCGCCGGACCCTGGGCGGACCGCCCCTCCCCGCGCCTCAATCGCTACCTCGTTGTCGCCGAAGACTGCTCCGACACAGGCGCAAACGCGCGCCGCTTCGAAGTGCGCGAGCGCCACCTCGCGCACGCTCAGGCCGGCAAACGCACCGGCCGCATCGAACTCGGCGGTGCCCTCCTGAACAAAGACTTCAACCACATCGACCACGAGCTCGGACCAGGCCCGCATATGGCGGGGAGTGTGCTGGTGGTGTTGGGTGAGAGTGTGGAGGATGTGCGCGAGAGGGTGTTGCAGGATGAGTATGTAAAGGGGAGGGTGTGGGATGTGGAGAAGCTGAAGATTTGGCCGTTTTTGCAGGCGCCACTGGCGGCAGCAGCTGCGAGGACGGATGCGAGTGCGGATGCAGAGGCACAGGCAGAGGCAGGGGGGGCGGGGCAAAAAGCAACGTTGGGACAGTTGAGGCAGGATTCGGCTGCGGGCAAGGGTCCGAAGATGGTCACGCTGGGTGCGTTGAGGAGGATGCACCACCAGAGCGTGTACCGCGCTAGCAAGTGAATATATTCCATTGCTAAACAAAACTCAACCCGCTCCTGCGAACGCAAACCTCTCAAGTTGCTTGCATCCACACCTACCCAAACTCGACGGAATCACGCGAGCGAGCAAGAGAAGCAAGCAAGCACCTGCACAGCCATCCAATCTGGCGAGCATGAGAGGCACCCACCGATACCCCACGTCCAAGCAACTAGCGATCGTCTCTCCAGCACCGCCGAGTCGAGCTTCGACATGATCAGCAGCTAATAACGACAGGAGATGTCTCGCTCCACAGATAATTCCAGAGGATATTTTTAAAGAAGCGGAGCTGGACAGCCTTGTCGTACCAAGTTTTACGAATCTTCAGCCGCGCCATGTAGCTCAGCTTTTCACCACCGTGTGCTTACTGTGTGAATGCATTCGTCTTCTCAGACTCTCTCACTTTGCTTGTGCACTCACTGTTGAATCATCTGCTGGCTTTTCGCTCATCACAATTGAGGGAGAGCCAGACTGTGCTGGTTTGGCGAAAGAAATCTTGGTTAACTTACGGTATCTGGTCATTTCTTCATTCGAACGTCGAGCATTAAAGCTCGGGCATCCAACGGACCGCCTTCTCCTCATTCTTGGTATGCTCCACCAGCCTCCAGCCCAGTTTGCCCTGTGTCTTGAAGCTCTCTGTCCAGCGGTCGGGGATGGGTTTTCTCTGCGTGCACCAGTAGAAGATATCCCAATCGGGCTCGTCCAACAACTGCCCTCCACACCACCCGCACCCAGCACCCGCAGATTATTGAACAACAAAAATAGGTTCAGGTTAGCACGTTGGAGAGTAAGTGAAAGGAGGACGGGAGAAAGCAGGGGAAGAGAGGGAGGTGGCAGACTTACACGATCGAACTCGTCCAGTTCTTCAGTGGGCAAACTTTTCAGTTCCTTCTTGGCAAACGTGCTGAGCAGGAGATCTGTTTCGAGCGTCCCGCGCTTTCTACACTGGTACACCAACCGGGCGATCTTTGTATCTCTATCCTCGCCCTCGCGCCCGGGCACACGCATGGGTGCGTTGACACCGTCCAACGTCTGGCGGTCGGACGCGAGGTTCAGCCCAGCCCACTTGGATTCTGGGCCCGAGTCGGCGTTGTTCAGGTCGACAACGTCGGGCGAGAACGGCAGCGGGTACGGATCGGAGAGCTTCGAGTCGGCAACGGTGGCCAATGGGCCAGATGCGGGGGTGGAAGATTGCGAGGGGCCGGTGGAGCGTCGGTTGGGGATGTCGGGTCGGGGGGAGGAGGAAGAGAGGAGGGTGAAGGCGGTGGATAGTGTAGCGCGTGGGTAGACGAACCGGGGGGGTTGAGAAGCGGTAGAAGTGAGAGTGCGGCGCACGGCGGTACTAGCGCTGGTGGTGAGTAGGCGGATCGCCATGATGAAAAGTGCGGGATTGTTTGTCTGAAACAAGACGACACTAAAAGACGTTTCTGGAAAGGAAAGTTTCCAAAGAGGATGTTGTGGGTGGAAGGGAGGGAGGACCAAGGGGTGAGGGATGAAGCCATCTATGCGCGCGATTCCCGGTATTCGGGATTGACACAAATATCCTCTCTTTCTCCACTTTGCAGCAGAGAGAGAGAGAGCAAACCACACGAGCAGCGTCCGCTTTCCGGGTCCTGATGATCAAAGCAAGCCAAACGCGGATGAGTTGTCCCTCACCATTACCTGATGCCTGATGCTTCGAGATTGTCAATTTTTGCTATGGATACATGGACAGTGGCGTGACAGGACGTGATGAAATTAAGCGCGGAAAGAAAAAATGAAGGAAATGTTCATGCAGCGTTCGTTCTATGCTCAAAAGTGCCGCGACAGTATCGTGTTAGCAATGTGCGACCGTAGCATGTTATCAATGTGCGACCTCGTTGTTGACGCTCATCGGCTGGCACCAGAGCCGCTCTCGGACGCAGATAGCGACTCGGGGAAAGGTGTGTGAACCTGGGTGGAATTCTCGAGACTGTGGCGCGCTGTTTCGGCCTCCTTCTTGCCTTCGGGCTGGTCAGAGTGGTTACTGTTGATGCGGGTAGTGTCGCCACCCTGTTCCAGGTCATCCTGTTCGGTGACAGGCTTGGCCACACGTGCTTTGGACGAAGCCTGCATCCTTTCGAGCATGACTTTGGCTTCCGAGGCGTACTTGCACTTCTCGCGGATCTTGGCACCGTACTTGTGGAAAATGAACGGGAATGGCAAGCAGATGAGCGCAAGCAATCCGCCGATGGCTGGGCCCCAGTGGATACCGTCTTTACCTCCGATTGAATACATCGATGGCGTGAACAGGGGAAAGGCAAAGCCAAATAGAGATCGAATGACGCTGTTGGAGGCCAAGACCGATGCTGCATAGATCAAGTACGAGTCTGTGAGGTAGTTCATGGTCGAAAGGAAGATGAGGACCATGCCGAGGCCAAACGGAACACCGCCGATAATGGGTGCAATCCAGGGGAGCGAAGGGCTGTCGGTGGCGGCAAAGATGGCAAGGCCGACAACGATGGAAACGGCTCCGATCATGGCAGGAATGAGACGGACTTCGGGAGGGGCGATACCTCCGTGCTGATCAGCAATGCGACCGTACCTGTTGTTTTCGTAGAAAATAATGTAGGCGATGGCGAGAAGCATGCCAACCAAGACGCCGAGAAAAGCGAGACCGCCGATGCCTGGGCTCCATCCCCGCAGCTGTTGGAAGACAATTGGGAAGGCGCCGAACAGCGAATACAGGATTCCATAAATAATGGCAATGTAGATGGACAGAAGACTGACGATGGGCTCGTAGACGAGCAGCAACCAGGGTCGGCTAAGGGCCACCTTGAACTGGGCCTTTAGGCTGAGGTCCTTGCCCTTGTCGAGCTTGCAGATGTAGTGCTGGCCGGTGACCTCGCTCAGCTTCTTGGCACGCCATCGGAGGAGAACGGGAGCGTAGGTCTCGGGCATCGAGATTGCGCCGACGAAGGTAATGACGCCTGCGAAGATGGTGAGGAAGGCAATGACCCACTTCCATCCGGCGGACTCGCCAATGAAACCACCGGTGATGGGACCGAGCGCAGGGCCGAGGAAAGGAGCGCTGGCAAAGATAGCCATGGCGAGACCACGCTCTTTGGCATTAAACATGTCGGCAAGAACACCGCCAGTGTTGACCAGCGGACTCGAGCCGCAGAGACCGGCGAGGAAACGGAAGACGATGAGGGACTGGATGTTGGGCGAGGCGATGGAGACGCCCTGCCACATGGTGAAGAAGAGGTAAGGCCAGATAAACAGGGCGCGCCTACCGACAAGCTCGGACAAAGGTGCCCACAGGAGTGGACCAAAGGCGAAACCCAGCACAAAGAGAGAAATGCCGAGTGTGATGATGATCGTCTTGGAAGGGTGGAACTGCGCTTCCAGCGAGTCGATGGCTCCCGAGTAAGCACTGGAAGCGAGGGCGACCGAGAGGGTGGCGATGGCGACCTGGATGGTAAGGAGCCACTTGTAGATGTCTGACCAGGTCTGCGGGTTCTCGGCATCTTTTGGCAGCCACTCGACCAGGTAAGGGTCGTCTTTGGTACCGGTGCCCGAATAATTGTGGTTGAGAATCTGGGTAAAGGATGTTGTGTAGAGACGATATGTCGTCTTTCTTAGAGTGTACTGCTCTGGGTGCGAAACCGAGTCAGCGGAAGAAGACGACTTGTCCAGCTGAGGTGCCGTCGACATGATGGCGGTGAAAAGACTCTAGCCGGCTGTGGTGGAAGGCGCACGACACAGATACACTGTTGTGGTCTGGAGGAAAGTGGTTGATGACGGACAACATGTAGAAGATAGGAAAGGCAAGCCTTTTAAGAGGAATCGTGATGTGACAGCAGAACAAGGAGAGGCGTGACTACGCCATGAGATTGCCACAGGATAGGAGAATCGGAGGAAAAGACTGAGAACCCGGACTTAGGAGCAGGCAGCGATGATCTGGTCACGATGATTGAGAGTTCGAGTT
Organism: Ustilago lituana; assembly: GCA_928869825.1. NCBI lineage: Eukaryota > Fungi > Basidiomycota > Ustilaginomycetes > Ustilaginales > Ustilaginaceae > Ustilago > Ustilago lituana. The sequence continues at coordinate 753,644 of CAKMYA010000008.1, forward strand.
GGTTGGAATCAGGGAGGCGATGCTCCGATGCGAACTGATTGGCGCACATCACCAACCCCTGCAGTGAGCAACCGGTGGAATATGCACAGACGGAAGCGAATTTGGTTCGGTATGCAGTGCAATGCAATGCAATGCAGTGCAGTGCCAAAGGCTTCCAAACTGCAAAAACGTCAGAATCAATGACTAAAGTGTATCACAGAACTCCGCGGAGCGTGTAAGCAACACTTTCGAGTCGGTTGCATTGAATTGAATTGCGCCTCGTCCAAGCAAGTTCATAAGTTTGAACCTACGTTAGCATGGTTAACTCGAGCCCATCGTACCGCATCCAAGGCAGGGGGCGTGGCCGAGGCCGAAGCCAGAAGCCAGAAGCGGAAAGGAGCAACATCAAATTGCAATGTTGGCGTGCCTGAGACCTCGACGAGAGCTTGGGCGAGTTGCAGTTGCGCTGTGATTTGCGCCGTAAGCGAGCAGCAGCGGGGGAAAGGCGTCTAAAATGGGTCATGACCAATGACAAAATCCGAGCCTGCAGGTGCCGACGCTGTGCCGACGCTGTGCCGACGCTGTGCCGACGCTGTGCTGCACCTTCAAACCCACAAAAAAAAAAAAAAAGACAAGATATTCTCCGGACTGTAACTACCGGTGAAACCCCCTCTCACCCTGGCGGATCGATAGCAAACAGCAATTCTTATTGTCCACCTCTTCCGACGGCAGCGAGTCACCTTCACCTTCTCGGCGTATGGTTACGAAAAGTTCTTGCAGGACAAGTTTACCAGCTCGATGGCCGCTAGCATTCGTTTGTTTGCTTGATCAATCATCAGCGTCGAAACCTCACCCTTGCGTCTGTTTGGTTGGTTGGCTTGGTTTGGGAAATACCTCTATTGCCGGTACAGTAATTTGTCAAGACTGCTGACCATTTCTTGTCGCCTTGACCGGCAGCGCCACCTCGCTTCCACGTTCAGGCCGCACTGTCTCCAAGAATTCCAATCATGATTTAAATTTAAAAAGAAAATGAAAAAATTTCCATTTTCGGCAGTGTCTTTCCGGTTCAATGTTGATGAATGCCGGTCCAACGATCGCCAAGTCGGTCGATCTGCCTTACCCCTCAACCACAACATTGCGAGGGTTGCTATCATCTCGCTTGCAAAGCCTCCCTGTTCCCATCGCATGTCATTCCGTTTCGCCGCCCTGCAACTTCCTCGTCTGCCAGTCTGGCTTCATTCAGGTACCACGATACGGATGAGCATGGCGAACGACAAGGTCGAAGAGTGCACGCGCACACCTGATGCAACCAAAGCGTTTCCGGTGGATAGCATGTTTCTGTCATTTCGAAAAAAAAAAAAAAAAAAAAAAAAAAAAAAGCAAGGCGGCTAGCTCCAGAATTCTTAAGCACTTGTTCCTTCGGCCGCACAGAACCGATTGATGATCCGCGAGGTTGATAACATTGTTCCCATCGAAACCCCCCTCTGGTACTTGAGCACATGGTGTCTCCATGGACCTGCATTCATCAGTGAGCCCAGCCACTCATCAGCCAAACCTTCACAACTCCTAGTCTCCTGCTTGGTTCTCAACGGCGTTCAGCCCATCGGAAGCGACAAGTGTACGTCTAGAACACGTCCACCCTTCCCAAACTCGACTGCGATCCCCACGTGCGTCTTGCAGCATCCGTCACCGCGCCGAATCTTGCCCTGCTGTGCTTCCTTTCCGCCATTTGTATGAATTGAGCTCCAGTCCGAATCTATAGGAAAGGCATATCGAGCCCAGCTGCGGCAAGATCCGTCAGCGCATCATCTAGCCACATTTTCGTCAGTAAATCCTCCTGTGCCTGTCCGTTTCTCAGGTCGTCGGTACGCGCCGTCGCACCGAGCAGTGAGTTGCTCGACATCATTTGCTGTATCTGCATGTCTCCATGCTGACCCCCGCCTGCAGCGTGACCGGCATGCGATGAAAGCTGCATAGCTGCCGGACTAGCAACGCTTGACGGTGAGCGCTGAACGGTTCCGGGTGGAGGCTCCATCATGCTGCTGACCGAGTTCGCATGGTGCCTCTGAGCATGCTGCGAGCCCATGGGCGAGGGTTGGACTTGATCCTGAACGCCGCTCGCCCACGATGACAGAGGATGATGCGATGTGGGTGGGGCCAGTGTCGATGTCTGGTCGTCAAGCCACTTCAAGAACAGCTGCGGATCCACTTCGCCAGGGAGAATGTCGGCTGTACTCCACCAGCCAGATCCTGAGCCTCCTGACAAGTTCTGCGTGGTAGAAAGCGGTGCTGCGCTCCATCCGATTGCTGTGTTGCTCCAGGCGTCGTTGACTGCGGAAGTGGCATCCTGTCGCGCGCCGTCTGTGGGTCGAACAAACACAGAAGCGTCTGACGAAGCAGACGCGCTCATCGATGCATTCGATTGCGTGGCGGCGCCGGCAAGATCCGCTTGACTGCGCCGCGCATTGGTCCCTGCAGAAGCGTGGATCGATCCCGAGCTCGGATCGATGGATTGCGTCCTGACCGGAGTCGACATCTCCCCTGATACGGGAAGCTTCATCCGAGATGTAGAAGCGCCAGGACGGGTGACTTGCGCATCCGTCGAGCTGGTGAGCTTCCCCGGCGACTGACACTCCGCATCGCTCGCAGATGCCGCACTCCCCGCTGTATCTCCCTGCGCGAACTGTGACGTGCTCCGTGTACGCGGCTTGCTCCGAGCTTGACCGGAACTGTTGGTTGCAGTCCTGGTCTTGGCGTCCGTCAGCACCAACTGCTTGGCGAGCTGACGCAAATACATCGAGTAGCGGTTAGCCAGATGGACGCCATCTGGTGCCGCTCGTTCGAGCGCTGTGATGACTTGCTGCAGCGATTGTGCACACCGCTTGAGCGGCAAAATCACGTCCGAGACTGCTGTTGCTTTTACGCAGAACACGGCAGCCATCACCAGGAGCAGAAACCAACGCGCTGGCGCACACATCATCGTCTCAAGTTCGACTGTCAAGATGCGGATCAAGCTCTGTGCCGCTGCGAGTGCCTCTCGCACAAACGGATAGGCGGGATGCGTTGAAAAGCTGACCGTGTACAAAGTAGCTGCAGTAGCAGTCGCGTTGGCACCCGCCTTTCCAAGTCGCCCTTTAGACCCGATCTCTGCAGCTTCCGACGCGCGGTATTGTCTGTGGTTCCGCAACGTTCTCAGACTACGTTTGACCGAGTCGAGCGCAATGCCGTTGGCGTACAGCCGGGCATAATGGTATTCGACGCGGACACGCAGGGAAGTCATGTCACGCGTTGGTTCGATCCTCGGCTGTGTCCAATTGGCCCAGTTGTCCAGATCGTCTCGAATCGACTTGAGCGCTGGCACAAAGTCTTCGTCTTCCAGCAGACGCTCCGTCACCGCTTTGGAGCGATAGAGATTCTCACAAGTACGGAAGACGATCTGCAACAGCTCCGCGTGAGCACGGAATGCAATCCAAGCGCGATTGGATCCGGACGGGAATCCTACCTCGCCGCTATTGCTGATGTTCGCATTGAGAAGAAAAGGATGTGTGCGATCCCGCACCAGGTTCATGAAGGGAGCTGCGAGTCCAGGACTCGAAATCCTGCGACCGAGTCGAACCGAGAGATGACAGTCGGCATGGACGCTCGACATCCAAACGCGCATGCGACGCTCAGCGTTCCTTCTCGAGGCCACGTTGCGGCTCGAGATGCCGCTATACGTGGCCACATTGTGCAGGTCGAGTCGCTCGGCGAGGCGCAGCGCAGTTCCCGTCAGCATCCAAGCTGTATCGTCGAACTTTTCTGACTCGCGCATGTCCGCTTGGCGGGGGTTTTGTGTGGACCGTGCCTTTGACCGCTTCTGACTGCCCACACGTGGAATCTGTCCTTTGTGCTCAGACCGGAGATCATCGCCAGTCACAGCAGCGGTTGCTGGACTCATAGCGATTGCATCCTCCGCCTCTTGTTCGGCCTCGGAGTCCATCTGGTCCTGGTCTTCTCCATCGTTGTCCGAGTCCTCAGAATCAGAGCTCGCATCGGGAGAGGTCCTTCGATCGTGCAGATCGAGCGTAGCCCACTCGCTCAAGATCAACAAAGCCTCGATGGTACCGATGGTGTGGGAAGCCGGTAAGAAGAAGGAACGGCTGATCTTTTCCTGTGTCCATTTTGAGATTTTGCGATGAAACGTGTCGACAGCGGTGACGTGTGCATTGTGATTTGCAACATCATAGCGCGAAGCAACCGAGAGCATGGCCCCGAGCAGAATAGGCTCGCGGCAAACGAGCTCTGACAGCGCTTCGGGCGATTTATCGAGGAGGTGTGGTGAGCAATGCGGAGCAAAGGAATGCATTTGGCGGATGAAGAAGTTGAGAAAGTATCGAGCCTCGCTTCGCTTGATTAGCTTTAGACGGACTGGCTCAAACTTGCTCCAACCATAGTTGTGCTTGAGTGGCGGTGGAGTCACTGGTCGAGAGAGAAGCGCTGCTGGCGACCTTCGCGCAGAGCTCGAAGCGCCACGATGGCCCGGCCCCGCCTGTGCGTCAGCAGCCGACGTGGTGGCCTGTTTGGACGGACGATGATCTGTGAAAGGAGTCATACCCTGCTGACTCCGTGGATCATCCCCATCTCCAGCAGCTGCAATGGTGATGTCTTGCCCGTTTCTTCCATCTTTGGTCGGGTCCCCTTCATCCGCCGCATCTCGAGAGTCCACCGCGACACCTGCAAGCACGCGGAGAGCATCTTTGCTGTGCTGCAATCCGACCTCTGCGTATTGCTGTAACGAGTCGAGTCTCGAGATCAAGCCAAGAGGCTCGTTATTGGCAGGATTTGCGGCAGATGGGCTCGCAGATCGAGTGGATGGGTCGAGTTGTTCTTCTGAAGCATGCCCGTCTGCAGGTCCAGTGATTGCATCCGTGGATTCGGGCACTGCATCATTCGAGAGCTTGCGGCGTTTACTCTGTGCGCGGGCGCCGTCGTGCTGGTTGAGTCCGTAGATCATGCCGATGCTCGGAGCATCCAACGGATCGAGCGCCGAGACAGGCACATCGTGGCGAGCCGAGTGCAGTCTAGGGTTGGTAACAGGTATAGACGCTAGAGCGGCACCAGCAAGCGCATCGATCGCAGAAGATGCGGTGCTGTGCTCGTCATCTTCTTCCATGTCATGGGCAGACGACGTGCGTGGGTTCTTGGCAAGGTGATGAGCGCCGAATGCCTGGGAGCGGGATGAGCGCGCCTTAGGGCCTCGTCCCCTGGTCGACATGGTAAAGAGGCATGGGCGCATCTCGCGCTTGCATCGCGCACATGGCGGCTCGGATGGTGCGGCGAGGTCGCCTAGCTCGCACTTGACCTTCTTTGTGCGACAGCCATCGCAGGCTTTGAAGGAGCGCTGGAAGTCTTTCTTAGCCGAGCTGCCATCGGGATCTTGGCCGGATCGAAAGGCGAGCGACTGCGCACCCATTGATGTCGAGGTGCCAGTCGAGTCGCTCATCTTTTGGCTGTCTCGGACCGGGCAGCAGGACCCATTGCTCCTCACTTCTTTTGGTAACGATGAATGGTAATATGATGGTGTTGGATGGGCGTGGGTTCCCTGAGAATGCGTGAACGGACTGGGTTCATGCATCGATATGCGGAGAAGCGGCCCGCTTCTAGCTAGAACCTTGTCCAAATGCCGCTACCAAAGGGTGCAGCGGCGCCGTGATACAGTGCAGCTTGGTCTACTGAGCGCCGGTCGGAATCAATCGGTGCACTATCGGCGCTTTAGGGCCTGCACAGAGTCAATGCAGAGGCCGATGACAACGCCTTGAGCTTCTTTGGCGGAAAAGAGTGGATCCGGCGATCACAAAGGAAGCTCAAGAGGTCCATGGATGATGGGATGATAGTGATAGATACCTTAGTTCCATCCAGCCGCTCTTTGCGGTGCCTACTCGAGCTCAGTCCAACAGCTCAACAACCAAGCAAGCAAGCAGCCAGACAAAGGGGTCCACCTTTTTTCCCCGCGACTTGCCCTGGATCCTGCTTTCGACGGTTATTTGGCGTGGCTCAGCTCTTGCAAATCGGGCTCCAAATCGGCGAACCACATACCAAAGCCCTCCTCAGCTTCAGTGACAACCGTCTGTGACACTGTTGAGTTGTGCACCGAGCAGTCACGAGTGTGCTGGAAAAGCGAAGGTTGAAGGCTACGAAAGACTGAATTACTTATGCGGCAAAAAGAGTGTGAAGACCGGGAAGGCGGCGCAGAAGACGCGATACTGCGCGTCGGAAGGGAGAACGTCAAGACAGGTTGTGAAAGGTGTGCATACAGGTGTCGACAGTTGCCAGTGGATCAACAGCTGCTTCAATAGTACTTGGCAGGGTTGGTGTAGGGAATAAGCGGCTTGAACGGCCTCTCTTGCGTATGACAATCAAACGATGCCGGACGCATCTGATCGCCCGCTGGCGTGAATCCGTCAGGGTGCATCTGATCCCAAGCGGCCTGCATCATCTCCTGCTGCTTGGCCACGCTCTTGCACGCGAGATGCTCGCTGAGGCGCATGCCCGCTACGCCGGCGAAACCAAGGGTGGTCAGGGTGGAAAGTAGTGTAATGCCAATATTGGTCTTGTCTTCAAACTTTGTGACTGCTTTGTAGCGACTCTTATATGCTTCTTTGGCAGCTTCTTGGACAGCTTTTTCGGCAACTTCTCCGATGTGGCGAACGAATAAGTTCCGATCTGTTGGCAGAAGCGAAGAGGTATGTTAGCGATCTGGCGTGATTGTTGTCAATAAGCAAGTCATGGCGTCGTCATCGGGCGTCAAATCGAGGAATCATACTTTCGATGAGCTTTGCCGCTGCTTGCTTTAGGCACGGGATGCGCCTGGGCGATTACACTTATTTGTAGGGCTGCAAAGAAGAATGTCGTAGGAAATCTCATGGCCGTGCTTTGCGCGGGTGTGATGTGAGAGCTCTATCCGGAGAAGATGGTGTCTCACGAAGGACGGTGCAGGTACCGAGGAGAGAGCCTTTTCCGCTCGGGCTGTGACCCACCTCTTTCAACCCTCAGTGAACACGAAGCTCGTGGATCACCAAGCTGCACAGCACAGACGAAATGAAAGCAGACCAGCCGAGCACACGCGTTCACAAATGAAGCCCGCGTCATAGAGCTTGGGGTCAAAAAGCATGGTTCATGGCGAGGCAATCCAATGTGTGGGAGGAAAGCGTTCCGCGCGGACCGTTGTGCAACTGTGGGCTTGCGATTACATGACATTAGAGCGTTATGGCAGCAAGTGGACGACCGTAGTCGTCGATACCTGCTCGTTTCTGGCGGAAGGTCCAAGCCACACACAGCACGAGCAAAACGAGCTGGAGCGCACCTGTCAGCACATAAGCCGCCAGCGAGGACCAGTCGGTGCCTGGCTGTAGTGCCAGGGAGTAGACAAAGATAGCACTGCCAGGCACTTGCAGGCACATCATTGGGATGCTGAGACTTCCCACGAGCTTGGTGCGTGCTGTGTGAAAAATCTGTGGGAGATACTGGCCGGCGGCAAGCACCGTCGCTGAGCTGCCGAGGAAGGCGGCCCATCGGGAGACGAGCAAACGCGAGGAAGGACGGCTCAAGGCCTTGGTTGGCATGTTGCCGCCGGCTTGCATCCAGCTCGAGACACTCGACACTTCCTCTGGTGGTGGGAAGGATTTGGAAGGGAGCGAGCTAACGAGCAAGAGGGTTATGGCGCTGATGAAGATAAAGTGGATCAAGACCACCCAGGCGAGCGCGAGCGCCAAGCTCCACTCCTCGGTGCGACGCTTGCGGGTTCGAAGGGTCTTTTGAGCAATCTTGGCTCGCCTCTGACGTTCGATCCTGCGAATGCCGCGCGGCGCGTTGGAGAGTGGTCCGCGTGCGTTGTTAGAGGATCGGTTGCGTGGATGGTAAGCATCGAGATTGCCACTGCCAGGAGCCTTCCACATGGGCCAAAAGGCGGGGACGAGACGCGAAAAGGCGCTGCTGCTCGGGTCTGGTACAGAGATGGCGGAACGATCACCTGCATGGTGCAGGGCTTCCGGGTCGTGGTCGTCTTGTTGCTCGTCATCATCGTCGTCGCCGTCCGAAGAGGTGTCGTCGCCGTGTGCTTGAGGAGTGGCAGCAGCATAGTTCTGAGCAATATGGCTGTCGACTGAGTCAAGGTCCGAGTTGTCCGAGCCAGCTGACGAAGCGTCGTCCGCAGAGGCTCCGACGAGGGATCGAGAGGTCTTGGCCGGGGCTGCCAGCCTGCCAGAGCCGTCTGTGCTGTGAGAAAGGGCTTGGCGACCAGCTGCCGCTCTGCGGGCCGCAATCCGAGCCTGACTGCGGACACGTCGATCCTGCTGGTCACGCTCTGGCAGAGCAATGGCGTGTTCGTACTTGTGGTCTGCCGGGTAGTAGATAAGGAAGAGAACAAAGACGGTGGCGAACATGAACCATTGGAGGCCGACTTGCAAGATGCCTAGAAGGGATTCTGCGCATTCCAAAGTGGGCAAGGAAGGGCAGCACCTGACGATCCCCCATTGGAGCGCGACGACGTTGAGAAAGCTGGACGCGCTCGAAGTGGCACCAAGAAGCAAAAACCACGGCGAAAAGCCCTGTGAAGATTTGTTGAGGATGATGCGGATGATCTGCGGCAAGTAAGAGACGACCAGACCAACGCACAGGAACGTGGAGAGGTAGACTGCGACCGGATCGTGATGAATGTGACAGCTTCCATCGTCGTGAAGGTTCGACTCGATCGAGGCGCCGGTCCACAGCGACGACAAAGTCGTCTGCATGATCAAGAGTGGTTGCTTGTGCTGTTGCGCGCAGCTCTCAACTACCAGCGCTTCAGAGACGCGAAGCTTGCGTGTGCGGAAGGATGAAAAGCGGAAATCAACTCTGAAGAAAAAAAAGATGCTGGGAGCCTTGCTCTAGGTGTTTTTTCCGTCGTGAAAAGCGGGATGGTGATTGTGGCGAGTTGGAAAGTGATGGCGTGAATGCGTCGGAGCGAAAGATGCAAAAGCCGTGAAGGGTAACTGCTGCACTGATAGCAATTCAGGACCCGACGCCGGTTTGGTGGACAAAGCGAGCAACTCGAGACGAACGAGAACGAGAACGAGAGGGAGAGGGAGACCAAATAAAGAAAGACGGTTGGCAGCTTCGCAGCCCTGGCTGACTGCGTGCATCATCCCATCACGTTTGTAGACCCTGACTTTTTCGCCTCTCATATTTTTGCAGCACGCGATTTGATTCGACGCTGATCAGCTGGTTGTTATGCGCACCGTGGAGAGCGAAATTCCTGCGCAGGCAATCCCCTCTTGGCGGGAAATGAGTTGAGCGACACCCGCCGACAGCATAGAAGCGCGGAAGGAGAAAAGTGTCGGTCACCCGGAACGTAGCTGCAAGGTGCGGATGTGTTACTGAAAGACAGGAATAGCTGTTGGCACTCACTTGATGGCTCAACGTGCGTGAAGATGCATGGTGCCCGAACTGCGCTTTCCACTCCAACCCAGTCGTCTTGTGGGATGCCGAAACCGAAAGCAAAGACCACTGCCAAAGTCGGGAGCCAAATCAGCTTGCAAGGCACACGTGCAACGGTTGTGAGAGAATAACGAAGCGTAGCGTGTGCCGAAACATTTGAACAATGCTTTTTAGCTCTAGCATGTCGGGGGTTTAGCTCAGTTGGTAGAGCGTTCGCTTAGCATCTTTTCTAATTTGCGAAAGGTCGCGTGTTCGACTCATGCAGTCTCCAGGTTTTCCTTTTTCGCCTTTTCCTCTATATTTTACTTTTTGGGGTTTTTACTTTCGGCTCAACTATCTTCTGTCAGACAGACATGGGGTTCGGCGAGTCTTCTGCTCAAACTCGGCGAAAGGCAGTTGGAAGTCCTCGTGACCACCGTAACACATTTTTGCGTCCCTGACTCACAGCAACAGCAACAGCAGCAGCAGACAGAAGAAGAAGAAGCAGGTCGAAGCCAAGACTGCGCCCTCGCGTGGGCATCCTTGTGTATCGCAGTTTCCTCTCTCGTTGACAACCGACTGACTGGATGTCTGCTTTACATCTCTGTCCCAACGATAAGACTCTTTTCCCCCTTTTCCTCCTTTGGCTTCTCCACTTTCCTGCTTCCCCCCCTATCGTCTTCCCCTCCGGGTCTGTTCCCCTTTCGTGTCGTGGTTCTGTTTCTTGGTCGTGATCCCTTTCTCATCTGCTCGTTTCAACGTCTGTCTTCTCTCCTAGACGCCATCTCGACGCACGAATCCGTTCAAGACTCGGCGAGGAATGGCGCCAAACCATCGTATGGCCCAAGCTTTGGCACGAACTTCTGCGTGGCGCTCAGACGCTTTAGTCAGCTGGAGCTCCAAGCTTGCATCGCCTCGACCATCCGCGATACGATGGTCCGACGCAGCTACCATCGCAGCTAGGCGGTGGGCTTCCCACGACACAAAGCTGACCTTGCCCAGAGGTCCAGCGGCGCACGCCAGCCGGTTCGGTCTCTACGCACTCCGAGCTGCTTTCGCTGGAACTGCCTTGACCGTGGTCGCCCTTTCGGCCACCGACCCGCTCCACCTGGATGTGCAGGATCCCAGCAAGACCAAGTCTCTTGCACAGGCCCATCGCGAGGATGTGCAGCGTGAAGACGAGACTTATCGTCCTTACCGTCCGCTCCGATCGCAACCGGTATCGATGCTGCTCACCAACTACGCCGTCTTCACGCTCTGTTCCTTCTCGTCTTTAGCCAAGGTGGGCCCGCAGCTGATCGAATGGAGCTCCAATACGCAGCTGCCTTTCGTCTGGACCGTTACAGAGTACATCATCCGTCGCACTTTCTTCCGTCAATTTATCAGCGATGACACGGCCGAAGGCTCGCTTCCTCTGCTCTCTTCGCTCTCGCGTGACAATCTCGGCGCCATGCTCAACTTTTCGGTCGAAGTCTCGCATGGTGGCAAATCTGCTTCAGATTTCCACAGTGGTGTCGCTCCCAAATCGGCGGTGCACCGTCCCTTTGTCGAAGAGATACTGCACAGCATCGACGTCTCGGCCAAGCTCGCATCGCTCCCAGCTTCTCACGGCGCTGATAACAAGGATCAGGCGGCCGAGTTGGCTGTGCGTCCCGACCGCTCAGGCAGCACCTTTGTCGCCATCAAGCTTTCTGGTCTGCTGTACGACTCGTCGGTGTTGGAGCGTACTTCTGCCGCCATTGTGCCTAGAGAGTGGTTCAGCTCGCCTCCCGAGCCGCTTCCACCTCTCAGCGTCAACGGCAAAGGGCCCTGCGGTGGTCTCGGTATTCCTGTCGCCGCTCTGCCGCAGAAGGACGTCGAGGCGCTCAAGCAACTCTGGGAAGCATTGCGCGAGATCGCCCAGCGAGCCCGGCAGCACGGCACTGTCCGTCTCGCTATCGATGCCGAGTACAGCTGGTATCAGCCTGCCATCGACGCCATGTACGAGGCCATTGCGGCCGAGTATAACCGACCTGCTTCCTCGTCTGGTAACGCGGAGCAGGGCAGCATCACTGGTCCCTTGGTCTACAACACCTTCCAGGCTTACCTTCGTCGAACGCCTTCACACCTCGCCGCCTCGTTCGAGCGCGCCAAGCTCAATGGATACACGCTCGGTGTCAAGCTCGTCCGAGGCGCTTATGTCGACATTGAGAACCGCATCTGGTCCGACAAGATTGTCGATGCGCCGCCCGTGCCTGGAAAGGGCGCAGATGCTCCCGCGTACCAAGGCTGGGGTAGCCCTGTCTGGCCCAACAAGAACCTCACCGACCGCTGCTACGACGGCTGTGCCATCCGTCTCGTCCAGGAGATCCACGAGGATCTTGTCCGCAGTGCCAAGAAGGGTACTCAGCCCAGCCTGGCCGTCGTCTTTGCCAGCCACAACTCGCAGTCTGCCCTCAAGGTGATTCGCGAAATGGTTCGCCTCGGCATGGCCAAACCCGCTCCAGCGCTCTTGCAGGCCACCAAGGATGCCAATCCTGGTTTGGACCAAGGTAAGCTGCTGCAGCGTGTTCCGCTCGTCAACCTACAGCTCCAAGAGGGGGTGCGTGGACGCATCTTCTTCGCACAGCTGTACGGCATGGCTTCGGTTCTCACGGCACGCATCCAGGCCGCGTTTGACCCCAACTCGGGAGGCATGGGCCCGCATATGGTGCTCAAGTACATCCCCTATGGACCGCTCGAGCTGACGCTACCGTACTTGATCCGCCGCGCTCTCGAGAACGGCGACATTATGACCGGAGGCGCTGCGGCTGAAAAGGCGCTTGTATGGGATGAGCTCATGCACCGAATTGGCTTGCGTGGCTGATTTTGCGGCTACACTTTTTCGATGCTCCTTGCCGTCGCTCTTTTTCTCTTTCTGCTCTAGATCCTTTTGACAAGAACGTACCAGAACTTTCTCGTTGAACCCCCGTAACCACATTGGAGATACCCGGCACGGTGCCTTGCCCTTAACACCAGGCACACTCTCTCGTCTCAACGCTCATTCGCGTTAACGTCTCATACCCGCGGCACGGTACCTTGCCATTAACACCAGGCGCATTTTCTTTTTCCCGACAGTCGACACACTGCCAAGCATATCCAGGCACGACGCCTTGCCCTTAACACCAGGCGTACCCAATCTTTCTCTCTCTCTCGCGCGCGCCGTTCGCATTCGCATGCTTTCTTTCACAGCCGGCTTAAGAAGCTGGTGCTGTTCATCACGCCGTATAGGTCGGCGTTGTCTATTGTTCACACGCATGCATGCATCTTCTCTCTCTCTCTCTTTCTTCGTATTAGTTATTCTGGCAGTCATCTCGCATATTCACATCGCATCCATTTGTAACACTAGGTCGGTCGAGCCACTTAACACATCGACGCTTCATAAGTAATGGTATCTCTGAAGTGCCCCCTGTATCTACGCTATGAGACTGTGGGTTGGATGCTGTGTGGTTCTTAGGTTGCGAGAAAAAGTGGGGTTCCTACAGTAGCTTGGCATGGGGTCCTTTTTGCAGCCATGATTTTCTGACGATTTAAAATTTTCAGTTTCGTTTTCTCTGCCAGCTTTCCCAAAAGTGGCTTGCTAGTCCATGCGTACAACTAAACCTCGTGTTACTTGAATTTGTGCTGAGCTCGACCGCCAATCCGTCGATGTTAGAGTGTCAGACGGCCGCTTCGGTGGAGAAACGGCGAGCAGCTCGCTTAAAAAGCCGCGTGGTTTCCGTGTCGGTCCTGACGCGGCGACCCATCATCGGTCAACTGAGTTTCCAACGGACCGAGCGTAAGCCAAACTGCGAATGCTTCCCGTCTTTTCCCACTTTTCCCAGTCAGTGTACATATGCTGTCCTGCATCATGCTTGATTGTAGCGATTTTGTCACAAGTTCCTCTGCTTGGCTTGGCGGGATGAAGTTCTGTGGGATCAGCACCGGGAGCTGGGTTGGCCGATGTGTGGCCTCTCTTCCCCCTCTGCGGCCTGAAGGCTGACCAAAGTTCTGGTCCTTCCCCCAGCTCTCTGTCAGTTTCACTATTGACGTCGGTCCTAGCGCGGCGTTCAGAACGCTTTGACAGGGGTCCCTTTGGCGACTTAAGCTACCACTTTCCTCAACCCGGATGACCGATTGCACATCTTGTAAGTTTGTCGGAGGTGCTCCTCTGTAACCCCCGCTCATACACCGACGTGCCCACTTAGGCACCGAAGACGTACCGAATTCACCAGCTCTCTGCATTACTATGCATTAAGCAAACTTTCGCCCGCCCACCGCCCGCGCTGGGACTGGAATGAAGCTCATCGCTGTTGTGCCTCGTCATGCCTAGAGATGGCCATGGCAGGTGGGGGTCAGCAAGAAACTCTGGAGGAGCGACTAACATATATGACCCCAGCACGACGAACACAATAAACCCGCTGTGTCCCCCGCAAACAGAATCTCCCCCACAATTCGGATCCGCACCTTCTTCCACCTTCTGTTGCCATCACACATTCGCCATGGCCCCGATTGCAATTGAACCCGTCGTGGCGGCCAGCCCGGCGGTCAAGATCCCCAGCTCCATCACTGCCAAAGGCGCCGCCATGGACAGCATCTCGGACATGGTTGACGAAGTCAATGTCTACCGCGGAACACACCCTGATGCGCCCCAGCCCAAGACCGCAGAGGACGAAGCGTGGCGTACCGAAGGCTCACGTTTCGACTCTGAGAAAGACAAGGCCGACTTCCGACGCTACGAAGACGCCTTGGACCACGTCAAGGCCTTCTACAAGACTCAGCACGAGAAGCAAACCGTCGCTTTCAACATCGAGGCTCGTGAACGTTTCCTGAAGAACCACCACGCGAGCATGACCGTCTGGGAGGCGATTGAGAAGCTCGACACGCTCGTCGACGAGTCTGATCCGGACACGTCGCTTTCGCAGATCCAGCACTTGTTGCAGACGGCCGAGGCGATGCGTAGGGACGGCAAGCCTGACTGGATGCAGCTCACCGGTCTCATCCACGACCTCGGCAAGCTGCTGTGCTTCTTCGGCGCCGACGGGCAGTGGGATGTCGTCGGTGACACTTTCGTCGTTGGCTGCGCTCCCGAGGGCACTGTGTACCCACACACGTTCGAGAACAACCCTGACTTCCACGACGAAAGGTACAACACCAAGTATGGCATCTACGAGCCTAACTGCGGTCTGCGAAACGTCATGCTCAGCTTCGGGCACGACGAGTATCTCTACGAGATCGCAAAGCGCGAGTCGACGCTCCCGCAGGCAGCGCTCGATATGATCCGTTACCACAGCTTCTACCCTTGGCACCGCGAGGGGGCTTACCGCCACCTGTGCAAGCCTGGAGAGGACGACGATGCGCTGGCAAACGTCCTCGCCTTCAACCCATACGACCTATACTCCAAGTCCGACTCGCCTCCCGACCCGGTCGCGCTGCGCCCTTACTACGAGGGGCTCATCGACAAGTATTTTGGTGGCAAGGACCGTAAGATCCAGTGGTGATCCTCCACAAGCAGGATTAGTTAGAGTCTCGTACCCTGATTCTTCGCAGAATCATATGGTCCAAATATACCCCTCCCGTTCACATCGACCCCATACACATCTGCTTTGTAACTCTTAGATCGCATGTTTCCCTCGCATTTTCATCCTTGCACAATGCTCTAGTGCAGTCTTTCGTGCGCTGTGTGGGAAAGGGCAGAAGAGGCTCGTATTGCAAAACGGTCGGAAAGACAAAAGGTACATGTATCGAGCTAGTTGATCCTACTTGTGGTGCGAGCCGAGCGGATCTTTGCCTGGCCTCCAGTATCCAAGCAAGTTCTGGAAGATGGCCAAAAGGATGATGCAATTGATCGTTGCGATCTTCTTGACGAGCATCGTTGCCGTCTCGCCTCCGGGCAGCAGGCCAAACGGAATACTGCGATTCGAGCCGCACAGTTGAGAAAAATTGACAGGGTCAGTTTCGTCAGCGCTTAGCTATGCTCCGAGATCAAGGAGGAAGAAAGGGGTTACGGGAACTTACGCCGAGGGATCGTAAAAGTCATGCTGTTCCTTGATGTAGAATTTACCGTCGGCGCCTCGCTGGAGCTGGAGGCTGACGACGATAAGGGCGTCCTTGGCGACAAAGTCTCGGATGATTGGGAGGTTGGGGCGCAGTGTCTGGACCGCTTCGAGGAACCTATACATACAATCGCGGCGATAAGCGCATCGTTGTGTCAGACTATGGCACCAAGCTGTGAGATGAAGGGTTGAAGCAATGAAGACCTACAATTTGTTTGTCTGCTGGTCGAAGCCTGTTCGGAAGATGCCATCGAGCCGCCATCGCGCAACAACGGAGCAAGAACAGTCGGAATACAGCGATCAGTTGGAAGACTGGTAAGCGCCGCAGAAGCTTGCCGTTTCACACTCACCAACGTGATAGACCTCGATATCGGAGCGCGAAATCACGCGCAGCCACTGAAATATGGGCAAAATGCCATTGTCTCTCGAGTTGGGACCGGACGTAACGGTGCAGAGCGTGTGGTCGAGCGACGCATCGGGAGCATAGTACTTTTGAAGGCAGTACTTCTGCTCGGATGCATTTTTAGAGGCAACGAGGCCTTTGACGATGCCACGGATCTCGTTGACTGGGTCCTCCATCTTTGCTTGCTTGCGGGTATGTTTGAAGGTTGGGATGGAGGTAGGTAGAGAAGGGAGAGCGAAGATGACGGGAAAGACAAGGTAGCAAAAGCTGGCCAAGTGGAGGCACGTGCGCGGGGGGGGATGTAATCGAGGGGAATCGTGATTGCGTGTGAAATTGTAAGGCCAAAGTGACGCGGGCCGAGGCTGTTCACGATTACACTTTCGGCATTTTTGACAGTTTGCTGAGCGCCGAGAGATGGCGAGGCAAAGACGAGGACATGCAACGTCGCCATCAACGACGGGATTGTTGCCGATTGGAGGGTCCGGCCACATCTTCGGGGGCCGGGCACTTCTCCTTGTCCTTGTGCTTGCTCTCGGCAGAGCTCGAGCTCGTACTGGAAACCGAAGTGGAACTGGAAGTTAAAGCGGCCGCAGTTGGGGCCGGGGTTACTTGGCAATACCTGACACATTCAATGCTAGTGTTCCCTGTCATCCATCGATTGTGTCTGTTTTCGTGTGCGTCTTTGAAGAGTACAGAGGAAGGCAAGATAGACTGAGAATGACTGTCACATGTTCCCGCACTGCGCTTGCCGCCCTTCTCACAAGCGGCGCCACACCATCACGCGCTCGACATCAGGCCTCGTATCCTCTCCCTTCGGCTTCAGCTCCGCTAGCTCCTTCCAAGCCGCACCGCTATCCGCATTCCTCTGTGCTCCTAACAACTCCCGCACCAGCTCTGGTGAGATCGAGAACGGCGGACCTCCCGGTCGATCGCCGTGGATGGGGAAGACGAGCGAGATCAAGATCGCATCCTTGGCCAGCAGCCGTGTGTAGGTCTCCGCCCAGCTCGATCGGAGGATTGGTGGGATGGCGCAGAGAAAAGTATAGTCGTAGGCCAACGTCACGGATCCAGCTTTGGAGAGGGCGGGAACGGGTGATTTGTCAGTGCCGAGGGTGAAGAAGTCGGCTTCGACAAAGTTGACTTTGGATTCGAGGTCAGCGGGCAGCTTTTGATCGTTTAGCCACTGTCAAATTTCGAAAAGGATTGCACGTATGGAGGCAGTCGTGAGTGTCAGTCGAAGTGTTTTGTCTCAGCAGAGCAATACCGCCCTCGCAGTTTTGCAGAACTTACCTTGTTAGCCGCGGTCACCGCAGTGGAGCTGATGTCGACGCCGTAGCTGTTCAGGCCGCGCTCGGCAAACACCTTGGCATCGTAGCCCCTTCCGCAGCCAGGTACAACCGCCGTACCGAACCCCTTGGGAATTATCTCCGAAACGGGAATGAGCTTGCCTTGGAGATCGGGCACTTTGGTGTCTGCATCGTGCACACCTGCTAGCAGCTCGACAAGCGCCGGTTGCGGTCGGTTCGAGTCCCAAGGAGTCGTACTGTCTATCCACGCCTGCTCCCAGGCTTTTGGGTCATTCGGAACGTCGGAGGCGGCGAAAAGCTTTCTCAGGTTCTGAATTTGGTCGTCCTTGGAGATCGAAGCTGCCATGGTGGATTGGATTGCCTGGACGACAGAATGCGAGGTAGTGTGTGAGTTGCGGGTGTGTGATCGCAGGACGTTTGCGATGATGCGATGAAGAGGAAGGCGTGTTGTGGACCTGTACATGCGAGTGAGGAAGGTTGTGCTTATGTTTAAGAAAGAAGGAGCGTTTGCTTGGACCCTGTTCATGCATTCATCCCACGTAGCTGACCTCCGCAAGCCCTAATAACGCTGATCAGTTGCTCTCAGCCGAGGCGCGCACACACACAGAGCAAAGATCTTTGACGCCAAAAGAAGCACAACAACGGTCTTATCGGGTGGCTACAACTCTTGCAATGCTAGACTATGTTGTTGCCATCCGATACGCTCTCGATGCGATTCGTTGCAGCGACCGGCTACTTTTCGGTATCTATCTGTGCGAACATGACTTATTTCCGAGTGCGGAGAGTAAACGGGCCTTGGGGAACCGCGCTGTATCGGATCTCGGTTTTCGGACAAAATTCCAGATGACAAGCATCAACCAGCTATGACGTGGAGGTCGGGCACTGTTCTGCTCTCTATTTTTCTTTACCGTCCATCGTACAAAAACCTAGGTCCACCTTGGGCCTTCTCCTCTTCTCCCAACATTCGTGCCAACCTACATCCGAGGCTCGACTGCAACATGCCATCGTCGAACGCAAGGCAGCGCAACAAGCGCGCGTTGGAATCCACAGGAGGTGTCTCCCGCCCTCCCGCGAGCAAGGGCAAAGGCAAGGGACGCGGATCCTCAGAATCTTCGAAACTTCAGTCTCTACTCTACATTCTGTTAGCAACTACGGTACTGCTGCTCGGATACCAATTCGCTCGATTCTACTACCGAGGTCATGCAGCTCTCTCACCGTTGTCCGCCTGGACGAAGGCCAAATACAACGCTCAGGATCGCGCCAACTCGGCTCTAGGCGCTACCGTTTCCAGCGACGCAAGGACCAAGTTCAACAAGCTAGCACCGGAAGGCGCTGTTCCTGGCGCACCAGCGCTGGTGCCTGGACAGGAGGCTATGGACTCACTGGACGAACTGCGCAAGCGGCTTGGAAGTGAAGGTGAGCTCGATGCTCAGTTCGACGAAGACGGCAACCTCGACCTTGCTACGATCCAACGAATGCTGGATATCTTGTACAAGCCGGCGAGGGATGGCGCAAAGGGTGCCGCACATGCCGCTGGAAAAGTGCTAGAGGCAGCTACTGAGGACGACGTGGCTAGCGAGGCTGCGGACGAGGCTGAGGTTGCGGACGAAGCTACTCCGTGATCCGAGAGCTCGTCAACGTGCGTTGGAATCCACGCATCAGGAATGTTCAGCAACGCACCCCGGGTGCAATTGATCACGCCCAAGGTGCGATACGTCGCTCCCGTTTAGAAGATGGGTTCTTCGCAATCATGCCTTGGTCCCAACGTCTCACATCGATCACCGTGGAAAACAGCTCCGCCTTGATCAAAATACTGGATCGGGACAGTCCCACTAAATTGATCGGGAAATTTGTACCAATCGTGGAATTCTAAACAGGCTTAACATGCAGGCTCTTTGCCACCGTCTAGATGGTCGCCGAACTCTGCCACCGTTTCATAACAGCACATGTGTTGATGCGCCTGCTACATGTGCTTTCTCTCAATGAGTGTCCCCGGAAAGATACCGTGACGGAGGTCGCCATGCGTTCGGTACGGTGACCGGACGCCAACTGGCCGAAGTCCAGAACACGCTCTAAGCACCATGACCTAAAAGCTGCAATCTTCTCGCTTCGAAACGCATCTTCCATCCATATCGCGGGGTCACTTGCGTCCGATTAGGCCCTAACAATTCAACGAACCGGCTGCTAGATTTAAGAGAGTTGGGCGGAAACCGCAGTGAGTAAGATGAAATACTTGACCCGGAGTCTGTTTCGCTTCATGTGAGCTATTCTAGGTGAGCGTGCTTGATGAGACGCCGCTACGCCACTTGTGGGCTAGGTTTCGCGTATACGAACTACCACAGACGTCTCATCTCGGACGGCGTTCAAGGCTACCGTCTTTGTTGGTTCGGCAGTCTGATTATCGCTTAAGTTACAGTATTGACGGTCAACCCAGCTTTGAGGTTCGGGTAGCGGTGACTGGCTGAGGCAGGTTGCTTCCGCAGAGGTGAGCGAATCAATCTCGTACGCCTGCTTTCTAAGGCCGGGCGTGATAGTGCCGTGAAAGACGATCCGGTGGCACACCTTAGGGTACTTCGCTTGGCGAATCGGTAGGGCAGCTGATGGAAGCTAGGCGTTTCGCGTCGCCACCGTCGCCGCCATTAGCGAAATCGGCGTCCTCACACGCCACAGACGTTACCTTATTTCGCCTGTTCTTGGTGCCATGGTCGATTTTGAATGTCAGTGCTACACTTGCGAATCTTGAGTGGACTGCGAGTTCAGCTGCGAATCACACCTCTGTCCACGTGCGAAGTCGAGTGCATCATGGAAGAGACAAGGGCCGTTGCTATACAACGTTCGAACCAACAATTCGACTTCGCATTCCAAAAACCTTCAACAGGATTGGTCATGGTACCGTCCAACTGTCCAGCCTCGCGAATGCAACGTCGAATATAAGCAGTGGTACGTCGCAATCGAGGTGAGGAGAGTGGTGTTCGTTCTGGGAAAGGATTTGCCCGAGGTTGGCTTGGGTCATGCAGGTACCACAGGTGCGAGGCAACGTTTCTTGCAAAGTTTACGGCACACGAGTTTGTCCGTACGTCGGTCGGTCGGTCGGTCGGTCGGGCGGAAAAGGCGGTTTGTTCGCTCTCGTCGTTGCTTCTCGGTTTTCTCATAGGTGCAGCATCTTGACCGGCGAGTCTCGAAGCTGGTACACTGAGCCCAAGCGAGCCCCGATAAAGCCTCGCAGCACTTGAGCACTGGTAGCGCTTTCTCATTTCCTCGCTTCCTAATAATTTGAGTTGGAGCGAAATGCCAAGCACACGTTCTGCCAATTAGGCAATGCCAATCCCTGCACATACTCTGATGGCAGCGCGAGATGGTTGCCGAGTCGAGCGTTGACGCACCGTGCCTGGGTGTGGTTCCCTCGGCTCAACGATGGTGTCAGTGGCGGAGGTCAAGGAGGTGTTGGACGCTAGCTCAAACAGGGCCAGGGCACTCGTCTCGAAGCAAGGCAATGGCTGAATCTCTGATGTAGCAAAGCTATTGTCTACAATCGCAAGGGGGGAAGCTGGAGCGGGCCATCCTTGTCCCGAATCCTGGGTCCAAGAATTTCAACAGATTAGAATTCTCCAAGTGAAAAAAGACGTACGGGCAGTTCACGCGCCTGTCAAAGCAGAGTGAACTTCTCAACTGTCCAACAATCTGTTTCAGCAACGCGTGGATCGAAATATCAAATTCGACCAGCTTTGCCGATATCCGCATGGTTGGCATGAGGGGTCGGACTGCTTCCTAAGCAATCCGAGGTATCTTCTACAAGCACCTAGCAGCCGTGACGTGAAGTTACAGAGACGGCCCGAGGTTGTAAAGGAAGTGTAAAGGAAGTGTAAAGGAAGTGTTTTCGACAAGGCTGCGTTCCATTCGGCCGTGAATTGCGAAAAGGCGGGTGGGGACGGGCGTACGAGATTGAGAAGTTCTGGGAGAAACGCCTGATGTCAGAACCGTGCTCGCTTGTGCGAGGTGGACACGCCAAGACCGCATCGTGCAGCGGTCCGCGTTCACTCTGCGCACAACACTTCCTCTTCCATAGCTTGACTGCCTCTGCCTTCATGGTTGCGAACTCTTCTCGACAATCAGCTTTCGTAGCAGCTGAACACTGCAATCACCTACAGTACACGATCGATGTTCGGAGAAGTGGTGGTTCGAGATCGAGCCCGATTGAGCAAAGTCCAGCAATGAGCGAGGTCGCATGGTTAACCTCGACCTCGGCGCCAAGCTGTCGAGCCGGGTTTGATCAGCGTGGAGGCAAGAATGGCGCTTGCACACGGCAGTGGAGCGCTCTCAGATGGCCAGAAAAGGGCAGAACAGTGAGGAGCTCCGCCTTGTTTCAGGGACAGACAAAAGAACCACGCGACGCCGTCGGACCAATCAGAGCGCGAGAAAGCTGAACGTGCCCGTTGCGGAGTGCAGACGGACAGCTGCATCTCGAAGAACGTGGACACTTTTGCATGAATTCTTTTGCCAAAAGAAGAAAATATCGGGATCTGCCATGATTTTGGATGGATAAACACCCAGACTTTTTCATTTTCAGCTCGATCTGATCGTTTCAAGGCTCGTATGCTGGTATCCGCCTCGCACGGCTTGGCTTCAAGCTTCAGTGTGGTCTACGCCGCATGGGCCGAGCTTGGAAACGGACGACAATTCTCTGCGCACCATGCCAAGCCTAACCTTGTTCCTCTTCAACGGTGATCAGTGGAACGTGCTCATGTCGGAAACTTCGACCACCAACCAGCACCACCACTTTTCTCGCTCTGCAACAACTGAGAAATTGCGAGAAACACTTCTTGACCGAGACCGAAGTTGCCAAAAGGGGCTTGGCTTGGACACGTTCTGGTGCTACAGCTCGCTCCGCGGTTGGGACTGCCGCCCGCTTTTGGACCGCACTTACCGCCAGCCTTGTTTGGTACCGCGGCCAGCCAAGCTCCCGCCGACGGAGCAAGCGAAACTCGCTCACCCGTCGGGAGCAACGGTTGGCACGCACATGGTGCAACTGGCAGCAGTTGTGTGCAGCCCTTGAATTGGCTTGATATGCACACTACCAGAGCCTAGTCGACGTGGCAGCAGACAGACAGGCCGTATCTGATCACGACGCGATCCGTTCGTCTAAACTCGTTTGTCAAAGCCGATTCGACCCACTGAGAGCGCAGAAAGAACACCAAGCTGAGGGCGTTGTGGAGACCTCGTTTGGGCGCCTAACCACACGATTTCATTTGAAAACACCGCGTGAAAAGGAATGGGTGGGACAACATGTGGGAGAGGGCGAGAGAAAGCGGGAGAGCAGAAACCATGGTGGACCACACAACCCACCGCGGCCGACCCAGAAGTGGGAATTTCATTTAGTGGAGTCGACACTTGTCCTAGCCAATTGCCTGGTCGAGTCTAGATTTCCTACCGATTTCCAGCTTAAAGTCATTTTTTGCAAAAAAAAAAAAAAAGAAAAAAAAAAAGAAAAAAAAAGGTACCGTCTGCCCGAACGCGATATGGATTGGGCCGCATCCGCTGGTTGGGCCCGACTGCCTGTTGCTGCCAATCCCCGTGCTTGCAATTGTCTCTTTCGCTCTTGAACGCAACGACCTTGGCCAAGCATGCAGTCTAGAGGAGCTGAATCAATGCGGCACCCAGCTTTCATCGTCGGCCTATCACTCGAAACGTGTCGTTGGGAATTTGTGTCTCCCACCGTTGGTTGGCTGGTCGCTCTGTTCATTCGGACCCTCCTGTGACTCAAACCCACGCGCCCATTCTCAGCCCCACCTGCCAAATCCAGCCGACGAGGCAGGCAGCTTGCCACATTCGACGTTCGCAAGCATGGTCAGCATGCCTACCGTGCGCCTTCCGCCCTGGTTCCGATCTGATTGAGCGTACCTCACCTCTCTGCGCTACGCTACGCTATGCCCTGACTTGACTTTTTTCTTCTTCTTCCCTGCCTTAGACAGCGCTCTCTCCAAGGAACGAAAACAGGCTCCACCCTACGCATACCCACCGACTCTTCCAAACCTATATCAGGGCGGACTTTGCATCCCGTTCTCCCCTTTTCCGTCCCTCACCCAACTCATCAAGGCCTTGCCCTCCCGACAACAACCAACCCACCTCACCACCTCTTCCCCGCAACCACACGCCGAAGAGCTTTTATTCAAGATGGCTTTCGGACAGGATATGGACGCCTGGGCCAACGACACCGGCCTGGCCCTCGTCGAGAAGGATGAGAAGAAGTCGCGCTTCGCCGTCTCTTGGGCTGAAGCCAAGCTGCTCACCATTGCTGGTGTTGGTTTCCTGATGGACGCTTGGGATCTTTTCATCATCAACATCATCTACTCGATCCTCCTCGTTGCCTACTACCCCAAGGGCACCAAGAACATCGACTGGGGTCTCGAGGGCGGTGTGCTAAAGGCCGCCGCCAACATGGGTAACATTGTCGGTCAGCTCTTCTTCGGTTTCTGCGGTGACTTGTTCGGCCGATCTGCCGTGTACGGCAAGGAGCTCGCCATCGTCATCGTTGCAGTCATCCTCCAGATCTCGGCTCCCGACTCGATCGGCGGCCACGGCATCACCATCTGGCTCGCTGCCTTCCGTTTCATCATGGGCATTGGTATCGGTGGTGACTACCCCATGTCTGCCGCTGTCGTTTCGGACCGATCGCACCTCAAGAACCGTGGATTCCTCCTCTCGTGGATCTTCTCCAACCAGGGTTGGGGTACCCTCACCGGTGCTCTCTTCTCGGTCATCGTCATCGCTGGTTACCGCCACTACGTCGACGCTGGACACGTCCACAAGCTCTCGGGTGCTTGGCGTATCCTCCAGGGTCTCACCCTGATCCCCGCCTTCATTGTCCTCTACTTCCGTCTGACGCTTGTTGAGTCCACCCGATTCACCCAGGCGCGCAAGCTGCAGGACGACCCCGAGCTCATTGCCAAGGGTACCGCTGCTATCGAGCGATCGCCCTCGGATGAGGAGTTCACCAAGGAGAAGACCCTCAGCGGCGAGCTCACCCCCATCGAGAACACGGCCGTCGGCTTGTCGTTCAAGTCGGTCGGCAAGCCCAAGAACGAGTTCTTCGAGTACTTCTCCGAGTGGAAGAACGCCAAGAAGCTCATTGGTTGCGCTGCCTGCTGGTTCCTCGTCGATGTCACCTTCTACGGCATCAACCTCAACCAGTCTTCGATCCTCTCCAACATTGGCTTCACCAAGGGTTCTACCTGGGGCAAGCTGATGAAGACCGCCACTGGTAACCTGGTCATCACCGCTGCCGGTTACCTTCCGGGATACTTCTTCACCATGTTCACCGTCGACATTGTTGGCCGCAAGCCCATCCAGCTCTTTGGTTTCCTCGCCAACGCTCTTTTCCTCGGTATCCTCGGCGGCCGCTTCAACACTCTCAAGAACCAGACGGCCCCCTTCTTTGTCATCTTCACCCTCCTTCAGCTCTCGTTCAACTTTGGTCCTAACGCCACCACTTTCATCATCCCCGCCGAGGCCTTCCCCACCCGAGTTCGTGCCACCGCCCACGGTTTCTGCGCCGCCTGCGGTAAGTGCGGTGCCATTCTCTCGTCGCTCTTCTTCTCGTACCTTGCCACCAAGACCAAGGTCGGCACCACCGGTGTTTTCTGGATCTTCTTCGGTGTCTCGATCCTCGGTGCCATCATCACTTTCCTCTTCGTCCCCGAGACCAACGAGGTCGATGCCGACGAGGAGGACCGCAAGTACCTCGCCGCCAAGGCTGGTATCCAGTAAGCATGCGAAGCTATTCGCCCTTGCTCCATCTCTCCTAGACATCTCTCCCTGCGGTCAGGTCTACCTCCGCTTGCTTGTTGTCTGCCCTAAAAGTCTCGTTGGATCTCCTCATCCATGTATATCCTTCCGCCTCCTTGCCCGCGGTTCACTTTTCTGGGCTTTGTGTTTTTCATTCGTCATCTAATTGGGCTTTCTTGTCAATATCAGTCTCGCTACTGGGTATTCTCATTGTTCGCATGTGTGTCCTCCTTACATGCTTGTGTACGAACAGTCCATCCTCACCAGGGTTGCACTTTGAGTGCCGGAGTGGACCAGCATGATGGTTTTACCATGTGCAGCACTGTCGAAGTGTGCCATGCTATGCGTGGCTACACTCGTGCGAGAAAGGTCTTTTGAAGGTTTGTTGAAACGGCAATTGCAACGACGCTCCAACGCAGCGGCGCGGCGAGAATTTCCAAATTGGTTTCACATTTTTTTTTTTTTGTCCCCAAGCGTGTTGATGCTGCACACAATAATGCAATGCCTCCACAGCGCAATAAAAAGATCCGTGAGAACCGAGCTAGTGTAATCGTAGCACACACGCTAGTTAAGTTAGTCCGCTGTTTGTTCTTCGCAGCTCTCTTCAGCTTCTAGACCCTGCGTGAGACCTCGCCGGCAATGATGAGGCACTTACAGGCAAAGCCAGAGTGTGTCAGGTCGGACTCCAGAAGCCGCTGCTGCACCCCTTTTGCCGTCACGCCGTAAAGGTCCTGTAACCTCGCATCGGCTTTGTCAGTCAGACCCCGGTATTAGTTCACAAGTTCCATTTGATGAGTGGTGCTTCCCTCATCACACTTCTCTCCTTCTTTCCACTATATCCACCTGACGGCGACACGACAAACATGTTGGACGCCCTAGTCGTCAAGGTGATACGTGGCATCTTGCCGCTCGCAACCAGCGTCATCACGCCGAAGCAGCCACCGGCGCCCAAACCCGATGCGACGACCTACATCCCCTCGCCGTTCGTACCGGGCAAGATCACACGCAAGGAGCAACGGCGGCGTCTCAAGGCGGACATGTACTGGCCCTCCGGGCAGCCCGACGACGTAGCGTTGCCCGTTGTGATCAATTTGCATGGGTCGGGGTTCTGCTTCCACACGCATGGGGGTGATGCGCGGTTCTGCTCGTACGTTGCGCGGACTCTGCCTGCGATTGTGATTGATGTGGATTACTCGCATGCACCGGAGGATCCCTGGCCGGCAGCGGTGGAGGATGTGGACTCGGCGGTGCAGTTCGTGAAGCACTTTGCCAGGGAGAATCGCAAGCAGCGTAGGCGGCATGGGGCGGTGGGTGCAACGGGCCGGAAGGAGTGGATGTGGGATCCCAACCGTGTCGCTCTGGTTGGCTTTAGTTCGGGAGCAAATTTAGCGTTGATCGGGGCAACAAGGCCGGACTTCCATGGCGGTGTCCAGGCAGTGGTGGCGTTCTATCCATCCACAAACCTCGACGAAGACCCGTACGCAAAGCCGCAGCTCAAGCCCGTCAAAGGCGCTGCAGGAGGAACGTTACCCCCCTGGCTGCGCAAGATGCTCTACAACTGCTACATCCCCATCGAGACGGTCAAGGACCGCAAGCAGCCGCTCATCTCCCCCCTCTTCGCCGACCCCGCTTCGTTCCCCGCCTCCGTCACCATCATCACTTGCGAGCAGGACTCGCTGGCGAGGGAAGGCCGCAAGCTCGCAGAACGTCTCGACTCCAGCACCGTCTTCACCGGCTCCATTGTCCACTGGGAAGTGCCGGGCCAAGGTCACAGCTGGGATAAGATGGCCAAGGAGGGATCGTACCCGGCCAAGCTTAGGGATCAGGCATACACGTTGACGGTTCGACGGATCAGGGATGCGTTTGCGTCGATCGGGATCGGGTACGATGACCCGCGCGAACGGCTGGATGAGGTGGATGAGGATGAAGACGAGGAGGAGGAGGAGGAGGAGGAGGAGGAAGGAGGGGACGAGCCAATGGATACAGCGCATTTAGCGACACCCTCACGGTCGAGGTCTAGCTTGAACACTTCTACTACGATGGCACCGCGCGACTCGTCCTCCCGTCCAGCTACACTCAAGAGTCCTAAGCTCTAGATTCCCATACACCCGACTCAACCAGCTCGACCATATACACTCTAACTTAGACCCAGATAATTGATACCCGCACATTCTTTCAGCCAATCCTGGGCCCTTCCTCTGCTTTTTCTCGAGCGTTGCGACGTTGCGGATCGCTCCGTGTTTAGGTACGACCTGCGATTCTTGAGTCTCACACAACGAGTGAGACGGCCGCGCTGAACGGATCTCGAATTGATCGCTCAGCGGTACATACTAATCTGCCATGTGAATGAGCCTCTGACGCCTACGCCTCGCCGACCTTCTTGATATGCTTCAGCGGCAAGTTCACCCTCTCATTCCTCCTCCAAAAATCGATCAGAATCCTTGCCGTTCGATCCGGCGCATCCTCATGCAGCGAATGCCCCACGTCGGCAATCACTTCCAACTGATACTTGCCCTGCATCTGTCCGATCATCAGCTCCTTATCCAACCGATCCGTGCCCGCCAGCAGCAGCAGCCGTGCGGTTTTGACGGAGAGGAAGCGCGAGGAGAGACCTTCGAACCAGCTCCGCCAGTAGGGCTCGGTGGCTAGGAGGTCGGCTTTCCATGTCAATGGATGCTGGTCTGTAGCTGCAGCAGGTGACTCCGATGTCGGCGGGTCGTCGAGGACTTCTTGAGATTCTTCTTCGTCGATGGCTGCAGGAGGGGAGGGGGAAGCGGTGAAGTTAGGGTTGGGCTGTAGGAGAGGCGGGACGCTGATGCGGGCGCTGTCGAGATTGGCGATGGTTTTGCTATCAACGTGCCATCGGATGGCGTTTTCGACCGAGGAGAAGCCGGATGGGTGGCTGAGCACCACGCCGCGCATCGCACCGAGGGCATCCATAGCGGTGCCCTCGACAACATCCAACACTGCTACGCCCCCAATCCGTGTGAAGCCGGCCGAAGAAAGCGCATGGGCGGCAGAGACAACCACAGACCCACCCATCGAATGCCCGACCAGCACAAGCGATGGCATTTCCTCTGAGCGTGGGAACATGGTCGAGAGAAGTGATGTGAGGTCCGTGGACAGAGTGGAGATGGACATATCGAGCGGGCCAGTTGGGACGGAGTGAAGACGCGTACGGCCGTGACCACGGCAGTCGTATGCTAGGACGCCGACTTCTCCTCCGCTCAGCTTGGTGAGTTCTGCGGCGGTGAGGGCGTAAGAGAGCGCGCTGAATCCTGCGCCATGGTGGAGGACGAACAGCGTTCCAGGGTCTCGAGACGCACTTTGTGGGGAAGAGCCAGTTGAGAGGTCATCTTCATCATCACCCTCATCAGTGGCAAGTCCAACACCCGGCCGTAGTGTCGGCAAGGAAGGAGAGTTGACGTCGACGTCCACATCGCGCAGAGACGATGAAGCTGCTGATGTCGTAAATGGAGCTCGTGACGCTGCACCTTGGGCGGACTGCTTCGGCCGGGGAGGAGTGTAGTATACGCGAAACGAGGCAGAGCCGGTACTGAGCGGGACGTCAACTTCGAGAGCCTGTTCGAAACAGCCTTCCGCTGTGCGAGGCGCAAAGTCGTCCACTTGTCGTCGACGTTTGCTTAAGTGAGGGTTCGCTGTGGAGGACGTGCTTGCAGTGGAGGAGCTCGAGGAGCCAAACGCGTCGCCAGAGTCAAGCTCAGCTTGCTCTTCATCGTCCTCGCGGAAAGGAGGGACAGGAGGAAGCTTGCTGAGCTTGTTTTTGAGGAATGAACGCTGAAGGTCGGACATGATCGCACTGGGTTGCGCAGGCTAGCTTTTCCAGCCTAGATCGAGTTTTGGGTGTTGTGCAAGTCGTATAGAGAGTTTATGAAGTCTTGGAACTAGGAGTCGACTTGGCAACGTATGGTCCAACCAGAACCTTTTTGGCAGAGCTTGCTTCTGGAGCCTTCCGCTAGCAGTTGGGATGTAAGTTGCTGTTCCCGCAGTGGCTGTTGCTGCTATCGAGTGGGAACTGCGATCGCGCTTCTTTCTAGCAGCAGTTCCTATCACTAATGTGAATGGATCGTCTGCGAGCTAGTGTGTTGTCTTTGTGTTATGAAGATTCGAGTGATGAGCGAGCAGAGCGTCCTTCCCAAGTCGAGATGGTCATGCTGGACAGTTGTCCATCATTGGTGAGTACCAGCACGCCATTCTTGGTAACCAAGCGACAAGCGAGCATTGCGCGTTGAAGAAATGTCGATCTCGCCCCGATTGATGTTCATCACCATGAGATGTTTGACTGGAAGCTTTAACAGCTTAGAGACCAGTTTGGCACTTTGCTGTTAGACCATTGCACACCAGAGCCTGGCCCAAATTAGCAAACGCAAAGATACCCGGAGTGGTGACGCCAGTGACGCTACGAGCCTCGCTTCAGCGCTAAGCGGGCTGCCCTGTGAAACAACCAAGGCCAGCAACAGCTTCCCCGCACTGTGCATGAGCGTGCCGAACATAGTCACCTTTCGGCTTCAGTCACCAAGGCCTAATGGCGACGGCAGTGAGCTTGCGACCTAGTTGGTCATCCCACGGCAGGACAACGTGTGTGCCCAATTCTGGCACACAGCTTTCAAAATGACCACCACCTTACGGTGCATCCTCGGCGAGACTCGTTTCCTAATCGATCAAGGCTTGGCTCTGCAAGCAAGAAGCAACGCTGGACCCTGCTTGCATCTTGCAAGAGTACGCTCGCGCTCCTGTCCCTTCAACAGGCATGTGCACATTCGAATCCCGACAACGTGCAGAAGAGTGTTCATGTGCATTGCTAGAGAAGGGTTCTGCTAGATGTGGCACATCAGGGAAGGAGAAAAGCACAAGCAAGCTCGACGGCAGGATTTTGGTCCGCGGCGAAACAGCCTCACCTTTTTCAAAGTGGGGAAAAGCAGGGGCCCAAGGAGGCTTAGTTTAGCCTTTTCGGAGCTTCCATGCCTTTGGGCCGACGCGGGCTCAAGAGGTCGGCAGGACCGAGCTGTTGACAGAGGCAGGGTCTTTTTAGGACCGGCATGCCGACCAAGGCAGCAAGCACTAAGGCTTGTGTCATTCACAGCCCACGGTTCGACTCGCGCCTCTCGCCTCTCGCCTCTCGCCTCTCGCCTCTCGCCTCTCGCCTTTTCCCGCTCCTTTGATAGAACTGGAGTTGGAATGAGCTTTTTCTCACTTCGCGTGGGGCAGCCTGCTTTATCAATCTGTTGCCCTACAATCACAAGCCATGACAAAATTCACCGCCTCGCCTGTGGCTCTTATTTTTTTCCCACATCTAGAGGCCCACACACCAGTTCTTTGGCCCGCCATGTTCTAATTTCTCGTCTAACGTTGCTAGTGGCGTAAAAGATCTGTTATCGGCGGCTCGCCACCGCCGCGCCTAAATTGGTGTGTCCTCGCAGCGTTAGATCAGTCTTGGCCAAACACACGCATCCTGAGCGCACTGCAGGGGAGAAAAAAAAAAAAAAAAGGAGCTGAGCATGCAACAGGATTCCCGGTCCGGGCGCGCATTCAGCTCAGCGCTTCGGCTCTCAATCGATTGGGTTCCCAACTTTACCGAAGACGTTCCCTCCCCTCCGACCGCCTCGGCCTATCCCTCTCTCCCAGGAGCAACGGCATTGGCTTACCGCTTACTCGCCGGTCAGACAGAGATTGCCAACAACATTCTATCGCATAGCAGAGTCGTAGGGACCGGCGCATCCACCGTTGCTGTTGCATAGCCCTGGCTCGGTGCTCGGTGTTAAGGTTTCTTGCTCACTCTCCACCATCTGGTTGAGGTCTCTCCCACTACCCATACAGCCGCTCTCTCAATATCTTCATCTTCATCACTGGCCCTGGCACTTTCACGATCATACCTTCAGCCACACCTTACTGCATCTTTGCTGATTGGAGCATCGCCTGATCCGACTTGACTTTGCTCACTCGGTTGGGAGACACTTGGTACGGGGCCGCTTCCATCGACTCGGCTTCAAGAGCATCGCCCTCAGATCATGACTGACATCTTTTCATGCGGGCTCGCCGTCACGCTACCATCGACTATGCATCGATCCATATCTTCCACATCGTCAGCGCCGACCAGTGCCAACTCTTCTCCATCCATGGTCGCATCCGCGCTGGGCAGCAACGACGGTAACCTCTCCGCCATGGACGAAGAGCTCGCCTCCATGCCCGCCACCCCGCCCGACGTTTCATCCATAGCTAGCCGTGTCCACGTCGTCGATGCCGTCACCGCCTCTGCTGCTGCCTCGGTCAACGGTGCCACCCTCAACACCAAGTCCGACCTCTTTCTCTCCATAACCCGATCCAACCGCCCCAAACTCGAGCTCTCAGCGACAGACAAGGTGCGATTCGCCGAACATATCCAGGAGAGCAAGAAGAAGTTCGCCAACGACACAGCGTATCTGCCCAAGACGACCAATATGGGGCTCAGCGATGCGGATGCGGCGGCGCTCTTGTCAGTGAACCCGTTCAACTTTGCGCGTCCGCATGCGCAGAATTGGGAGGATGACGATGTCGATGTGGATCGCGCGCGGGTGGCGCGTGCTTCGAGCAAGCCAGGCAAGACGGTGTTCATGAACGCGTTTCCGTGCATCTTTGTGTCCAACCTCACCAACTCGATTGCGTTCTACCAGAAGGTGATCGGCTTCTCGCCCGTCGGCAAGCCCGCAAGCCACCAAGCAGTCCTCCGTCGCGGTCCGGCCGGTCGACCACCTCGCTCTTCGTCCCAGCCCTACTCGGCAATCCCTTCCGCAGCCGACGAGCAAGGCGTGCGCATCGTTCTGCGTTATCTTCCGGCAGAGTGGGGCGAGCTCAACAGCGACGGCACTGGCCCTCCCCAGCTCATGGTTGTCGTCAGCAACGTCGACGATCTCTTCCAGGAGATCGTGGCCAAGCAACAGCAGTTTAAACCCAACGGATCCGAGTACTTCCCCGAAGTATTTCTGGGCAAGGCTAAGATCTTGGCCAAGCCGCAGAACAAGCCCTGGGGCACGAGGGAGCTGCATGTGCTCGATCCCGACGCCAACAAGATCGTCTTCTACCATGAGCTCAACTGATGGCCCATCGCCTCTTTGTTCATAGATACCCGGTCTCTGTAACCCCACCACCACTTCTCGTTGCAGTTCTCTTCTTTCCGTGTCGTCTTTTGCATCCCTCTGTACTTGTGTCTTGTAACAACAGCAACCCAGTCACCCCGCTCTGAACTCTTTCACTTGTACGTCTGATATCGCGTGTGGGGAGGAAGGATCGTTTGATGCGATTAGAATGCAATGCGACGGATGCTAGTACTCGGGGGGAGCCTCGCCGGTGGAGCTGGCGATCTCGGCGTACTGTTTCGAGCCCATCTCTGTCAGCCTAGAAATGACACGTGCGAAGGCGAAGAGCTCCTCGTCGCCGGTAAAGATGGGCGAGCCGCCCAGGTCGGCCATCGTCAAACCCTACCGTTCACAAGACAACGAAGCTCGTTTCGATGTCAGCACACCACCATTTTATCCACAGAACAAAGGAAGGAAGGGACTTACCAAGTCGTCCATGAGCGCGCGCATCTGGTCTGCTGTAGGTTTGTTCTTGCCCGCATCGCCCGAGAAGATCTGCAGGATGGGCACTTCGCTCGATGCAAGCAGCTTGGTCTTGCTCTCGTACGCGGCATCTATAAAGGTGATGAATCTCCTCGCTAGGTCGCGCTGGTTGAGGCCCATTTTGGGGATAGCGTCGACAAAGATGGTGCCAAAGTTGTTGCAGATTTCAATGTAGTCGGCTGCGGACCGTGGTCGGCCGCAGAGCTCGTCGAAGGTGAATCTTGCCACTTTTTGGGTGGATAGGGGGACGTGGAGGGTGCGACCCCAGATTTTGAGCGGGCGATTTTCGACGACGGGATCGTTGGGGTCGGACGAAGTGAGCGCGGTAAAGAGCTTATTGAACTCGCGTGTGTTGGCGTCGTCGAGGGGGGAGAAGTAGACCTTGGAGAGGGCGCGGGGGATTTTGCGGTAATCGGTGCCGGAGTTGAGGTCAGTGACGCGGAACTGCGATTTGAGCAGGTCGATGCAAGGGAGGAAGGACTGGCGCTGGATGCCGTTTTTGTACAGCTCATCGGGGTGGCGGTTGGAGGTCATGACCATCACGACGCCGTAGGAAAGCATGCGTTCGAGAAGGCCACGCAGGATCATGGCGTCGGCAATGTCGGTAACTTGGAACTCGTCAAAGCAGAGGACCGTATGGTTACGCGCCATCTCGCGCGCCACGGCTTCGATCGCATCGCTCTCCTCACCTGCACTCGCCGCCGAACCCGAAGAGGAAGCGGAGGAGGAGGAGGAAGACGAGGTCGAAGCGGAGGAGGACATCATCATAACAATGCCGGAAGGTTTGTGCGTTTTAGACTTGTAATAGTGCGCGCGCTTGTGCGCCTCGATCATGAACTGATGGAAGTGAATTCTGCGCTTCGCAGTGACGTTGCTCGGAAGCGTATCGTAGAAGAGATCCATGAGCATGCTCTTTCCCGTTCCCACATCGCCATACAAGTAAAGGCCTTTAGGAATATCTTCCGAGATGGGAGCGACCTTATGTGCGTTCGACTTGTTACCAAATGGAAGCCAGGAGAAGAAGCCTTTGGACGCTTGCAGGTGTTCTTCTGGATCGGGAACGTCGGCTTGCTTGTAGGTTTTGAGACGATCGTGTAGTGATTGGAGCACCTTGATGATGCCTCGCTGGTGAGCGTCGTCTCGGAGCACGCCAGACTGGACGAGCTCGTTGTAGCGTTCGACCGGGGTGGAGGTCGCCGAGCAGCTCATGTGGCGTCGAGAAGATATGAATGAGGGGTTCGAGATGTGTAGTGAGCGTGGTTGTGAACCTTGCCTAGCGATCGGAGACCACGGCGATGCGAGTGCCGGACGTGTGGCGAGCGGAAGACGTCGGCCTCCCACTTGTCGTGCGGGGAACGCCAGGCGAGGTAGTGATGCCCTAGCGGAGCGAGGCAGGGCACTCATCGTGTCTATAGTGGCCAAATGTGCTCTATGGTGATGGTGTTGATGGGAGATATGCGGACGGTGATGATTGGAACAAGTGAGGTTAAGGGAGTAAGCAAAAGCACACACACACACACGCTCTTGATCGTGACGCCCGTGCGGGAATAGGCGTTTCGACACGACCGAATTCTTCCGCTTTTCCCGACACGTTCGGTGGTCGCACCGTCAGTCATACTTTTACCCCGCACCTCCTCACCCTCTCGCGTGGCCACTTACGAATCGAGCGAGCCGCATTGGCTGCAGGTGCAGGCTCTTACCTTCATCGGCAAAAAGTTCTTGCGCACTGACCGCGATATGGAAGTTGCTGATGAGCTGTCTTGGCCTCGTCGTGTTCCGAAAGAGTCCATATGGAAGCAGCCGAGCCGAGTTCCCGATGATAGAGGGGGCAGCTTGTGATGGATCGGCGATGAAGAGAACAACCCTGACATTGGAGCGAAATGATATGCACCTGAAGAGCGTTCTTTTTTGCAAAGCCGAACTCGCCTGCAGCTGAAACAAAAAGAACTTGTGCCAGCCAGTCGGTTAAGAAACAGCGGTCCAAGAGGACAGTGGAGTCTGAAATCTCGCTCTGCAACGTTCTAAATTTGGCTTTGTGGCAGCTGCTGGATCGACGTTGCGGGACAATGGAGAGAAAACGCAAAAGCGTGAGCATGCACACTCTCGCTGCCCTGTACAGTACAACTTTGCCTCCTACATCTCGTGACGCATTGGTTCCTTCTCCGATACTCATCCATCCGTTCAATGGACCACCATCGTTCCTTTTCCTCCTCTTCCTCATCCGACTGGGACCGCAGGGAAACATAGAAGCTCGATCGCAGCTGGTTTGCGTCGAAGCTCGTACAAGATGAGCGTCTCGCCCTTCCCACCTGGCCAAGGTCGCTCTGTCAACGCAGATGCATCGATGCGAGAAGCGTCGTCCTACGAGTCGCATCCACAGTCTACGGCGATGTATGGAGGCGCGTACAATGCTCCATCTCCCGTGCACCAGACGCCCGCCCGAAGCGTGGATGAACCGTTCTCCTCGGCAGCCGCATATAGGAGCACCGTGTCGCCCGTTGCATCACCGCCTCCTCGCAACACCTCCTCAACATCGCCCAAGCCGAACCTGATCACGCATGAACGGGCTGTAGCGCTTCAGAGCCCGCCGCCCGCATCCTCGCTCGTGGTTCACGGACCCGCTACCTCTTCTTCGCCCTCTCTTGCACAGAATGGAGCCCCAACGGCGTCGCCCACAGCACAACTCAGCAATGGTCGCGACGGCCGCTCTGCGTACTCATCTGGCAAACGCGACGGCACCGCCTCCATGACCAAATCTGCCCGAAGCAGTGCCACATCCTGGCTCTATGGTGGGCCCAACTCGTTCATTCGTGTCCCATCGCGCAACGCTGCAGCATACATCCTCGTCAGCACGGTCGAAGCCATCATTATCATTGTCCTCGTCGGCTTCATCTTCGGTCGCATTGTGTCCGAGGTGGACAACTTTACGCAGAATCTCAAGACCGTCTCGGTGTACCTGGCCGTATTTGTTTTCGGCTGCGTCTTCCAGGTGCTCATCGCCTGGGATGCGGTCCGACTCAAGAACACGCTGCAGCTGATCGGCGTGCTCATCTTTAACATCGCGCTGACCATCACTGCTGCCATCGAGATTCGACAGGTGCGCGGTGCGCTCAACGCACAAGATCGGCTTGCGGACGGGGGTATCCCGTGTCCGGACAACCCAGACCAGTTGTGCAAGGCACAGTCGTTGTTCCCGTCCATCGAGCGGTACTTGATCGTGGTGACGGTAATCTGCTTTGTCGCCGAGATCGTCATGGCTTGGCTTAGCGTCAGGCTGTGGAAGGAGTTCGGTTGGATCATCTACCACAAGATTGGCGCCGACCTCAAGGTGCGCAAGATGTTCTTCTGGTACCAGCTCTTTATCGTCTTCCTCAAGTTCACCTTCTTTTTCGGCGTCGGGTTTACCGTCATCTACCTTATCCTTGTCGCCGACACCACGGACTGGGAGTACGGCGTGACCATCGCCGCGGTGCCGATTGCGGTGGTCTCGCTGTTCGCGGCTGGATTTGCGGTGAGGCGGGAATGGACGAGTTTGATGGTGCTCTCGCTGTTCTTGATGATCGCGGGATTGGTGTACTTTGTGTACAAGGTGACACAGGTTTGGGTGCCGGCGACGAGGGATCAGTATACGTACGTGCATACGACGATTACGTTTGTTTCAGCGTTTGCGATCCTGTCGCTCAGCCTGACATTGATCAACGGGATCATCTGCTTGTTGAACTTCCACAAGGGGCTCAAGCCGGCACATGATGCGATTGGCACGTTTGGAGGTGTGCACCGACACTGCCCGCGTGGGGATTCGGAGGGGAACGCGCTCGATCTGGAGCCCAACGCAGAGGGAAAGGAGCAGCATCCGAACGGTGACACGCCGTATCATCGCGGGAGTATAGTTGATCCAAGAAGGGAAAGTGGGTTCGTGCATAGTCCTGTCTACAGCAGCGACGGCTATGGGAAGACGCCAGGGATGGTGGTGGATCGACAGGCGTCTGCGCAGAACGGCCATGGAACTCCCTCAACGGCAGCCACATTGGGTAGTGCGCCTGTGCACGCGCCTCAACCAATCGCTGCGTCTTTCCAACCGCACTCCTTCTTGGGATCTCCACACCCACAACTGCCACCGCCGCAGCAAGTATACCACCAGCAGCAAGCTCCATCCCAGGCTTTCCTGGATGTGCATCAGCCCCGCCCCTCAGTTTCACGCATTTCGCTGGATTGATCCCGGTTCGCATGCCTACCCTCTGCTTTGTCATTAACTGCTTTGTCATTAACAGGATACCACCTCTTTACTGTATACCCTTAAGTCGGTCGAAAAGATTGACTCCGCTTGTTCACGGTGCTATGTATCGCAATCAAATTCAACGCTTTGTGCTCAGACGCAAGACACTTGTGTGATTGGTGATGAAGAAGCGTGCCGGTCGGGCTGAGCTAAGGCAATGTGGGAAGAGAGAACGTGAGCGATTTTGTCGATATGCATCCGCGCCGCTTCTCGAGCTTGTTCGGTTGAGCCGACTCTTTTTGGACTCTGCCCTCATACGCACCTTGCCGCGCCTGCTGGTTAAGTTAGCTGATCCGCTATGCGTGTTCGCAGCTCAGATTCAACCACATTACTCCAGATCTCCTTCCCAGATTCGAGCAATCCTAATCCATTTCACAACTCGCCACTGCTGCTTCAAAGCTCTATGCGCTTCACCACAGGACTCCCAGCGAGACAAACCACATATACACACTCTCTTTCTCTTGTGGATGTATGCTCGAAACAGCGTTCAAACCAGTGTGCTATTAGACGAGAAAACCAAAACCAACAGCCAGAACTTAGGATTGATAAACAGATGCGAGCATGCCTGTGAAGATCAAAAGATGCAGTAGAGTGCGGGGGTGTCTACGGAAACTTGGAGGGATGTCAGAACGGTGACCAACGATGCAAATGAAAGAGGAGAACAAGAAGAAAAGGTCCATATGCGCGAGCATGAAGATGATGCAAAAGAGGAACAGCTGAGTCTAATGCAAGGCAGGCGAGGGGAAGTAGATTCAACAAGCTTTGACCTGAAGAGAGATGATCTATGCGGCAGCGTTGACTGCAATGGGCGCATGGGTTGCGGCGCTGAGACCAGTCTTCTCCGAGATGTTGGTCGCGTTGTTGGTCGAGATCGGTAGCGCCGATGCGGTGGTAGCATCGGTAGCTGAGGCGGCTGAGGCATCCACTTCGCGGAAGGGCGAGCCAGCGCGCCTCTCGATATTCGCGAGCCACATGTTCTGGAGCACAAACTGCGGCAGCGTGTAGTACCTCCACGTCGCCCATCGGAAGAACATGCCCACCTCGACCTGGCGCGTCGAAGCAAAGTCCTGGGTCATATCCTTTCGCAGGTCCTGGAAGAGTGCGGTCTTGTCCGTGAGCACCGCCTTGACGCCCCAGCGTGTGGCTTCAATCATCTCGTCCTTGCGGTTGACAGTCCACACATAAATATCCTTGCCCGCCTTTTGCGCGTCAGCAATGAACGCTTGCCCCTCGGCACCCACCAAGCACGCAAAGTACATGGAGAAGCCGGAGCAGTCCTTCCAAAAGTAGCGTCGTGCGGCGCGCGGCGAAGCGCCAATATGGATGCGCTTCATCGACGGCACGTTGACCAGCGCCGACTCGAGGAACTTGGGGTGCCACAGACCAAGAATGAGACGCGGCGCCAGGTCGGTCTCAAAGTTGGGGTACGACTCGATCACCTTGCGCATGAGCGGGAAGAGGCGATCGGGGTTGTTGTCTGGCTTGATGTCAAGGTTGAGCTTGACGTGCCTGCAGTCCGGGCGCATGAGGAGATCGCAGATCTGGTTGAAGGTGGGGATTTGCTGAGCGGGCTGCTTGAGGGTTCGGAGGTGTTCGATGCCGTCTTGGCCGTAGTAGGCGCGCTCGTAGATGAGACCCTTGCCGTCGGTGGTGCGCTCTAGTGTTGGGTCGTGGAACATGACGATGACATCGTCGGTGGTGATGTGGACATCGGTCTCGAGACCTTCGGAGCCGTCGAGGATGGCCTTTTCGAAGCTGGCGATGGTGTTTTCGGGGAAGGTGGCCGAGGCGCCGCGGTGACCCCAGCACTCGGGCATGTCAGGTCGGATATCCATCTTGGCGGATCTGGTGATGGGACGCATTTTGTCGAACACGACGCGATGAGGCAGTGAAGAAGAGGTGGAAACGAGTGGAGAGAGGTGATGGTAGAGCAGAAAGATGGACGCTGCAATCAGTACCACGATGGCGAGATTTCCTCACACGAGCAAGCCAGAGCCGGTGAGAGTGAGAGTAGAAGGTGACGAGACAGAAGCACAGCGCAACTGCGAGCTGTTGGGGGAACGTGGGAAGGTGATGGGGCAATGGGTGGGGTGGAACCGGATGCGCAGCTGATCTTGATTTCGAGATGTGCGTGCGTGTGTTTTGGAAGGAAGCAAGAGCAAAGCTGCTTACCTATTCGTGAAAGGAATGAAAGGTGACCTCGACGCCACGACGGTCGAACCAAAGAATGAGGTAGAGGAGAGCTGTAGTCAGGTGGGGGCTAGGTGGTGTAAGAAGGATAGGAGACTGGTCAAGGCGGAAGCATATTCTCATAGGAGGGAACGTGACAAGTTTGCCACGGAACGTGCTCTCTCCACAAGAGAGCGGTCTTCTCCACCCACCACTGTCTTTCCTTCTCAAATCACAATGTACTGCTTGACTATTCCGAAAAATTTCGCAGTGAGGCTTTTCCGCCCCTCTCATCATTCTCAGTTACACACGAGCCAACTTGGAAACTCTTTCACTCCTCTTCTGCCTTTGCTTTAGAACAGTGTTGTTGCTTTCGAGCAGTGCGAAATAGCACCCCACCAAATAAGTTTCAACCACTTCATGTCGTATGCAAATGATCTTGTGATCTGGTGTTGACACTTGGCGCTCGCTCGTGCTCCTGAGCAACACAGCTGAGTGGCGGAGCGGCGGCACCAACTTGGCACCTGCATTCAAGCTGCACCTTTTGGCGGCCCGACCGGCTTCCATGGACTCCTTTCCGTTGCAGCAACCCCGCGTTTTGGCATACCCGAAGCCCATGGTAAGTACAACAGCAGCAGCAGCAAAGTCAGGAGCAAAGTTTTGACCTGCTTTTGCGTCTCTTGACGAGCGGAAGCGTGCAAGCACTTTTTTTCCCAATCGTTAGCTCGAGCTTGGCAGTCTTAGGCACAGGCGAGAGGAACCAGCGCCTATCCTCACTGCAGCGATTTCTTGAAGTGTGGCCAAGGTGTCTAGGACTGCTGCCAACTGTCGAGACTTGTTGGAGTGAGCTTGACATGACTTGCCAGCTGCAGCCGTGACGCGGACTGTGAAATTTCGCTGGACCCCTTTTGCAGCTGAGAAGCAGGCATCCTGTCTGTTGTTCTGCAGTTCACGACACAGTACCAAAGCCCCCACGGAATGCTGCATTTTAAGCACCTGAACACCGGAGCGGCGTCGCGCTCGGGGAATTAAGGAGCAACAGAGGCAGAGGAAAATTCTAATCGGCCTCGACTTGAATTTCGAGTGTGGATGTGAACCCTACTCGCAGCGCTGTCGCTGCCCCACCAAAAGGGGGAGAGAAAAAAAAAACAAAAACAAAAACAAAACAAAAACAAAAAAAAAAAAAAAAAAAAGGGCAAGGCTCTGGTTCAGTTGTGACGTTTTCCCCAGCCGAGCTAGCACGAAATGGCTGGTTTAGCTCCAGCTCGGCTGGGACCTTTAGAGCCACAGCGAAATTCAACAGTGTGACGTCGTTCCTGTCAACCCAACGTGTCCACGTTCTCGCGTTGGCCCAGGCTTCAAAACGTGCTTCGTCTCCAAAAAAAATCTCACGATCGCTCTTCAATCATGCCCGATCGACTTCGCGCTTCTTGAGGTCTGTGTTAGCATGTCGAATAGGATCGGGCTCGCCACAACCTGATCTGCAATGTGCTGTTCGATAGACTCACGAACCTCTTCACAAGCAACTTGGGGTAAGCTTGTGCTTCCACTCTGGTTGGTTCCTTCATACTCCTTGTTGGATTGCTTTCACAGTGACAGGCAAAGGCGAAGCAGCTCTGGAAGGTGGGACGAATTGGTCATCGAGATGAACATTCGGATTGTGTTACTACGTCAATACATAGGAGAGCTCAGAGCTTAGCCTGCTCTTGGACACTTTTGTTACGGCCAGACCCACGGATCGCAAGAAGGAGAAGGGCTCAGTTGCGTCGCTTGAGACCAACATCGAGCTGGACGGGCTTGCGGAGAAAGCCCTCAAACGTCTCCAGTGGCTTCTCGGGCTCCGCCAGTACAATGTCATACCTGCGGAAGATGGCAGCAATCAGAATCGATAGCTCCATCATCGCCACGTTGCGGCCGACACAAGCACGGGGACCGACCGAGAAGGGGATGAATGCCTTTTCGAAATCCCTCCTGGCGTTGGGAGCGAGCCAACGATCGGGGTTGTACTCATCGGCATCGTCACCGAATACGGACTTGTCGCGGTGGAGCGTGTACGTGGGCACGGATAGGATGGTACCAGCGGGGAAGTGCTCGCCGCAGACAGTGGCGCCGCCTTCAGGAATAACACGTGGGAGACCGATAGCAGAGGTCGAGTGGAATCGAAGCGACTCGCTCAGTACGGCCTGGAGGTAGGGCAGCTCTTGGACATCGCTGTGGAGGGGTACCTCTTCAGCGTGTTCGAGCTCGCGGTCGAGCTCGGCCTGCAGCTTGCGCATCTTGTCTGGGTGCGTGCAGAGGTGTGATACGATGGCGCAGGCAGTGTTCGACGTGGTGTCGGAGCCGGCGATGAGTTGGGTGAGCGCTTCGGCGGTCAACTCCATCTTGCCCATCGGCTCTCCGCGGTCGTCCTTGGCCGACTGGAGCTTTGCGAGCAGATCTTCGCGCTCCGAACCGTTCTGCAGGCGGTCGTTGACACGAGCAAGCGCGATACCGGTGAGCTTCTTGACCGACGCGAGCCTCCTCGAGAACCACGGCAGCTTGATAAGGAACGGACGCATCCAGACTGGCGCTAGACCCATGGTGCCCGAGAATTCACCGCGCTCGTTGATGATCTTGACCGCCGAGCAGTAATCGACCTTTTTGTTGCCGTTGGCGTCCTCGTATTCCACCTTGGCCTCGTCCACGCCGTTCTCGAGCATGCCGAACGTGGAACCGAAGGCGAGCGCGCCGATGGTGTCGAAAGCAAAGTAGTTGAGCCACATGAGTGAGTCGAGCCATGCGCGACCTTTGATGCCGCAAGGTCCCTCGGCATTGGTCTTGGCCGCCTTGTCGCAGAACTCGTCCCATCGCTCGAGAAGGAGCTGCACTTCGCGTCGAATAAACGGCTCGAATGCGACGATGGTCTTGGGGGCGAAGGTGTGCGAAACAATCTTTCGCTTGCGGGTGTGCTCAGCACGGTCGCGCGTGTTGAAGAGACCACGGGGGAATGGTCGAGGGGGCACAAAGGCGTCGTAGTATGCGGGCTTGAGGGTGCCGGTTCCGTGACCGTAGACAGGATGCAACGCCTCGGGGTCGGCAATCGAAATGTGGTTAGGCGCAATACGAACGATCTTGCCTGTATGCGGGAGGATCCGCAGGAAGATCCCAGGAAAGGAAAACTGATCAGCGATCGGTCAAGAGCATGAGTGTCAGGGGCACAGTACGTTTTGCGACTTACCATATTTCTGGTGCTGTTTGTGAACCTCCTCAAAGCGATGACCCACCATCGCCGTCCTGAGCAGCCAGAAGTCAGAGAACTTGGCAAAGAAAGGACCAGGGTACTTGATAAATCTCGTGTTGGCGATGAACGGAACAAGGTGGAAGAGGATGACGGCACCAACAATGGTGGCTGCAATGTGGGCGGGCGACTCGATGCTCCACTGGATCGCAGACCCCATGCGGGGAACGAGGTCGGTCTTGACCATGGTCGTGTGTGTCGCTGCTATCGCTGCTTGAGGAAACGTTGGACGAGTCTGTGCTAAACTGACGGATGCACCTTCACGCAAAAACGAAAGGCCTAGGACACCAATGTTGGTGTGAACACGGCAGGGGAAGACAGAACTGAGTAAGACGAAGGACCGTGAGAGAGAGGATCGCAACACATGCTGGGTGCTTCCTTTTGTACGTGGCTGAAGCACTGACGGCGCGGGGCCCACTTGAATCCAACACGAAACAGCGGCAATGCGGGGTGAGTGAAAGAGTGCGAATTCAAGGAGGTCACCGTGACACGGGCTCGGCTGTCACCACAGTGGAGCCATGCGCACAGACGGGATTGATAGCGGCGGCAGTGCAGTCGACCAGGATGTCACGGCAAAAGGGCCAAGGTCACAAGAGCACTGCTGCAAACCGAGCAAAGGTGACTGGAGATCCGCTCTCTCTCGCCATTCTGCTAGAAAACAAAACTGTGGCAGTAAATGGTGAGATGTTGGCTTGGGCTTCATTTTGGGCCGTGGTATCCGAAAACCACTAGCTTGCGCTGATTGCAAAAAGAACGCCAGCCA
Source organism: Ustilago lituana (assembly GCA_928869825.1). Taxonomy (NCBI): domain Eukaryota; kingdom Fungi; phylum Basidiomycota; class Ustilaginomycetes; order Ustilaginales; family Ustilaginaceae; genus Ustilago; species Ustilago lituana. Next base: position 796,701 of record CAKMYA010000008.1, read on the forward strand.
GCACACGGCTCTGTGTTCGTCCCGTCGTTCTGGGCGAGCTTGACCCCGATTCCCGCTTCGCAGTGTCCATTACCATGTTTCGACTTGGTCATGCCAAAGCTGTGTCGTTACTGCAATGCACGCGTTCGCAAGATCAACGTCCGCCTTCCGGCCAAACCCTGCCTTGTAAGCCCGACCTGGTTGCAGTTCGTGTCCGGGTTTTCGCCCTTATCTAGGTTAGATTCGCTTGTCAGCTGTTCGAGATGAACCAATGGAGGAGAAGGACAACGACTTGGTGAGTTCGAGATCGTTGCCCCACAATATGGCGGGCTGTCGAGCCCACCACAGTGGCGCACCGCTCCGACGGGGTGCGTGCGGAGAAGCTGGTCTGCGAACTGCACTAATCTGAGAGCCGTTTTGTGGACGTGTGGTGTGGAAGAGACTTACGCGAAATCCACTTCGTAATGAAGTCGGTGTAGTCGGCGCCAACGCATGCACCAGAGAGCAGGTTGTGCATGAGGCCAGGAACAAAAGGCGAAGCAAGTTCTTGGCTCTCCTCGCCTCACTTCGTAACCTGTGGCCTTTCTTCATCCTCGCCCTTTCGAGGCTGCGGAGATATCGTCGGTCTGCATTCGTCACCAAAGCACATCTGTCAGAGAGCGCCAGCAGACAAAGCTCAAAAAACACGGCAGACGCCAAGGATAATAAGGTTGTCGATGTCGAGACTAGAATAGGTTTAGACTCTGCAACTGTCTAAGAGGTACAAGCAAGAGCACGCCCGGAAGCAACACAGAAGCGGATACAGGGCCCGGCAAAGACGGGGTTCCCGGAAACGATTGACCTCCCTAGCTCACTGTTTGACCGCTTTGCCATATGAGTCTTCTCCTGTGATACAAACAGGCTCATGCTTACAAGATCAAGGGGGTAGAAGAAATGCGAATGCAATTGAACAAACGATAATATGCAATGATGTAAGCAAGCGTTCCAAGGTGCCAAAGGAGCGCAGGATCACCAGAAGTTCTGGGCCCAGTCAACGAGCGCATCCCAGCCACGTCCCACAGCGCCGTTTCCAATCTTGCCCAGCAACCTCCTCCACTGCAAGATCTGGTTGTCGGCACGAGCAAGACCGATAATGCCCTCCATGCCTCCGACTTTGGCAAACAACGAGTCAATCGGCTTTGTCACGGTTGCTGCTGCCTTTCCTGTCGCGCTCAATGGCCGTGTCCAAGCCATCAACCCGAGCAGGCGCTGGAAGATGGTGGTCGAGCCGGTTGCTGAAGCAGCCATGCTCGCGGCGACGTTAGCACCGGGGATGGCACAGCTGAACTCGAAGCGGTTGGCGTGGAAGACAAGCGCAGCGCGATAGTGGAAGACGATGGCCAGGACGATGCCAATGTGCCACAGCTGATGGGAGTGACCCCACGTGTCGAAGCGTCCAGGCGCCCAGCTCTCCGGGAACTGCGTCGCGTAAAAGACCAAGCCGCCAACGTAGAAGGCGAGCGAAGGGAAGATGGGGCTGAAGAAGGAGACGGTCTTGACGAGACCATGCTCGAAAGCGGCATGCGAAAACGGTGCCAGCGCTGTGAAACACATGGTGAGGAAGACGGCGATGCGCAAGCCCTTGTTCTCGCGCTTGTTGAACCACTCGGCCCATGGAAGGATGGCACCGGCGAGTCCGACAATGAGCGTAGTGAACGAGTAGAAGAGAGCCAGATTGGGTTGGCAGTAGAAGCAGTTGTACACTGTAGTCCAGATGGATGCCGCCACTAGCCAAGCAATGCCGGTATAGTCGACGCAAGCGAATCGCTCGAACCACTTGCGATCCGAGCAGCCTGCCATGACATGCCACGATACGGAGAGGGTGAGACACTTGGCAGCAGCAAAGAGATAGACGGTCTGCACCAGTCTGTCCATGGGCGTCGTCTGGTCATCCAAGCCCTTGCTTGGCCAGAAGAGTGGCACGATAGCGGCGAGACCCCATAGATGGGTATGAATGTTGCCGGTCTCGTTGTGGATCTGGAACGTGCTGCGCAACAATGCTGGCCAGTTCTCGACAGGAATGAAGCGGTAGCCGGACAAGATGTGTTCATTGTTGCGGAAGAAAGCGGGAAGATGCTCGTAGGTGATGAGCTCTTGACCGTTGCGCGCCAACTCTACGGCCAACTGGTACAGCTTCTCCTCTGCCTCGTGCACCGCATGACCAGCACGAGAAGCAAAACTGTTGGCGCGGGCACGAGAGCGTGTTGAGAGGTCCACCAATTTGGTCTCGAATCGCTGGACGAGGGTAGCATTGTCTCCGTCGTGCGCAGCACTCTGGAGACAGTCGCGCCACGCCATATTGCGCACTGACTCCTGAATGGCTTCAAGCTGAGACTGCATCTTGGCCGCGAGTGCATAAGCTTGGTTCGGCAATTGCATGGAGAGGGGCTCGAGCACAGACGCAAAATCGAGGTCCAGCTGCGGGAGCGAGGGCATGGTTGGAAGCGATGGAAGCTCGGCCTTGAGTCGCGCGGCATCGGCTTGGTTTGGGAGCCGTGGAAGGCGCTCTCGCAACCCATTGCCTAGGCTGATGGGGAAGGAGAAGCTAGACGATAGACGTTCCCAGTCGTTAGCGAGCGTTTGCGATCGGGATGCGAGAGCTGAAGAAGCAGATGCTGGGTATGACGGCAGTAGCGCTACGAGCCTGCGCAGGTCCTCTCGCATGGCCTCGAGTTGCTGGAAGAAGGCAGCGGAGTGTCGCTCGCTCAACGCAGCGGCTGGGTTCAGATCTTGCTCGTCTATGGAGGCCGATTTGGCTGGGCTGGCATCAGCGGCAGCCGAAGTGACGGCGGGATCCGCGGCGGCTGAGATAGAACCTCGAGAGATGCGTTGTGAATAGAAGTCTCGTGCTCGCACTTCAAGCTCGGTGAGATAGGAAAGCAGCTGAGCTCGAAGAGAGACAATCGAATAAGGCAATGATACTGGCAGGTCGAGGTACTCGAGCGAGGTGTGTGGTGGCTGATGCTGTCGGCTGATCCAGAGTGAGTGATGGCACTCTTCATCGGAAGACCCCGAATCGGTGGCCGTTGCAGTGGCGGTGCTAAATCCTTCACGGAGCGCATCTTCTGCTTTAACAGCATTGGATCGGAACCGCAACGAAGGACGCAGTGGCTCTACTGGTTGCGACGCTCTCCTCACGCGGCGGCGAACGTTGAAAGGTCGAGTGGGTTCATCCACAACAGCTGAGCCTGTCAGTGATGTGCGCTTGGAGGCAGAGGTTTCGAGCATCGGCGTGGATCGGAATGCTCCGAGCGAAGGACGTCGGGGTGTCATTGTACTAATCAATCAAGATTCTGGCCTGCCGTCAAGCTGAGCAAGTAAAGTAGAATCGAGATATGGTCGATGAAAGGATCGCTTTGCGATGCCAGACGGATATCCTAGAAAATCATAACGGTTGAGATGGCTGTCGTGTCCGAGATCTCGTCGCTGCCAGTGGTGGCAACGGTGAATGATGTGGCGGCTGCTGAAATCTAATGCGAATAGGGATGCGGTCGGAATAGGGTGCGGTCGTGATGAGCTGTCCTAGCGAACAATGTTGTTTGTGATAGGGTAGGGGTGCAAAGATGGCGAGCACAAAGTAGAGCTCAATGAGGTATAGCTGTGAATGGCTAAACCGACCAAGTTGTCTCTGACGGTGAGTTAGTAGACAATGGGCGCCCGCGACGGAGACAAGTGGGGATAGGGATGCACACTACCAGGCAAAGCGATAACCAGTGACGAGTAATTAGCCACAGCACAGCGACTGACTGACTGACTGAGAGCAGATGCACTGATCTAAGGAGCAGCAAAGCACACCATGTCTTGGTCTGGAACAACGTGCCAACCTATCAGTCTCTCGAAAGTTGGCATTGAAAGCCAAAGCCATAACTGCCGAGAATTCTCAACTCTCGGCGTCTCCGCTCTTCGCCCCGCGCACCCTCCGTCCATACCTCAGTCAACACGACAGCCACATTTTGAGAACACTGCAATTTACTAAACCCGCTGCAGTGCCGTCTGTGGCTGAGGAACTGATTCATCTGCAAACGAAAAGTTCCAAAGAGCTAGCTGGCTGGCTGCTGAAAGTTCGGCTGATTTTCTGGACTTTTCGAACTAACCTTCCATTGAGGGCAAAGCATTATCGTGCGAAACTTTCTGACCAAAAAGGTGCTAATGTGAGATTGTCAGCTGCAACAACATTCGAGTGGCACCCGTATCGGGCAGCAATTGTTGTTTTGTCGGGCGCATGCCATCCGTGTGTTGCCATCCTAAGGTGTTTATTGTCGAGTACGGAAAGATATGTTACAGCTGTCCTTCTCACCGCCTTTATCTCCTGTCTCTCGGTCGCCATCCTTCACCATGCCGCCCAAAGCATCGTCGAGCAAGAAGGCCTCGGCTGATGGCGCCAAGCCGGCCAAGCGTGTCACGCCCGCTCCTATCCGATACTACCTCGTCTTCTTCAACTTCCTCTCCTTCTTCGGATGGGTCATTGTGCTGTCGACGCTCGTCAAGCACCTTGCTCTCGGCCCGCAGCCCCACTCGCCTCCCGTCAGGTTCGCTGCTGATGTGCTTGCCCGCTTCCGTTTGGTCAAGATTGGCATCGTCAAGTCATACTCGCACCTTTTCCCTGAGCCCATCGCTCAGCTTATCGAGCGCGCTTCCAATGCGCACTCCTTTGTTGGCTCCATCGTCGCGCTCGTCCAGTCGCTCGCCATTCTGGAGGTCGTGCACGCCGCTATCGGCTGGGTCAGGAGCCCTGTCGCGACCACTGCGATTCAGGTCGCTTCTCGACTGTTCATGGTGTGGGGTGTGACCGAGCGATACTCGCAGGCTTGGTCCAGCCCGTTTTACGCCTCGATGGTGCTTGCTTGGGCTATCACCGAATGCATTCGATACCCTTTCTACGCCAACCAGCTGCTCGGAGCTGAGGGCCCTGGTTTGCTTTGGGCTCGGTAAGTCTTGATATCTGTCTTCTCCAACTCACACTTGCTGCCATCTATACTGACCAGCTATCCTTCAAACGTGACCTTGATGGTTGCACCGCGCTCTGCAGATACACCACCTTCTACATCCTCTACCCCATCGGTGCCAGCTCCGAGGCGCTCTGCATCTTTGCCACCCTCCCCAACAGCCTTCCCACTACAAACCCGGGTGCTTGGGACCTGCGAGCTTACGTATATGCTGGCCTCTTTGCCATCTGGTGGCCCGGCCTATACGTCATGTACACCTACATGATCAAGCAACGTCGCAAGACCATCGGCACTGGCTTCTGGGGCAACAAGCTCGTCCAGGAGCTCGTTGAGAAACAGAAGCAGCAGTGATTCTCGCTTTGCCAGTGTCAACGGGACTCTCTAAAGCCGAGGTTCTAGGCGCCGACAGAGTCGTCCTGCCCTGCACGCGTCCGACAACCTTCGGCGTGGAGTATCCGTCATCACAACACAGAACGCCCTCTCGTGGCTACGGCGTTCGAGGGCACGAGGTTTCAGTAGCCCTATCAGAGTCACCCAAATCAGAGAGCTAGGCCAGTTCACCCGCCAATGCGGGTGGTATCTGCGCCTCATGTAGAATTACACAAAAAGTACAGTATTGTTGTTTCGCTGTCGTCCGGTATTTAAATGGTGCGTTTGCGACTTGCCCGCCACATGTCCCACGGTAGTCTCCAGTGCTTACCCGACTGCAGTGAAGCGTCGAACGGGTTGAAATCCGCCTTCTCCAGCCTCTCCAAGTACGACCTCGCTGGCACGACGCCCACCAACGGCGGCACCACCGCTTGTGGTACCTTGCCGCCAAACTCGTCTTTGATGATCTTTCTCGCTGTGATGAGATAATCGTTAGCCCTGGTGGCCAGCGCAAATACAGCATCGCGGAATCCATTCGCGTTGGGACCGTTGCGGAAGACGTCTTCTTCAACCACATTGTGTTCGTGGACAAACTCGCGCGGAAGGACGAGCTTGCGTGCGCCTTTGGTGATCGAGTTGCGCATGTGCGGCGGAGGGTGCGAGTGGTAAGGGATGCTAGAGATGGCGAGGCTGAGGCCCGAGACTTTGCCGAGGTGGGAGAAGAGTTCGTCGGCGGCATCGCTACGTACGCCGAGGAGATTGAGCGAGAGATAGTGGAGGCGGGACGAGGTGGATTCGGCGTAGGATTCGAAGGAGGCGAGTGTGGGCGCTTGGAAGTCGTCGGCGAGATCGGCTTCGCGGACATCGATGATACGGAGGAAATGGTCGAGCATGAGACCGCCGGCTGCGTTGGAGCGAACGGCGGGGTCTTGGAAGGCGTCGCGCAGGGCAAGCACTACTGGGTGCTTCGCAGGGCGGTTCTATAGCAGCGAAGAAGCGTTAAAGATGGTGCAAAAATGGGACGAGTCAGCCTTAAGGACATCGGCATGTAGGGCAAAGTGTGCGCGAGCTACCTACCTGATATGCGCCCTGGACCGCATCCCTCCACCAGCCCATCCTCATGCGACCGAGCAGCTCGTTCGACACGGTATCCTTGAGTCCGGCGATCTCGACATTGAATGTCCGGATAGCGGCAAAATGTGTCTGGAGGTTCTTTGGGTAGAAGTGATGCGCCAGGTATGAAGGGTGGTCACGCTTGGCCAGCTCTTCGAGGAGGTAGGAGCGTGGTGACTGCAAGGGTGAGAGCTGCGTCGATGCGGGTGGAGCAGTGCGGGTCGAAGGACCTGCTTCCTGTGCTTGTAATGAAGAGCCAGACGAGAATGGTCTGGTCAACGCAGCAGGTGGACTGCGAGATGAGGTGGAGGTAGTGGTGGACAGAACACTGCACTGAGAAAGAGCTGGGGACTTGCTTGAAGTTGAGCTGCGAACGAGGACTGAGGAGTGTCTCAGCGCCGTGGCTGAGCAGTTCGACGAAGTCGCGATCATGTTGCAGAGCTGTTGTGTCAAGCAAAGAGCTGGTGGACTAGATGGAAGAAAGGTCCTCGGCACAACACCATTGAATGGTCTAAGCGCCGCTCAGAATCTTTCTGAAGATTAACACTTTCCGAGATCTCAGAATTCTGCAGACAGCCAGTGTCTTCGGTGTTGGAGATTCTCCGACACGAAAAAGTAAAAAGATGGGTCAAAAATGTGGCAAGAAAAGAAGACACGCGAGTGGAGGCGAAGCTTTCAATCGAGCTCTACGCTCATGCATATTACAGTATCGTCGTGCGAGACGGCGAGGACGTTCTGCGCCTGCAAACAGCGATACACAGACTTTGACTTGGCTCACAGAGACCACTGATAGGAAGAAGCGGATGATCAGGCAGTTTGGAGCCGAGCCTGAATGCTACAGATGCCGGTTCCGAATGAATAGAGTACAAGCGATGAGAACACATGGCGGCATCTCGCAAGGCGGTCACGGATCAGCACGTAGTGTGCTTTCTCGTTTGGCCACTGGAGTGTAGAGGGAGTGCGAGTCGACTGGACGCAGAGGCCGAGCATGCCGAGCAGAGTCTCAGATGCCTCCCTTAGCCAGCGTCAACCAGAGGTCATCTGTAAGAACGGAGTCGTCAGGATGCGAAACAGCCACGGTCGCATAGAGGTGGGGCGACGGGAAGCATGGAAAAGAACGGAAGACAAAGTTTGCGGTCAGTTGGATGACTGTAGAATGAAACAGAGCCTGATGGTAACATCGGGTTGATACTAGAAATCGGAGGGACTCACCTCCAAGGTAATGAATGTTTTCTATCGCGATGCCCTTGCCGGTCTTTCGCACTTCTTCCGTGTCCATCTGCATAACGCCCACTGCCAAAATCTCGTCCTTGCCCTGGGCGCGGATAGCGACACACTGGCCCTTCTTGATCGGCTCCTCTCCCTTGGACGGGTCGGGAAGCTTTCCTCCTGCGCTCACCAAACCTGGCGACATGATGTTGGCGCCTGAAAGCACAAACTTGATCGCTCCACGGTCGACTTGTACTGATGGGAGCATGCCGGGGACTGTTAAGGGCCCATAATAGTATCAAGATTAAGAAGGTGGAAGAGATGTCAGCAAATCGAAGGAAGGAGAGAGGGAGGAGAAGGTGGTAGTGCGAGGAGGAGACGCTTACACTTGTGCAAGAGGCGGAGGCTGGGGAGATACCAATCGTCGTAGTGCTGGAAGAATAGTACCTGTTTGTCTGAAATGAGCATCTGTACGTGTTCCCTTGCGAACTTGACGGTGGTTACGGAAGCCTTGTTGGGCCATGCCGCTTCGAGCAGTGCGCCCTCATCCTTTGCTAGTGCCGGATACTGGTCAGTGAGCTTCTGTCGGATAACTCTGCGCACTGAGGACTTGAGCGCTGTTGCGGGACCCAAATCGGGTTTCGGATCGAACTTCTTGAACAGCGACATGGTATCCTCACGCTCTTGATACAAAGCGACAGACAGAGGTAATGGAGAAGGCGGGGGATGTCGTGAGAGCCAAGTGTGCATGAGTGTGCGTTTCTTCGAATTTGACTTTAAATCTCGGAAGTCGGGGATGCTTTCGAAGGTTGTGAAGGTCTAACAAGTCCGTGCGGCTTTTCTTCGTTCGAGCACAGCCCAATTTTAAGACACCGCTCGTCTGCTGCTGCCGCTGCATCGAGGCGAAGAATGCCAAGCCTTGGGGCACCGCTCGCCGTCAAGAAGAAGGCCGTCGACAGATGAACGCGAAGGTTCAAACACCTTACAGTTAACCGACCAGCTGCTGTCTCTGGGCTGCCTCGTGATAGTGTGTACAAAGCGGCTCCTGCTTTGGCAGTAGCATCGATCTACTTGGCCCTACACCATCTCGTGCCCTTGTAAGCGTCATCGCCTCTGGACTGCGCAAGATGGTGCTCATCTCCGCAACCGCAGCAACGGCCTCCTCACGGCGCTTGTTAACAGCGTCGCTTCGAACGAGTGCTCAGGCGACCGCCAGATCTGCCAACAACACACGGCTGACCGCATCTCATCTCACACAGTCAAGAGCGCTATTCACGACACCCACCCGCGCAGCTGAAAGCCCTTCACCTTCCTCATCCTCGGCCAAGCTTTCTTCAGAGGGCAAACCTGACAACGACTCCAACGATGGCTTCCGCAGCTTCTTCAACTCGACAGGTTGGGAAACAGCCATGGGTGCCTCCGTAGGTGTGCTCCTCCTCGGCGGTGCTGCGATGGTCTACCACTCGTGGTACAAGCGCCACGTGCTCAAAAAGATGGAAGCCGCCTTTGATCCTGGCTATGATCCCGTCCTTGCGCTTGCCAAGAGTGGCGACCAGCTCGCACACGTCCGCATCGATCCACCCCGACCGGAAGACGAGATGATTCGAAGCATCGTCTCTGGTAAAGAAGCCGGCCGGTACTTCCTCGTTATGGGCAGTAAAGGATCCGGCAAAGCCACGTCGATCATCGAAGCCATGGCCGAGATCGACGCTGATGGATGCGCTTTCTTCGATGCCCACCTCGACCCGACCATCGTAGTCGACCGCTTTTCCGAGTCTATCAACTTCAGCAACAACCGCGACTATCTCGGCAATCTCTTGGGACTCTCAGATCTGTCCGGTATGTCGTACTACCAGCAGCTGGAGCGCGCGCTGCACAAGCTCGAGCAGGCGCTCATCACACGCAAGAAGAAAACGGGCAAACCGGCCATCATCGTGATGAACAGCGCACATCTGCTCCCACGCGACGAAGAGGGAACCAAGCTGCTACACATTTTCCAGCAACGTGCGGAGAAGTGGGCGTCGGCAGGCACAGCCACGTTTGTCTTTACTACAGCGGACTACTGGGTGTACGACGTGCTGAGGAAAGCGTCGAACCGCATGGACACATTGTCGTTCCGCGACCTTTCGCGGCGACAGTCGATCAACGTGCTGCGTGGGTGCCGCAAACAGTACTGGGGCGAAAAGCCGTCCTCGCAAGATCCTCGCGTGCTGCAAGAGGTGTACGAGATCTGTGGCGGTCGACTGGGGCTGCTCAACAAGGTGGCGAGACGCAAAGATATGTTGCGGGCGGCAAGGCAGCTGGTGGAGGACGACATGCAGTGGGTGCTCAGCAAGACGGGTATCATTGAGGATCACGACGATGATGTGATGGACGAGCAAAAGTGGGCGACGTGCAGCTGGCTGCTCTTCTGCGAGCTGTCCAAGAAACAAAAGGAGCTGGAGGAGCTCTTGGAAGAATACGGAGGAAGGCTGCCGGCGTTTGTCCATCAGGACGCGCTGGAGGATCCGCAGTACAGCAGTCTGGCTGCGCAGCTGCATAGCGATGCCGGGTGGTACATGGCCAAAGCATCGCCTGTGCCGGGTCTGACACGGTTCATCACGACCGCTTCGCCTCGCAGCGAGGACGATGGCAAGCGAAGCGACAAAGTGAGGGACGGTCTTCGCCCAGGTCGCCCCGCAGCCGCCATTCATGACGACGACGACGCTGACGACGACGACGACGACGACGACGACGACGACGATGAAGACGAGCAGCAATCCACAGCACACCGTCGTCTGACCGAATCACTGCTCACCGACCCTAGCATGGACCAAGAAGCCGACGTCCGCGGCGCCGACGTACCCAATCCACACCTCACCTGGGGCGAAGCGCGCCAAGTCATGACACGCCCCGACTACATCATGGAACTCGACCACCTCAACATCATCCACATTGACCGGCACCACCACATCCGCGCCGACTCGATGCCGCTGCTCCGCGCCATGCGCCGTGTCGCCGACTCTCAGGGCTACGAGGAGAGGCTCGAATCGGTAATGGACCGTGTCTCGGCGATCGAGAGCTTGGGACGAACGCGCGAGCTCGTGTGGAAAGAGCAGGGTGACGGAGGCAAGTTTTTGATTAAGAAGGATGGCAAGGGGCGGGAGCTTGAGACATGGACGCTGCTTGGGGGTGACGAGAGGTTGGGTCGCGATACGGGGGGCGATGGCGATGATGACGATAAGTAGCTGTTGTTACCACTGTAGAGCCATACTGCAATGCTATCTGAAAATGCATTCGACAATGTAGGCGCTGCACGGCAATTCTGTGTGGAGATGAGAGCACAGGACCTGCGTCCGTCCATGTTCTGATAGCAAAGTCGGATGTGGATACGGGAGTGTGCGATGGCTCGCCCCCGATCGAGCAGGCCAAGCGCCACATTGACATCCCCCGTGTGGTCGTACAGCGAAGGGTCACGGTCCGTCTGTGTGTCGGAATTAGGCTCACTTTCCGGTGCAAGCGCGTGGAGGAGCCAATTGTGAGGTCGGACTTGTGACCCCTCACCCTTGGGGAGGTGCCGAGTTGAATGCCGAGGAATTGAGGTTATATTGCACACTATCCTTTCCTCCTTTCGTGTTCAGTTCCTCGGCATCGTTCCCATTGAAATGTGATGGGTGACTTACAGCTAAGCTGGCACGGTACCATTGTTTGCAGGCTTGTGGCCTGTGGTCACATGGATTGTCGAAGTCCTCCGAATTCAAGAAGAGTCTTCTTGGAATCGGAAAGTAGAGATAAGTGTAAGCTTTGACTCGGGGTGTGTGTGCGCGCCCGGTATCATTGTTTGAGCCGCGCAATTAGGTGGGCCCTTGCAGGAAATTGACCGAGTTAAGTTAGAGATGCGCCGAATCGGCTATACGGTAACCGTTGTTCCGCTGCTTGAGGGGAGCTCACACTAAGTTAGCTGTTGTCCCACGCTGACTCACCCGCTCAATCTGCGTTGTCCCTGGGTTCATATATATACCGGCCCTTCCTAGTAATCCACCTTCGTACCTTCGAGCCTTTTGCTTCTCTTATCTGCCTCGCTTTCTCTGCTTCCGCAATTATCATCACCATGTCGGTAGCTGTCGCTTCTTCTACTGCAGCTGCTTCGAACAGTTCTAACAAGATGACGGACAAGGTCGCTCCGTCTTCATCCTCGTGGAAGCAGATTGCTGCAGCCAAGCAGCAGTCGCGTCTCGAACAAATCCCCACCGCCTGGCGTCTCCCTGCCTCCGTCCTCGCCGATGCCAACGAGAAGAGCGGCGCCGATGTGCGCTCCATCCCCGCATCTAGCGGCATCCTCACATCCGAAGAACTTACCATTACCGACTCTGCTGTGTCCGATATCCTCGCCAAGTTGCAGTCGCGCACCTGGACGTCGGAAACTGTCACCACTGCCTTCTGCAAGCGCGCTGCCATTGCGCATCAGCTCACCAACTGCCTCACCGAGATTTTCTTCGATGAAGCTATCGCTGCCGCCAAAGAGCACGATCGGTACTTTGAGGCGAATGGAAAGCCGGCTGGTCCGCTGGCTGGGCTGCCGATCAGTCTCAAGGATAACTTTAACCTCAAGGGCAAGGACTCGAACCTGGGTTTCGTGGCGTGGATCAATGACCCGGCGGACCACGACTCGACGCTGGTGACAATTCTGCGGGAGCAAGGTGCGGTGCTGTACTGCAAGACGGCTACGCCGACGGCGATGATGATTGCGGAGACAGTGAGCAATGCCAATGGGCGTACGCTCAACCCGTACAACACAAGGTTGACGCCAGGTGGCAGCTCGGGAGGCGAGTCGGCATTGCTGGCGCTGCGAGGGAGTCCGTTGGGTGTCGGTACGGATATTGGCGGAAGCATTCGAATTCCGTGCTCGTTTACGGGGCTGTGGGGGCTGAAGCCGTCGTTTGGACGCTTCCCGACGGGAAAGTGCAAGAGCGGGCTCGCGGGTCAGGAGGCTGTGCTGTCCATCAACGGCCCCATGGCGAACAGTCCGGAGGGGCTGGAGATCTATGCCAAGACTGTGGTGGACGCGGAGCCGTGGCATCTGGACCCCAAGTGCATCCCCATCCCTTGGACGCCCGTCGCTCAGTCTTCGCTCCCCTCTTCGCTCACCATCATCCTGCTGACGGACAACGGCCTGGTGAAGCCCACGCCCCCTCTTCAGCGTGCTTTGACCCATGCAGCGGGCAGGCTCCGTGCTGCCGGCCACAACGTCATCGAATGGGATGCTTCCGCCAACCCCGCCGACGCGGATCTCTTCATGCGCGGGCTGAACTTCATCGCGTCATTCTTCCGCGCTGAGGGCGGTGCGACAGTCCAATCAATCATGGAGTCTTCCGGCGAACACGCTGATTGGGTCAAGGGTCTCACCGAGACCGACCCGGCATGGCGAAAGACAGTCGCTGAGCTCTGGCAGTTGCAAGCCCAGCGCACTTCTTGGATGGTCGAATTGCTTGAGCGCATGCAAACTCTCGCGGGTGGCAAGCACTTTGACGCACTCGTCTCGCCCGTCGCTGCCGAGGTGACGACAACGCACGATGCTTACCACCACATCTTCTACACGGGCTGCTGGAACCTCATGGACATGCCGGGTGTCGTGATGCCGCTTGATGGGGTCAAGGTGGACAAGGAGCTGGATAAGGTGGATGCGGCGTTCAAGGGCAAGGAGGGGGAAGAGGAGAAGGTGTGGGCACAGTACAATGTTGAGGAGGTGCACGGCCTCCCGATCTCGCTTCAGGTTGTGGGACAGAGGTTGCGGGAAGAGAGGACGTTGGCGGTCGCGAAGAAGATTCATGCTGACTGCGCTTAGATGCAGTAGACGGTATTGTAGAATGATGTGGACTGCGAGCCTGATATCATCCCGGTTTAGTCGATCCTGCTCGGTGCGGCGTGTGCTCTTATCGTTATCACAGTCGATAAAGCGTCGTGTCGCCATGAGAGAGTGATCCCCATCGACTGGTAAGCTTGTCGAACCGGCAGCAGTAGTCTTTTGTCTTGTCTCACTGGATCGCGTGGCGATGTCGCGTCAACCGTGTGTTGAAACAAGTCGTGATCAATGGAGCTGGTTGAAATGGTGTAGATGCTGGGTGCATGTATTTATGCGTACAGTATGCAACATCGGCTCTATCGAAACGTATCTGAGCTCCGACTTCCAGAGTCTAGGAAAGAATCTCGATCGTCTCGCCAGTCTCGCCGTCTACGCCGACTGTGCCTCTCCTCACCTTGCCACCTTTCGCCTCGATCATCTGCTCGATGGTCCTTGGCTCGTCCTCGGTCTCGGTGAACCATGAGAGGTTGTCCGCGATCAGATGCCTGTTCTTGCAGCCGGGACACTGGACGATTACAATGCCCTTGGTGTAGGAACGTTTGGAGAACTCGTGTGTGCTGCGGTGGCCACACTCGTCCACTGTGCAGGTGAAGGTGATGGCGAGCCGCTGTTCGATTTGCCCAATCGGTGTTCGTTCGCCGGTGACGGGAATCGAGGCGGAGCCTTCGGTGGGGTCAATGTCGCTGTCTTTGGATGCGGAAGGGGTTACCTCGGGGAGGAAGGATTCGGTGCGAGTTCGATTGTCGAGTGCGGTGGCGGAGGTACGGAAGTGGCGTTGCTGCAAGTGTGGACTGAAAGAATCTGCCAGCGGGGAGGATAAGGATAATGTGCGCAATGTGGACTTGGTTCGAAGCTGTGCATAAGCTGTGCTGATAGCAGCTGAGTTGGGAGCGACAAGGGAGCGCTGCACCGTCTGTCGGCTGCTCGAGGCGACGTTGCGTCCGAGCTTTGACAGCATCCTACTTGCCGACATATCTGTTGAAGTCCGAGCGGAAGCTGAAGGAGTCGGTACGATGTTGGGAAATGAGCAAGACGTAGCGATGAGAAAGACGTCGATGGTGGGAGTGCGGAAACAAGAACGACATCAAGAAGCACGCAGATTCAAAAAAAGGCTCAAAGTGGAGGTGCGGTTATCAATTTTTTTTTTTGGTGCGGAATACGGATCTTAGCAGACTGCTCAGTTCCGTCACTTTCCGCAATCGTTCTTCCACTCGACCATTATCGGTGCTCACACGACAAGCTCACACACTGCAGCGTTTGATACATCTGCTGTTCAGAGGTGCATCAACAAGCGCCATCGCACACTCATGCATGCACCATTTCAAAGACAGTCAAAAGAACGAAATGAAGGAAGAAATTGTTCTATTCAGTGGCAATTGGCCGACGCAGTCAGCGGTATACATGCAAATCCTGAGGTCGCAGAGATGGGTCGAAGGGGAGCGCAGCGAATGCGTTCTACACAACGACCAGCAAGCCCGAGGTGACTGAAATGGCGAGCGCAACTAGCCCAGCAACGAGACGACCATTAAAGATCGAAAAGGCAGGGGACGCTGCGCTTTGCTGTGGCGTGCTGGTGGAACCACCACTTGACTCACCCGAGCGGCCTGCTCCGATGGTGCCATTCTTAGTGATATTGACCGTCAGCACGTCTACCACGCCGTCGATACCGATACCGTGGTTGATCTGGCTGGCTGAAACACCATTCAAGAGCTGCGAGTTGGTCTCCTTGGTCACGGTGTACTGGAAGCCTCCTGGGCTGGTCAACGTGCCTGCGGTTGCATTGCCCACCACTTCGTTCCTTCCGAGGTCGTATCCATCGGGTGCGATCGTGTGACTGAGCGTCGCATTGAGCTCGACACTTGCTGCGATAAAAATAGCCCCCGAGTCTGCGGCGGTGCCATTCTGGATCCAGTATCGAAAATGGTTGCCGCCCTTGAGTGATTCGATGCAGGTACCGCCGTCGCCCTGCTTGTAGTTGTAGCGCAAGATGTTGGTCTGCGGCTTGGCGCCGTCGCCATCGCCGAGGTTGGCGGTTTGGTAGCCGCCCTCGCTGATGTTGAGACAGCTGCCGGGTGAGAAGTAGAGCGAGCGGGAGAATTCTTCAAAGCCAGCTTGGTTGAGAACACCAGCGTCGGAGCGGCCAGAGACGATGATGTTGAGTGGCTCACCGAGGCCGGAAGCGGTGTTACCGGTGAGCATGGAGCCGCCGTTGGCAGCTGGGCTGTAGTAGCCCTGCGAATCGCTTTGACGGCGTGCAAGGGAGGAGGGTAGTGCATGTGTAAAGGAAGATGTGAGCGCGGTGGTGGCCACGGCTAAGGTCGAGATGGCCGAAATTGTCGAGGGAACCTTCATGTTGGAATGAGTCTAGAGGATGTCGTAGAGGTCGTAACGCACCAGGCGCTATTTCGTGATCGTGAATCGTATATATGTTGCTTTCCGAGATCTAGATGTATGCGTTGCGTCCAGCGCTGGCAAAGGTGGCAGCCGGCTATAGCAAATGGGACGGGGACGGGTCGGAGCGAGAGCGATCGAACTGTGAGGGCCGGGGTGATGAGGAGGAACAAAGATGGAGGCAAGCAAGTAACAAATGTTCTCGGCATGATGTAGAAAGGGTTGAGCGATCCATCGTGCCGACGAGAGACGCCGCTTTGCCATGCGTGATTTCCTCCACAGTGACAGACAGATAGTGTTGACCGCTGCCCAAAACCTCGACTTGGATTCTAGGATGCACAAGGCAATCGAGCAGGCACATCGGGCGTCGAAGTGTGAGCCAAGAAGGTCGCCCTCGGCTAACCGAGCATCGTTGATTTGCTCGCTTGCAGAGGTGAAAGAGCTCGTTTGATTTTCTCCGTTTGCTCATCACCGTGTGTCGCGCGGTCTCAGAAACTCGGCAGGAGCTTAGTTTGTCGCAACGCTTTCAACGCGGTCATGCTAGCGAGCAACTCGTGATTCGAGAGCAGCACATTCAAGAGATTGGAGAGCCTCGACGCTCTAGGCAGCTTTCCTCAACGTATTGATAATCAAGCCGGGAGATCCGTGCTACAGCGGTTAGTTACTGGACGATGTCACGGCGCGTATGCACGGAAAAATGAAATAGTACTTTAGATTGACCTGTCACACGTCTCTGGTTGCCCTCTAAATGAAGGCATAGCTTGGCAAGTGGGTTGGGGGAACATGTGAGAGCTGATCGAGTCAACTCTACCTGCCCATCTGGGTCTGCCGCACGACGCCATCCAAACCAGTCTTGTTCCGTGTTTTGGACGTAGCAAGTCACTCCCGAGAGCACTCCGTGAGACTCTCGCATACTTACTGTATTGCGATAGCAGGCAGTGCAGACAGCGACGTTCGGTGAATTCTAAATGCTTCAATGGTACCCCAATTTTTTCAATGCACAGCCTTTGTCTTTGCCTCAGCGCGAAAACCATCGGGAAAGCACAGGTTCTGAAAACACCGTCTCTCGGTGAAAGGGCCATCCATGTTAGAGCTGTGTCTGACATGTGCTCATGCTTCCATGCATGCTGTGTTTACACAACGCGGCACGAGCGGATGGATGGTCGACACCACCCGAACAGTTGACAAGTGCGGGGAAAGGGAACAAGATGCTTCCGAATCGGCCGAGTGTTTTCGCCTCGAAAGCAGTCTCGCGCGGTAAGCGACGCGCTCAGGCAAGTCCGACGGCCGACAAAGCCACAAAAGACCCTGAAATGGATGCCAAGGTCGGAGCTGTGAAGATGGCGGCGCACCCCCAACAACCCCATGCTGTCTCGCCACTTGCTGGAACCTTGTAGCGTCGAAGGACCACCTTTGTCTTTGAATCGATGGGTCATCAGCGCAAGCTCCGTTTGAGACAGTAGAAGACAAGAGGAGAACGATGGCTGAAGGTCATTACCGGTTCATTGGCGCAAATGAAGCTGTCACTGTTGATCGTGTGGGGTTAATCGAACAATGCAGCAACATTGGGACAAAGCGTATTATTTCATCACAAAGTCATTACTGCCAAGTCATTGTCAACGCTAGCGACAGTTCCTGGCGGGGTACCTTTTCGATGACCTGAAGCGGTTCAGGGTTGGACAAGGGCAGCGTCCCAGTGAGCAGCGCGTCCAAGTGAGCAGCGCGAAGCGATGGCCAGGATGGACGGTCCAAGGCTGATGTCCTGTCTCTCAATTGTACTAATCGAGCCAAAAGACGTTGCCGCGACAGCCGATTAGGCTTCTGCCCTTTCTCGCGGGAGAAAAGTGTCCTCGTTGCTCCTCCTACTTGCAGTCCGCCTTCTTCCTCTCGCTCTGCTTGTCTGCGGTGCCCCACACTCCGTCCTCAGCTGTGTCTCTGCTCTCTTTCCCCGGCCGTTGAATTGCATATAAGCGCAGGCTTGGCAGTATCCCTCTTCCAGCTTCCCCGGTCGGCACTGTACCTCCTCCTTCCCCCTTCCCCCTTCCCCCTTCCCCCTTCCCCCACTTCAAAAGAGCGAGAGCAAAGATGCCGGAAATCATCAGCGGTCTCAAGACGCCGTTCCCAGAGAACCTGAACCTCCATACCTTCCTTTTCAGCAACCCGCTGCAACACCACACCAACCGCTTCGCCAGCCAGTACCCCGACCACACCTTTGACGGCTCGCCCATCCCTGAGCAGCGTCCCATCCTCGTCCACGATGGTACTGGTGCGCAGCTCAGCCTGGCTAGGTTGAGGGCTGATAGCTTGCGCCTTGCTCGCTCGCTGCAGACGCTCACTGGCGCCCCGCCTGCCTTCGTCTCTGACCCCAAGCGTCCACGCGAACCCATCCATGCACCTCGCACTACCGTGCTTCTGCACATCCCCAACGGAATGGTATGGCCTCTCGTCGCCCTCGGCACCGTTGCAGCCAATCTCACCGTCTGCCCCATCTCTACCTATCTCAGCCCGCGAGAGCTCGCTTACATCCTCGCCAAGGCCCGCCCTCAAGTCCTCTTCACCACCGTCGGCGCAGAAGGCGAAGTCCCCCTGCGCAAAGCTCTCCAGCTTCTACTCGACTCACCTCCTACCGACAATGGCCAGGTGAAGGGCGCCGACATTCAAGCTTGGGCTCGTGAGCTCGCAAGGGATTGGGATGAAGCAAAAGCGGCAAGGCTGGAAAAGAGTGATCAGATCCCCTACAGACGCCGCCGTGTGTGGACGGTGGATGTATCGTCGGGCATGGACTACTACGGTACCAACTTCAACCGTAAGGGTGTTGCGTCTGCGCATGATCCAAGGGACTGGACTCATTTGCTATTGCCGCCTCCGGGAAGCAAGGCGGAAGGCAGTATCGCCAGTCTCGATCGTCCCGCATTTACCCCTGCACCCATGACACCGGAGGAACAGCAGAGAAGGATTGCTTTCGTCCTGTGGTCGAGTGGTACGACAGGTCAGAGCAAAGGTGTGCTTCTCAGCCATCGTGCACTTGTGAGCAACACGCTCGGTGTGTGGGACACTAATCCACACTTCACTGGCACTTCCAGAGGCACAAACGGCGGAGGCGAGCGCTGGATCACACTAGCTCCATGGTACCACGTTTATGGGTAAGTACATATCTGGTTTCAGGCAAGCGAGCGAGTGACGATGCGACGCTGACCTTGTGTTGCTCTTTTTGCTAAACAGTCTGGCGACGGTTTTGCTTCCCACGGTCGCTTTCGGCACCACGCTCATCATCCCCGCCACACCAAAATTCGATCTTGGCTACTACCTCCGCCTCGTAACTCGCTACCGTGCTACCTTCGGACACATTGCACCGGCCGTAGCTGTTGCGCTGCGTTCTTGCCCGCATCTGGACCCCGCCTCGCCGCAGAGCAAGGGTGTCGATCTTTCGAGCATTGCCGCATTCCTCACAGGTGGCGCTCCTGTCCCCGTCGAAGTGGTGCGCAAAGTGTTCGAGCGCACTGGCAAGTATATCCAGCTCGGCTATGGTACCACTGAAACTTGCTCCACCTCCCAGACCGGCGGGCTTGGTCTCGACGCTGACGTACAAGGTCTGCGTGACGAGCTGGGCAGTGTCGGTCTCCCAACGCCCAACACCGAGATTCAGATTCGTCCTCTGCCAGGGTCAAGCGAGGAACAGATCAAGCAGCGACGAAAAGAAATCCGCACCATGTCGCGCCAGGCAAGGTCGCGAGGTGAGCGCGCGCCGCTGGACCCTGGACTGGTGGGAGAGGTACTCATCCGCGCCCCCGCCGTCATGTCGGGCTACTTTTCCGGCCTCTCTTCCGAAACACACTCTGCTTTGGACGTCGAGCTGACCGCGGGTGCTTTCACTAAGGATGGGTGGTATCGTACGGGCGACGAAGGGTGCCTGGACGCCAATGGTCGATTGTGGATCACGGGCCGCACGAAAGAACTTATCAAGGTCAAGGGCTTCCAAGTGCCCCCCGCTGAGCTCGACGACCTGTTTGCCACCCACCCGGAACTCGTTGATGCCGCCGCCACGGGCATTGTGGAGGACACGTCGACGGGTGAGGAACAAGTGCTCCTTCTCGTGGTGCCTAAGGACAAGTCGATCCTGACAAACAAAGAGCAAATGCACGAGTTGGCATCGCGTCTGCACACGTGGGTAGGCGACAAGACGGCGTACTACAAGTGGCCAAGCATGTACCTGTTCTCTGAGACCGCGCCGAGGAATCCAACTGGCAAGCTGCTCAGGAAGGATATTGCGGCGTCAAAGGGACACAAGGTGCTGATCGTCAAACAATCGCGCAAGGCTACGTCGACTAGCCCACAGGCAAGGCTTTAGGACAGTACTGGTCGCAGATATCTACTTGATTCGGTCGTGTCTTTCAATCGGACCTTTCAGCGTTACAAGCCCCTTGGCTGTGGTCGCCTCGTACATGCAGCGTGTGAATTGATGATAGATTAGTTCAGTAAAAGAGTTTGGGGTATTGAGTGTAGAAGATTACGAGGTGTTGTGTATACCGAAAGGCGCGACTTTAGTTGTTGACGCCTTGGATGACGCGCGGGTACTGCTGGCGGATCATCTCGAACAGCTCTGGGCTCTTTCCCTGCAGCACATACGGGTCCTCTGCCAGCGCAACAAAGTAGGTACTGACACCGGACGCGATACTGCCCGCGCCCACACTCATCGCAATGTTGACGCCCAAGCCAAACGCCACGAGCAATACGATCGAGTAGTACCCTGCGTCGTCCTGCAGATACTGCGGGTTGGTCTTTTGCTCGTAGATGAACGCAAAGAGTGCGGTAAGGAGGCCAATGACGAAGGCGCCGCAGTTGAACACGATGTTGACGAGGCTGTCGTTGATGACGGCATCGATACCGCGGTCGGCGAGCAGCGACCAAGTTTCCTTGGCGGCGCGCATGTAGCTGTTGCCGTAGAGCGCGATATTGATGTAGGCGTATCGGTTAAAGTACTCGACCAGACCTTGGATGCAGGCGACGCAGCAAGAAGCGACGCAGGCGAGAATAGAACCGACGAGATCGCCGTCGGAAGCAGCCTGGTTCTGGAGGAGGTTGAAAAAGGCTCGCAAAAGGTCGAGCAGGGCAACGATGAGCGAGCCGAAGCAGATGGAGCCCAAGCTGTAGGTCATGGCGCGGCGCAAGGCGCCCCACGCAGCATGCGAGACCTTATTGACGTTGTAATAGGCGGTGCCAAAGATGCCGGCGACGGTCGTGAAGGCAACATTTTTGATGACTTCCGAGATCCAGTAGTAGGCGAAGACGATAAAGACCATCAACCCGATCACGGACGAATGGCCGGAGCTGCTACCAGCTGCAGCAGCTGAAGGCTCGAAACGCTGGTAGGTGGCCACGACGACCCAGCTCGTCCAGGCACTGAAGGCGGTTTCGACGATGAGGCCGCCAAGCGCGACGACATAGACGCTCTTGTACTGCTCTGCTGTGCGAATGATGGTGACCAGAAGCAGCTTTGCAAGCGGGATGCGCTTGCGCATGAAAAAGTAGGCGATGACACTGAGCACGGCAAAGATAGTAAAGATGATGGCAGCAGCCGTGTTGCCTCGCACCCAGAGGTAGACGCAGAAAGCGATGTTGCTTAGCGTGGTGAGCAGAAGGGTGGCCTCGAGGATGAACCTGGGGAAGGAGCGGACGAGGAAGATATAGATGAAAGAAAGGACGAGCGCGACGGCGCAGCAGAGCATGAACATGACGGCGGTCTGGCCGTTGAGCGTGTTGCCAGGCGTGTTCGCCTGGCCAATGACTTCATGGACGCCCGATGTGGCATAGCCGCGGATACAGATGACCGAGAGGGCGATGAAGCCGGCAAAGACGAGAAGGAAGAGGACGAGAAAGATGGGATCGTGAAACTTGGGCTTGGGTGAGAGACGCTCTCCTTGGAAACCTTCGGGTTTGAGGGGTTGCTTGTAGTCGCGGCCATAGTACTGTTCCTTACGGGCACCCTGTGGCTGCTGATCATTGTAGTACTGGTTCTGGGCGCCGTTAGGCTGACCCTGGTAAGCACCGGGAGCGTAGGAGGCAGGCTGCTGCATCTGCGGAGGCGGGTAGGCGGCGTTGCCGCCATAGTAAGCTTGCGACATGGCAAAGGACGCACTTGCTTGCTAGAGAGAGGTGGAGAGGTGTCGAAAAGGGTGAATGAATGGATCGGGTATATAGTGATGGTGCTGGTAGTGGGGATCGGATGGGAGCGACGTAAAGTGGAAGGTCAAGCCAGGCATAGCTCAGCAAGAGCACATTCACTTCATCAGTGAATCACATCGGATAGTGGATTGAAGACCAAAAAAAAAAAAAAAAAAAAAAAAGGAGGAGCTGCTGGGCGAATGGTCGAACAGTCTAGAATCGAATGAAGGCGGAGGTGTGGTGTAGTGCATGCAGCTGCGTGGTCTAAGCGAATATGACTGGAAAGCTGTCCTTGTCGGAGTGCTCGGTGAGTGACAGCCAAGCTGCCAAGATCGACAAACGGCATGTGTGGCTGCAGCATTTCAGTCGAGTGTGACGTTGGTGTGCTTGCCCTCTCTTAGCCAAGAATCCTCAACTTTAAATGCAATCAAGCACCGGCGCTCCCGACTGGCTAACCATCCTTTTTTGCTCTTCCTTCTATCCGTGCAGCATAGTTGCCAAGTGGGCGTGGGACCGTGATTTTATGGCAAGAAGATGTATCGGAGCAGGTTAGACAAACATGCCAAGTATGCCTCAACGCCCTTCATCGATCTGAGTCGCAGAAGGACCTCGAAGGTAACGGGCCACAGACACACTGCAAACGAGCAGCTCAATGGCTGGAGAACATCCAAACATAGCTTTGCCGAGCTCAATTGGAGTCGCACTTGTGCAAATGCCTTTGGAACTGAACCAAGCGCGCTGCACGCTTGTGTCTCGTCGAATGTGAAAAGTCGCAAACAAAAGTCGCAAACATTCCGCATTGACGCACTCAAAGGAGACTGAGCCAAGATTTGGCTTTGCAGTAAATTCAAGCACCGAGGCACAGCGCCTGTCGGAGATATTGGTGTGTTTTAGAGAGGTGAGAGTGCATGCGCTGCATTGCGGTTAGGGTCCAGACCGAAGCACTCGACTCCCCAGCGTTTCGCGAGCCCGCGGGCTTGCTCAAACTCTAACCCTAACCGCAACTCAGAGCCAGAACGCCGCTGTCGCATCGGCCGGTGCGGCTAGTTGTTAGCTTCACGATGACGCTTTTTGCAACCTTCAACGCCACCTTATTTGTATATATCTTCTTCAATGTGATACCAGCAAGAAGTTGATTTCCTTTCTGGAGCCTCGCGCGCCGACTGAGAAAGGCCGAGGAAAGGTCGAGACTCGAGCTTGAGCCGCATTGTGACGTTTGTGCATAAAGTGAACAGTGCCAGCCTCTTCGGCTGTTCTGTTCTTGCACAGACCTTTCTGCGGCGACATTCGGCACTTCAGAAAAGCGCTACAAGAATGGGAAAGTGCGACTTCGGTGAAGCGATTGCAGCGCAGACGTCAACTGTGCCAAGACTTCCTTTCGACAAGGCCGAGTTGAGCAGTGATATAGTAATACCACGGACCAAGACTGTTCTATTCAGGTCATGTAACCCGAACACGGCGCTTTCGCCGCGTCCAAGAATCGCTTCCCATCCACGGCGGCTACCAATCGAAAGATGCCGTATCCCTTGTTCCTTAATCCGCGACACATGCTTCGGGGTCCAGCCAGCTCTAGAAGGGGCAACCTTTCGCCGACCGGTCTCACACCCCCAACAACTTGGTACATCTACACGAGATCTTTCTAAACTGCTCCTCCTCACCGTCCGCAACCCTTGGATTCAAATTCGAACAATTCAATCTTTGTCAAAGAATCGCAATCACTCAGTCCAACGTCAATATGGCGCTCCTCACCAAGAAGCCAGCCTCGGAAGAGAATGCGCCCGTGGCGGCTCGTAGCGGTTCAAATCCAAGTCATCCTCCGCCGCCATATCCTCTCGGCATCGTAGCCGAATACACACGGCACACGACATCCATCGCTTTACGCATCAGAGAGCTCATGTCTTCCTTCTCGGGCGACGATTTTGCTGTCAAAGACGCCATCACGGGTAGGCTCGTCTTTGATGTCCATGCCAAGACGTTCTCTTTCAGTCAAAAAAACAACCCTGCATGATCATGCAGGCAGACCCTTGTTCGAGTTCTGTCGCTCTGCAATATCGTTTATGAAATCGTACTGTACACCGGCTACGAGCCTGGCAACATTCCTAAGCAGCTCTTCTTCGTTGAAATGTCTCGTCTGCTCAAGCCCAAGCTCGACATCACTTTCCCCAACCTCGTAGCCAACGGTCAACAAGAAAATGGACCCTAAAAGACCAGTGATTCAGCGCAACTTGCCAGCTCACAACCGAGGCCGGCGTTGTGGCAGCGATAATCACTCGAGACTATGCCAACGTAGGCAAGCTCCTTTTTGAGAAGCAGGCTTACAAAGTGACAATTGCTCCAGGCGTGGATGCAGCGCTCGTCACCGCAATCTGCGTCTGCCTCGACGAACCCTACAACGAGAAATGAGGCTTGCTTGGCACGGGTCCGACATGAACAAGTGCTCGAGCTCGGGACGGCGCCGTTGGCGGGGCACGAGCCTTCCACAGCTTCATACAACCTCCCACTCGGGCCCGAGCGCGCTCCTTAACACACGCTTAGGTTGCCGACTCGATACTTTCGGCTCGACAAGGTCGAAGTGCACCAATCTTGCTTCTCTCGCTTCTTTATAGCTCAAACACGACGCTCGGTCCGCTGTCAACGCCTCCTCTGCCCACAACTGGAGCAGCAAAACCTAGCCGCTTTCGGCCCATTCATTGAAGGTCCCATTTTGCTGAGCACGAGGCTCTCATCCGCACTGCAGTGCCCTTAGCTCGCTGGGGGTCGAGATGAAGTCGACCCACCGGATCCCACGCACCTCCCTCGTTGCGCATATCTTGCCTTGATCTGTACACTCCCCCACAACCAATACCCAATGACCTGACAGATTTCAACACGAAAGGCGTGGGATTGCACAGTGATAGGGGTTGCAACTGAGGGTGAACCTGCAAAAGACCCACCCTCGAGGATCGCACACATAGCAGGCGTTGCAAGGAGGGCTTGAGGACTGAGTGAAAGGTACATAAAGACGCTCTCGAAAGAGGATCCAGCCCTCCTCGTTCACATCATCACCTACCTCCTTTCCTCTTAAAGTCAGACACAATGATGAAAGGGAGGTGGGCTTCGGTACTAGCACCGGTGCTCCTTGCACGACTCAACAGCGTTGAGGCTCGCAGCATGTCTGTTCAAGCTGGCAGCAGTCCTGAACAACCTTTTGTGCTTGTCTCCCATCCTTCCCTGAACGTCGCTCCGCGCGATGTAGCCTCCTCTTCCATCGCCGCGGTCGTTCCTGCCGACGCCGATGCCAACAAGAACCTCACGCAGTACGTCAACATCTTTGTCGGAACCGAAGCCAACAACGATCCCGGTGACGTCTTTGCCGGTGCCTCTGTTCCATATGGCATGGCCAAGGCCACTATCAACGTGGAGGGCTATGCTCCTGCCGGCTATGTCTGGCCTTCCAACCAACCCACGCGTGGTGTGAGCCCGCTACACGATTCGGGCACGGGCTCGAGCGAAGGCAGCTACGGCAACTTCTGCATCATGCCCGTCCTCTGCACCGACAACAGACTCGATGCGTGTCCTACGCTGCTCGAGCCACGCGAGCGCATGCGCCGCAACGGCACCGACCAAGGCCGTCCAGGCTACTTCACCACTACGCTCGAAAACGGCATCAAGATCGAGCTCACCAGCGCGCGCAGGAGCACGCTCGAAAAATACACCTTCCCCAAGGACGAGATGAAGCGCATGAAGTCCTCCCCGCACTTGGTGCTCGATTGGTCCAACGACTCGCCGGGTACCTTCCGCGGAGGAGAGATGAAGGCGGATTGGGAAAAGGGTCGGCTCATGATGAACGGCACTTGGAAGAGTTCCTTTGGTCCGGGTGATTTCAGTTATAATGCTTTCCAGTGTGTGGACCTCAAGTTCCAGGGCAAGCAGCAGCTGTCGGCGCACGCATTCTTCGGAGGCAATCGACGTGGGTATGATTCTAAGCGCACGGATCTGGACCACTGGGTCAGGTTCGCTCAGCAAATCGGCCAGTACCAAGCCGGCGCGCTGGTCGGCTTCGACATGGATCCCGAGTCCCACCAGGATGTTACAATCACCGTGCGTCGCGGTGTCTCGTTCGCCTCGGCTGAGAACGCTTGTCGCAATATGGAGGCCGAAATCAGCGACTGGAACTTTGAAGCCACGGTCGCCGCCAGCGAGGCGTTGTGGGAGGAAAAGCTGCAGCGCATCCAGCTGAGCCCTGCCACGCCTGACTACATCCGACGCCTGTTCTACACCAGCTTCTACCGCACTTTCCTCTCGCCCAACAACGCCACGGAGGACGGACCGTTCCCAACCACGTCGCCATACTTCGACGGGATGTACTGCACTTGGGATACCTTCCGCACGCTGTTCCCTTTCCTCTCGCTCTCGAGCCCCAAGGAGTTCGCCCAGATCGTGGAGACCTACATCGATGGGTGGAGGAAGGAGGGCTGGCTGCCCGAGTGCCGAGCCAATCAGGTCAAGGGCTACATCCAGGGCGCCAATAACGGTGTTCCCGTCCTTGCCGACTTCGCTGTCAAGTATGCCAAGGCGGCAGGATCGTTAGGTGTCAACACCGACGAGCTGTACAAAGCGATGCAGCACGATCTCGATGTGCCATCGCCACAGTGGGAGTACGAGGGCCGACAAGCTGCGCCTTATCAGCTGTATGGCTACGTTCCTTTCGGATACCTGGATCCCGTCTCGGTGGGCGAGCAGACGCGCGAGGCGAGTCGTTCACTCGAGTATGCTTTTGGCGACTTTACCGCCGCCATGACGGCACAAGCGCTTGGCAAGCCAGTTGAGGATGTGCAGAGGTATGCGAAGGCATCGCTCAACTACAAGCTCAACTTTGACCACCACTCGACCAGCGATGGCTTCAAGACGTTCGTTCAGCGCCGTTTTGCCAACGGCACCTTCAACCCCGTCGATCCCACTTTCTGCTCGCCGCTTGACAACAACTCAAGCCACGCTTGCAGTTTGCAGGCTGAGAACGATTTCGGCGTCTACGAGTCGTCTTCGTGGGAGTACAGCTTCTATGCTCCGCACGACAGGTCCGGGCTGGTTGAGCTACTTGGTGGTAAGGCCACGTTCGAGAAGCGACTGGACCATTTCTTCAGCAAGGGATACTTTGGGCCGGGCAACGAGCCGAGTTTCGACACGCCGACCATGTATCACTACATCAGCAAGCCGTACCGCAGCATCCAGAGGGTTCGTGAGGTGGTGCACACATACTTCTCGCTCGAGCCTGGTGGAATCCCCGGTAACGATGATAATGCGGCCATGGCTTCGCTGCTGGGATGGTATTTGCTTGGGTTCTACCCGACACCGGGCACCAAGGAGCTACTCATCCTGTCGCCGTTCATGCCCGGTTACACGATCAACAACCCGGTGCTCGGCAAAGCAGTGGTGACGGTGCGTGGCTACGACGCTAAATCGATCGGGGGAAAGATTCCAAAGGACGTCAAGGCATACATCGAGCAGGTGCTGATTGACGGCAAAGCTCACAGCTCGCGCTGCAGATTGAGCTTTGACGATCTTTTCCCTGGTACGCCTGGGGGCGAGAGGAAGGTGGAGCTTGTTCTGACGGATCGCGAGGTTGATGGATGCGGCGATGGGCCTGGTGACGAGCCTGCTTCGCTCTCGACTGGCGGCTTCCTCGATTTTAAGACGGAGACCAAGGCTTGAGCATTAGTGCTAGCACAAGCGTTCGCATCTGTTTCTATCTCTTCTATCTGCTTCGTCTATGCTTGATCTTCGCTCTCTTCCTCAGCGTCGTCGTCGTCGTCGTCGTCGTCGTCGAGCTGGAGGAGGCCGAATCCAGAGCGGACGGCATTCTGCTTTTCGCTTTTTGCTCGCTTCTTTTCGGCTTCCGCCGCGGCGGCCTGTTGCTTCTTTTCCTTGCGTTCGCGCTTGGCTTTTCTGAGCGCCTCTACGTCAATGGCAAGGTGTTGTTCTGTGTCGTAGAGGATCCAATCCAGCAATGCGTTCTCAAGCGGTGACGAGACGGCTGCGATCGACTCCCGTGTTTCGTCTGTGGACTGTGCGATCGTGTGGAACAGTGAGCCAAGAACGAGTGCGCTTGGTGGAGCACTGAAAGGTTGAGGGCAGAGCAGAAGGGATTGGGCGAGCTGGTGAGCCGAGTGTAGAGAGAGCTGCAGGCTGGACTGGAGATGGATGTCACGAGTGGTGGGTTCGACACTGAGAGCATCTGGGTACGAGAGATGAGCGGGCAAGGCAGTGAGGGTGGGGTCTGCCTTTAGTGTCTCGTGAATCGTGTATGCAAGGTGAGCGGAGGCAACGGCAGCGTGAACCTGCTTGAGCGACCAGTTGAAGCGCTTGTTCGATTCACCCAGTCTCTGTTGTTCTCTAAGGATGAGATACCTCAAAACAAGACAGAGCGGGTACAACGGTTCCGGGATCTTTGGCTCCGAGTTGACAAGGGCATCGGTTCGCTTCTCATCGCTTCCGAGAAAGTAAGCGTAGATCTTGATCCTGGCTTCTACGGGCTCATCGAGCAAGCCGACAAGTGCATCTGCATGAGCGTCGGTCAGAAGCTCATCAGCCACTCCTGACTCCAGGTTGAATGGTGGCTCAGCGGCCCATATTGTGGAGAGCATCTTTTGGCACGGGTTGAAGCTGATGGAAGTGAGGTCGAAGAGTGAGTTGCGAACCTCGAATGATAAAGTGGAGTAAGGGCGAGAGCGGGTGCGGATCGGTAATTTCCAAAGATTCCCACCCGCGAGCAAAGGCGACTTGCAAAATCAACTCTCTCTCTCAGCGTTGGCAGCGAGATGAGTTTCTCATACCAGCAACACAAGCATCATCGTTCAAGTAGGCGAATACGATCAGTTGGAATATAGGATCAGTGTGAACGAGACAGAGGCTTACAAGCACGAAGTGGGCTAGTTGAGACTCTCACTGACATGCATTGAGATGAGGATGAGGCAGCGGTCAAAGAGAGTTTCGCTGGCAAGGACAGCGGCGACCTTCTTTGCACGCCTTTCATCTTCGTCTGTCTCCTGTTCTTCCGAAGTCTCGCGTGCGAGTTGGCACTCCAGCCTGACATGCTGCAAGTATTCGGCGAGCTGAGGCACAATCCAGTGCAGAAGGCTGCCATTGTCCAGTCTGTGTTTCTGCGCGAGCAGCTTGCTGATGTCGCTAACAAGGACTTCGGTAGTCCTTTGCAGCACGACAAGCCCTGCCTGATCTGACATCACGGCGATACGTTCATGACAACATCGAATGGCGTTGGCAACATCCCTGAGAAGGCCGCTCGTGTACCTTTCTAACTGCATCTTATCGACTTGTTGCGAGACTGCCCCAGTTTGAGTCTGCTGCTTCGGAGTTGCTACACCATTGGGAGCGCTCTCTACTGTTCGGTCCTCTGTTGAAAGGTTGCCTACTTCATGATCCTCCTCGGCAGCCTCGGCTT
Source organism: Ustilago lituana (assembly GCA_928869825.1). Taxonomy (NCBI): domain Eukaryota; kingdom Fungi; phylum Basidiomycota; class Ustilaginomycetes; order Ustilaginales; family Ustilaginaceae; genus Ustilago; species Ustilago lituana. The sequence goes on from CAKMYA010000008.1 coordinate 826,189, forward strand.
GCTTTGTGGAACAACCTTGCTCCGCTGGGGTTGGGGCTCGTCTATCATCGCTGTGTGCTTCGGTGGAGTCGGGCGCTTGCTGACACTCGCCGTCCGACTCGGGAGCCGAAGAGACAGAGTCGGTGTCAGCCACATTCTGCTCCACTCCAACCTCCTCGCATAGTGGGCGTAGTCTTGGTCCCTTGACGGTCAGTTTCCTTCTTCTTTTGCGGTTGCGAGTCTGTGTCTCCCTTGCACCAGTCAAGACGACAGGAGTCAACTGTGAAGCTGTGGTGTGACCGCTGCTTCGTCGGAGCCTGCGTTTCTCCTCGTTACCAAGTGTCGGGGCAGGCAAGGTTTTCTGCATGGCTTGTACAGATGATTTTGCCCTAGGAACCTTCTTGTTCACCCTTTCGCCATCAACCATGCACACTTTGTGATGTACATAGCAGTTGTAACAGGACTTTTGCCGCAAGACACTTCCTGCTGCTGTGTAGCAACGCAAGCCTTCCTCGATGCAATGCTGGCATTCATCAATCCAGTCAATGTCATTCTGGTACGTGTGAGCGTCGAAAGGCTGTTTGATGAATGTCTTTGCAGGAACCGGACCAAGGGGAGTCTTGACATCGTTGGGTTCGGCACTTAGTGCAGCCATATTCTCGATATTATGCCTCTCTGGGGCACCATCGGGAGTCAGACTTGCTTGAACGCACTGCGGAGACTCAGAGGAGGGTGGAGGTAGCTTTTGGGTCTTCTGACAACGGTAAATGACCTCCAGAGGCATATCGCTGTTGCAAGAGCTGGATGAACTGTAGCCATCGTCCGTGGTGTGGGAAGGGTTGATGGTTTTGACAGATGTACACTCTTCAAGTGGTGTCGGTGGCACAGGGTTGAGTTCTGGGCCTCGCAAACTGGCCACTGGATAAGCATCAGCAACTTGAGGTGCGCTGCAAACTAAAGGCAAGATGTCCCCAGGGGCATCTATGAGCGGCTTGACGGTGCTTCCATTGCTGCTGGACTGCTTGCCAGATGGTCGCATTTGCCAATAACGGTGTTGGCCATGAAGTGGGGTAGTGGGGCCAATGAGATGAGCCCGGTTGAAGAATGCCATGGGACGAGCAAACAACCCAGTTGCACGACTGACATCAGGGTCTGGGGAGCTACGGAGGAGCTCGTCTCTGTCCAAGACCAAGACCGACTCTGTAGAGTCTTGTTTCATCCTGGCTATAGCTGAAGGAGCTATGGAGGTGAGGGTCCGGAAAGAGAATGAAGAAACCCCTCAGTGGATACCATTAGCCAGTGGCGGGTGGGGAGGAACCAAGTGGGCTCAAAGATGAGCCAGATGAAATTAGCGAAGAGAAGCAGTCCGATTAGGGGGTATCAATTTTCTCGAGTTTTCAAAAATCCAAATTTTTGCCACTCCAGATGGCGATGAAGAAAGCGAGTTTTCAAAATCCGAGAAATTGATACCTCCTTTTAGAGCCTTCACTTTCCTTTCGTTATGGTCCGTGACCTCCCAAGTCCCCAACCAGGCATATTGCCCTCTGCTGATCTTCAAGGTAAGAGAAAGGAGGGAGCCTGACAGATGTGCACAACAAGGGGATTAGCGATAACAAAGGGCCTGACCATGCATGGAAGCATGTTCAGACTGCTCTTGTTGCAGCACAGGCGCTAAATCTTACACATGGTATTTTCTTCGAGTAGCTACCGCACAACCACCTAGCACTTGCACTCAGCATTTGTACTTGATCTGTGAGCATCTAAATTGCAATGATAATTGAAGCTAAGGATCATTGTCATCCACAAGCATTGTGATCAGTGTGAGACAGCGGTCGACAAGAGTCTGCAGCAAAAGGTGCGTGGCTGACTGCTTGACTTTGTTTGGCCTATGTGCAATCTTGAGGAATGTCGAGCACTCCTGTCTCATGCGTTGTAGATAGTCAGCAAGCTTGGTTGTAGTCGGATAAGAGGTTGACTCAGGGAGTGTGTTCAGATCATCGATGAGCAGTGTAAGCGTGGGCTCGAGCGCTGGAATCTCTGCAGGATCTAAAAGAAGGTCCCGGCAGCGCTGTACTGCAGTCTTCATGTCCTTGAGCAGCCCGGCCAAGTAGTAGTCCATCGATGCTTGGCGAGGTGAATGCACAGGCACATGCACTGCTCTTTCAGGCTGTGCATGCCTCGGTGCATTGCACTGTTCGTTCATAGCATGGCTCCTGAACAATGTGCGTTGGGACTTGCGCTTCTTGCGCTTTTGGTCAAAGAAAGAGCTTATGTCGCTCTCAGAACCAGATGAGGGGAAGCTCATCTTGCGCTTGCGATGAGGTGGGGTTTGGTCAGAATCGCTGGCAAGGCTGTGAGCTGCGCTGTTTGGCAATTGCCTCCTTGGAATCTGAAAAGCGGCTCCAGGCTCGCAGGCTCCAACACCATTAATAGTACACTTGACATGCAACTGGCGGCACCTAGAACAAGCTTTTGATCTGAGCTTTGCGCTCGCAGCAACAAAGCATTTGAGTCCGAGTTCCATGCATCGATCACAAGAGTCGATGTGTTTGGCAATCCGTGTTCCTTTTTTCTTTGACCGAGCACCACCTAAGTTGGCAGTGGTTGCGGTGGCAGTGGCTACATCTGATCCCATTTTGGCTGCTTCGAGCTCGATGAATACATCATCTAAAAAGATGGATGGAGATGAGCCACACTCACGAAGACTGACTTGTGCTGGTGCAGATAGTAGTGGTGTAGGTTGTGGCAAGGGAGAGGAAGGCAGCGGCGTGGGACTCGGTGGGGTTTCTCGACATTCTTCCATATTTTCGTCTGATGGAGTGTTTGCCCTCTGGCAGGCAACGTTAGTTGCTACTGCGGCGGTGGCAAACCAGTCGAAAAAAGCATCCTCCGAAAAGGCTGGAAAGTCGACCAAAGTGTCCTGATTCCGTCCTTCACCTGTGCTGATCACGTCCGGCCTGCTAGAGAGCCCCGGCACAGGTGTCAGATGGCCGAGGCTAGATGTCTGCTCTTCTTTAGCCACTTCATCTGCATGGTCGGGCTTCGGTAGCTGCTCAGATGGATTGACCTGGTGACCGTTGGGAGCCGCGGACAAGGCGTCGTTCTGCTCGTCATCTGAGCCTCCTGGCTGTTGTTGACCTTGGCGGTTGAACGTAGCCAGGTATTGTTCGTGTTTCGGCATGTCATCAGTAGCCAAGACCGGGGTCGATGTGGGATGTATCAGTTGGGCGGTGGGTGATGGTGGTGAGCAAGCCTGAACTACTGTCTGGCTATGTACCTTCGTCTCAGCCTCGGCGCTTGGAGAGACACAAGGGTCGGGCTCCTGTGAAGTCATCGCAGAGATGTGATGTGACGTATGCAGAGGTCTCGACGGCGTGACTGTGAAGTAGGAAAGGAGGCAACGAGGAGTCGGCGCGATCGATTTTCGAGAAGACAAACAGGACATCACGCTCGAATTGGCCGCCCTGCGTCCCTTCTACGCTAAGCGAGGGCGGGCAGGCGCTGAACAGAGTCGCCATCCATCCGTCATATTTTGCCAAGTGTATAATCTTTCATTTGAGAGTGGAGCAGCGCAACTCTCAAGCCAGCGCGACGCTGGCATGAGCGTGTTGCAAGGGATAGTATTCAGCCCACTTATCGACGCGGTGTCCAAGTCAGAGTGAAGCGCAGCCTGAACCTGCTCGTGGACTGCACATTCGACGGTGAGCGTTTTGGCGCGGCCGCACAGATCAATGTGCGTGATTGTTGGGGGTAGCGACAGGGCGCAGCGCCAATTAGCCACTGTCGGAGGAGCAACAACTCTGAAAGAGAACACAGTCTTGGCGAATGTGCTGTGCGAAATGAACGGTGGCTAGAAAATTTCGCAAGGGACGCTTGCATGCGCAGCAGCCGTTGCAGGTCTCGCAAGCCCATGGTCATTCCATCTTGCCACATCATACCAACAGCTTGAATTTTTCGCGCCGACTCCAAAAGTTGCTGAAGATTCTCGCTAGTTTCTAAACTTTATTGCGTTCTATAGTAGGCCAGGTAGGTACAAAGCTCAAGGCGAGCAACGATGGTTCAGGGCTTCTGGTCCTGCTTGCCACCATGCTCGGGCTCATTGAGCTTCATGACAGCCTCAGTAGCAAACTTGGCACCTTCGGAGGTCGAAGTATCACAAGGGGTCTCACCGCGGGCGACCTGGCCGAGCTGGACGATGCAGGCAGCAATCTCGATCTGGCCGGGCAGATCGGGGTGTACACCCCTAGCCTTCTCCTTTTCGCCGCTGAGGAGCTCCTTGCAGAGGTAAGGCTCACCGCAGAGGGGTCTTGCCAGCCCGACAATGTCGCACGACTTCTCCTCGACGGCCTTAGCCATGGCCTTGGACGAACGGAAACCACCAGTGACGGCGAGCCTAGCCTTCGTAAGGTGAGGACGGATGCGCTCAGCAAACTCGATGAAGAACGATTCACGAGCGATGGTCGACTCCTTCTTGTGCTCGAAACCGCTGCTCTCGTAAGTGCCGCCGGAGAGCTCAATAAGGTCGACACCAGCGGCCTCGAGCTTCTTGGACATGGTATAAGACTCGTCAGCATCGAAACCACCGTCGGCAAAGTCGGCCGAGTTGATCTTGATCGAGATGATGAACTTGGGGTCAGGGACAGCCTTGCGGATGCTCTCGATGATCTCGAACACGATGCGCGATCGGCCCTCAAGGTCACCACCGTACTGGTCGGTACGCCTGTTGACACGGGGCGAAAGGAACTGCGACAGGAGGTAGCCGTGAGCGGCGTGGAGCTCAATGCCGTTGGCCTGCGCCTCGTACAGCACCTTGGCGGCGAAGCCAAATCGGCGAGCAATGTCGTGGATTTCATCGACGGTCAGAGGACGGGGCTTGCCGAAGGTCATGCCCATAGCGGGAGGGCACTGCACGTCCGACGAGGAGACAGGGGTGGGAGCGACCTCGTCCGAGGTCTGTCGGCCGGCGTGGGTGACCTGGGCGATGACAAGAGAGCCGTGGGCCTTGGCGGCGTCGATGACGGGCTTGTAAGCCTTGACGTACTCATCGTGCGACGCGATCTCGGGGTCAATACAGGCGTTCTTCTTGGCCTCGGGGTATCGAGCATCGCAGGGGATATTGCCGAGGACAATGGTTCCGATCTCGCCCTCACCCCAGGTCTTGTACAGCTGGATATACTCGGGGGTGGGCCATCCACGCTTCTTGAAGTCGTCATCGGACCACGTGCAGAGACGCTCGGTCATGGCGCTCTTGAGCGTGGCATTGGGCGCGGAAAGGCCGTTGGCGAAGGTAACGGGCTTCTTGAGTACTTGGAGATGCGACATGGTGGCTATACGATCGAGGTGGTGGGTGAATGTCGGTGGAGAAGGATGGTGGCAGGCAAAAGTTTATAAACGAAAGCGGTTGGACAGGCGCACGGGCTCGGACTTAAGCTTAGAGAGGACAATCATCATACTGTCGCTGACAGGGATTGCCAGAAGAAGAAACTGACTCAGGCTCAGATTCCGGCTCTGGACTCGGCTGCTAGTTTGGATACACGCTTCTGCGTGGCCCACTCGCACTCTCCTGTCGTTGAACTGTTTCAAATGTCGTTGCATCGAATGAGAACGAATTTTTTGTATTGCCGAGCCCGAGCTGTGCTAGAACCACGCATTCACCCTTTCACTCGCCTCCGTCCTGTCCGTGACCCGTTCAATCTCTACTTTTCGTCTACGAGATGCTGTAATCACAACTAGCATACTGTATCGGTCTCGACAGTAGATTCCAGTCAAGCGGTTGATTGTGTCTGTGTGTCTGTGTGTGACTCAGCGATGGTGAGAAACTGACGGAAGTTGTTCTTCCAGCAGTTATCGGTGTTTCGGGTTTGATGATGTGACCATTTCAGGGGCTGGCTGGAATCTGAGAGGTAGAAGACATGAGCCATGTGCGCTCACAGTGCGCTCATGCGTGTCCGCATTGCTTTCAGCTTCACCTCTAAATGATCGGCATCGGGCCCCTTCAGAAGTTGGATCGGGAGACACGTGTGAGAATTCGCCCAGAGACCGATCAAGACACCGAGCGAGTTAACACTTCCACAGCAAAGCTCTCTCCGCTCGAGCGAGGTCTCAATCAAGCATCTCGGTCAGAGCTTCAACCCTTCTTCACGCTGCGTTTGTCGAATAGATAAGTCAGCCAGGCCTGGAGGATCCTACTTCTTCTCAACATTAATCCAAAGCATCAGCATAAGACGGAGAGCAACAATGGCATATGGACACGTACCTCGACCAGCCGGGTCGGATCCAAGCACGCTTCGACCCCGCCTCTATACTCTTCCCGAACGAGCGCAGACGCAAGACCGCCAATGTGTCGTCATAGTCCCTTTCAACGCTGACGGTGTCGAACAGTCCCAATACTCTACCTCGAAAAAGGGCGAGGACAAGGCATTGCGACCCCCGAAAGCACTCATCGCGTACCTCGCCCAGGTGTTCAATGACGAACTCGAACGTGGTGTCACCTACCCTCAGCGCGGTCCCATGTCCCTGGCCGAGTTCGAAAGCTATTTCCTCGGCTACGACCTGCTCATCGGATTCTTCCTCTCCGCGCAGCAACTTGCGAGTATCTCAACCGCTGCAGTCCCAGAAGACGGTCTTGAAATCGCCAACGTATATACACTCCCCAATTTGTCTTCGCTCAGCTATGTGACGAAGGTAGCTGGCTTCTACTACATCAAGCCCAACTATCCAGGTCGCTCCTCGCATCTTTGCAATGCTGGCTTCGTCGTGCCACCCACAGGCCGAGGCTTGGGCTTGGGCGGTGTACTGGGTCGCTCATTTCTCCATTACGGTCCCAAAGCAGGCTACAAGGGGTCAGTGTTCAATTTGGTTTACGTGAATAACATGGCGAGCGTCAAGATCTGGCAACGGCTCGGGTTCACGATTGTGGGAAGGCTGCCCATGGCAGGTGCGCTCAAGACAGAGAACGGGAGCGAGGAGCTCACGGATGCGTATATCATTTTCAAAGACTTTACGGCGACGGTGCAGGATGCGAATACCACTGCGCCAAAGCCACTCGCGACCCAGAGTGCGGATGGGACGCAGGGTGCTATCTAGACAGGAGATGGGTGGTGGTCGGAATGGAGCGCACGACTTTGGGGAGCAAGGCTGATCGGCCTCACTAATCTCAGTGTACTGATGCTTCAACGCAATCATCTAAGGTATGTGTGTGATATTCCTAGACCGTCCTTGGGTACACACGTACTGCTATCATGAGTTGTTGGTTCTGAGCCACGATCGACGTAATACATATGAGGTTCCCTTGCGATCTTTCGCTGTCAATATGGCTCAAATGGACATGTTGCCGACCGCTTTAGCCTGCACAGGGGTGGTGAAGCTACGTTCCGCAATGGTCCCCTGCGCGCAAAGTCACACACTCTGGTCCTCGTGAGCGGTGTAGTAGTAGTAGACGCAGAAAATCATGGTATCAGTTGTTGAATGCAAGGATTATCAAAAAGAAGAGATACAGCGCCGTGCCAGCAGGGGTGATCGTAGATCCGGACCGTAGGACGAGGGCGGGCGAGTAAGCTGCTCGACTGGAGCAACCTACGAAAGCTTTGCTCGTACTCGGAATGCGTGGCCGCGTGAGCGTGATGTATACGGTAGAAGGGAGCAGTGTTGGAACGCAGTGCTCAGTATTTGAAGATGACGTAAAGGGCAAAGAGGATACCGGGAATGTATCCAAGGATGGTCAGAAGGACGTCGATCCAGAAGTCACTGTTGCGTGTCGATCCATGTTATGAAATGAGGTGGAGGCCAAGAAGGATGCAAACAAGGAAGGAAGAAAGTCAGTCAGCACGGCTCTCGAGCCGCCAAGGATGAAAACCCCAGCATGGACGGCTGGACGGGCGTCGTCTAGCGGTGGATGGGAGTATACTCACGCTGCACAACCGCGCTCAAGGAAGACACCAAGAGGTGGAATGAAGATGGCGCAGATGATCTTGATAATGTCGGAGCAAGTGAAAGGCATGTTGGGCGAGCGTGTGTGTGTGTGTGTGTTGTTTCGTCAGGGTCCGAAAAGTAGATTAAGCTTGGTGGAAAAAGAGCGACATGAACAAGCAAGGAAAAGTGGTATATATACAAGAGACAATACGGCCAAACACGGAAAAGCGAGATGAGCGGGGGATGAGTTGACTCGACAGACAAACAAGGCTAAGGAGACGTGCGTTTCCGTGCAAACAGGATGAAAAGAGGAGAGAGATGCAGTGCACTGCGCCTAATTCTGTAATGCGGCAGCCAACTGACTGTTATGTGACGTTCAAGTTAGGCAGCGTGACTGAGAGTAACCGAGTGGGCGCTGCTGCACAAGAGAGTCGAGAGCGTGCACCAGTGAGACAGAGACTGGCCAAGGCATGTCTGAATCGACGTCATTCCGATACTTGCTCAATGCACACACAGCCACGTCTCTTGTCAGATTTTTCGCACATACACATTCTTGTATGCGTGGAATGACAGTGGTGGAGTACTCCCTAATGGCGAAGCTGCCAGCTTCTCGCCGAGGCACTCTTGCCGACACTATACTGGCCATTGTAGCTCATTCCGCGTCCAATAAAATGCCTCCTGAGCTTTCTTTAGACATGAAAGGGCATGATGCTGGTCATCATCCACTCACCCGGCTGCGCATCCCGATTTAAAACCTCAAGGATGAAGGCCCCGCTGCTCGAGTCGAACCTAAACCCCCCATGCCTCTGCAGTGCCTCCACCATCTCCTCTCTCGTCGCCGTCGCCGTCGACCCGAATGTTGGGTACTTCAGTACCTCCCTCTTCTTGCGTCTCTCCGCGGCATGTTCCCTGTCTAACTCAATCGGGCCGCCCCATAGGATCCCGGCGAGCGCATCGCTGTACCTCTTCCTCACAGCATCATATTCCATAAGTACTCCCCGGATCTTGTTCTTCCGTTGTTCGTTGCTGACGGTGATAAACGGGTGGAGGTCGGCGCGGTAGCCGGGGACGATGAGCAGAGGTTTGTGGTTCGGGTCGTTGAGCAGAGGATCGTGGGCGTTGGGGAGGTACCAGAACCTTTGCGCCCCACTCGTGGAAGCGGTACGCAACTGACCGAGCGAGTGGGAGTTGCGTAACAAGATGGGAATGTCCTCCACATGTGGCAGGTGGTCGATTGTTTCCTTGTCAGGCATCGGGAAGGGGTAAGGGTGCATCTCACTGTATTCAAGGTGCTTGTGGAGGACATGTATGTTGGGTTCGAGACGGTGAAGGAGCAGCAGCTCATGGGTGTGGATGCGGGTGACCGGTTCCTGTCTAAGTTCCCCATCTGCGTACTTGATTCGAACAGCCATCTTCCTTCCAGGGTCTAGGATGAAAACAGATTTGTAGCGCCGAAGCGCCCGCTCGACAACCTGGACTTCGGCGTCGGTCGTGAAGACAGGCATGCGTTTGTAGAAGGGGTAACTGGGAAGGGGGTACGGGGTACCCAGGTACTCCCCGAACCTCAAACGCAGCTCGCCGATACGTCTAGAGTCGAGCTTCGAGATGTACTCGTTGACATTTGGCAGCGATTCAGGGGGAGCTTGGGGCTCAGGAGGAGTATCTTCCGGCTGACGGGAAGGGCCGGCCTCTTCGATTTCACTCGCAACTGCGCAGTGAAGCGAGAAGATCAAAAGAGTGAGAATGGTTGTGGCCAAGCCGAAGCGTAGCAAGCTAACCGGCCTCATGGCAAAAGCAGACGAAGACGACAACGTGGCTGTGAGTGTGAGTGATGCCGCTTCCCTTTGGAGAGTTGTTTTATAAATAGGATTGTGAGGCGAGCAGTTTCAGCACACGCGAATTGTCTCACGCTAGCTTGGCTGCTTGAACATCTTGAGCAAGTCTCATTGAAGAGCCACCCTCACAACGGTCCGATCGGTGGGCAAGAGCACACCCTCATAACGGTTCAATCGGTGGGGAGAGCACGCCATCACAACGGTTCATTTGGTGGGCAAGAGCGACATTTTTCATGGCCAAACCTCCACATGGTTCGACGCTGCGTTTTTGTACTCACATCGAAATTCGTGCTAATCTGCACGCGCGACGCACTTCTTACGCACGATACCTGCGTTAGATCTGCGTAATTAACGCGGTTTTAAGAAGTCAGTGTTCAAATAACATGTCACTGGCAATGGATTAAGCCTGACACCCGATAGCTGGGCCACCAACACTGTTCAAGGACCATAACCTGCATCATGCAGCATGGATTATGCATGACACAGGTTATGGTCTTGACCATGAATGGCATCAAGCAGCACAGAACATGCTTGATGCTGTTCAAGGCCTCTGCCAAACTTGCTCTGCATCATTGAGTGGTGTTGCAGCAGTTGACACTGATCTTCGAGACTTAGCACTTCTCACCGTGTTCCATCCATCTTAGTCATGTACATTAGTTCACTTGTTTTCAATGCATACATATCACTTTGCCACCATCATCTGTACCAACAATGCCTCCTGAGCCCCTCTGACAATGCCAATGTACACAATGTGCTGTGAACCCAAGAGGTTTCAGCATGATACTGTACCAAAGATGGTGGTACCATACCTTGGAATGGCTGCTCATCCATTCACAACCTGGTCCATCCTCTGCAGCACCACCAGTCACTCAGGAGTCGATTCAGCAATACAACACTTCATTTCAGTATCATTGTTCAAGCGAGAGTGGGTGTGTGATTGTGGAATGCAGTGGTGGTCCTGACTTGGCACAAATTGAGGACACTGCAGTCACACCAGTCCCAGAGGAGGAAAGTGAGGAACAGGACAGCAAAGTGAATTATATTGTGGCAGACAGCAGCTCAGCTACATCTGAAGCAGACTTGGTAGCTAGTGTGGCTCGAAGCATGGAGGAGTCAGCCACTTTGTGGGAGCCACCCACTGAGGGGGAGGAAGCAGCAGAGGAAGATGAAGACAACATCCTTGATGAAGTCGACTTGCTCCCCCCACCACAGCCACAACCAGACATGCCACCTCCAGCCCCAGAACAGGTTGGCGAGGCATCAGAGCAGCTGCTGCTGTGGATGAGGCAGGTATACCTCCTCATCCTCTTCCTCATTGTCTATGGCAGCATCTCTGATTGCCTCGCCATGCTGCTGGCCACCATTGTCTTCAGAATCATTGCCACAGTGCTCAAATGGGTGGAGCAAGGACACAGCAGCTCCTCTGACCACCCTCAGCCCCCCCTGTCAGCCTCAAACAGGCACATAGTCACACTGGCAAGCATTCGAAGATTCATGGCAATGGAAATCGATTACAATAGATATGCCATGTGCCCTGGCTGTGCACACCTTCACCTTTGGAATGATGATCCAAACCATCTGCCTGCTCACTGCCTGCAGTGTGGCTGAGATATCTTGCATGGGCAGCATCCAGCGCTCATATATGTGCATCACCTGATCACAAACATCCTCCAGGCTGTCCTCCAAGACCAGCACAATGAGGATGACATCCAAGCCTGGAGGGACTTCCTCAAGGAAGATGATCCTGCCAGCGAAAGAACGTTTGATATGCTCTGGTCTGGGGAGGCATGGCAAGCAGATTGCTTGAATGCCCACTGTGATACCCCCTGCTGCTGACATCTCTCCTTTGTCAACTTCCCCAGCAACATCAAGATCATGCTCTCGGTCAACTGGTTCAGTGCTTTCAAAGGCTGATACTCTGGCTACCACACCAGCAGGGCAGTACTCATCTGTATCAACAATATACTGCAGAACCTCACCTCGCTGGACCACAGGTGTGCCAGAATACACATCGCCAGCATCCTTCCTGGGCCCAAGGAGCCAAACATTGCTCAATTGTCTGCCTACCTCAAGCTTGTGATGGATGAGCTAGGCAAACTGTACCATGATGGGATCATGATCAAGATGGCATGGTATCTGGAAGGTAAGTTTACATTGCTCATGCACAGAGACTGGATGAAGTACATGAAGACTGACTTGGAACTTTGCAAGGAATGTAAAATGGATTGTATTACATATGCACTGCAGTATCAAAGGTCAGCTGGTCAAGGTAAAGCTGGGCATGGTGGTGGCAGACAGCCCAGCAAGGGCCAAGGTTGGTGGCATCACCACACACTTCTATGCAGGGAAGAGCTGTCCACATTGCCTATTCAACCTCGACAACCTCGGAAATGCAGAGGTGCCACCTGCTGAGAAGCAGGGGAAGTCACATCATGAGCAATCCCAGGAATGTCTGCATCACGAAGTGGCAGAGAGACACAAGGAGGCTGGTGTATGGTACAGCGTCCTCTACAAGCTGCTGTACTACTTGATGCTGTCCATGTGTCTGCCAGATTACATGCACACAATTCATCTTGGGTTATGCAAACGATTCTTCCATTTCTTTCTCATGGATGCCTGTGGACAGCTTGGGAAACAGCTCAGAGCATTGCAGGCAGTGTTGAAAAGGATGTGGCTGCCTTCGACCACCCAGAGACCAGATGAGTGCATCGGTAAGCCTGGCAGCAGCAGCATTTCAGCCCAGCAGTGGCTCACGCTCTTCAGGCATCAGCTCATCTTCAGCCTCATGGAGGTCTGGGCACAGTCTCTTGGTGGGGTGGAACAACATCAATTGCATTTCAAGCCTTAGACCAGCAGCATGAGGAGGGAAATCTTGGTTGGGGACAAGCCAGTCAAAGATGTATTTGAGGCAGCAGTGTTGCTCACAGCAATTGTGGATTACATGGAGTGCAACTTCAGCAAAGATGATGTGCAGCACTTGGATGAGCTCATCTGGACATTCAACAGGCAGCAAGTGAACTTGCTGGGTCCAGGCTGGCTCACCTATAATAGCCACATCACAGAGCATATCCCTGAATTCATCCGAAAGTATGGCTCCCATAAGTCTCACTCGAGCTCTCACTTGTTCACTGTTATGCTCACTTGTTTGTATGTTAACACTTTGTTTGAATTCAATCCACTTTGCAGCATATTGGTGCAGCAGTGTACAGCGAGGAACTTCTCATGCTATGCATTTGAGAGCTACAATGGTGTGCTTGGGCAGATGAGGAAGATGACATGCAAGTGAGGTGCCTTGGAGGACAGCCTAATGAGGATCGCAAGCTTGCACACAGGGGTGGATCGTGAGCTGAAAGCGGTGGCACTGGACTGGATGTGGCAGGAGCTCGAGCAGATGACCAAAGGGATGGACAAGCAGATTGGGGAACTCACAGGCACAAAGATGGCAAAGAAGACTCTTGATGACATGATGAAGCAACTACTCATCAACTTGCTCAACAGGCCACACAAGTCAATTTGAGGTATGTATAAGAATTCATTTGATCTGACACTGGGCTTGGAAGACATAGGAATCACCTCAATGGCCCAGCACTTCCATAGTCTGGTAAAAGAGTGGTTCCCCACACCGATTTGGTACTCTGCAGCAAATCAGGGTGGAAGTGTCAACATTGGCAACACTTTCATTATGGTTCCGCTCACTTCAGAATGCTCACTGGTGGGACAAGTGCTATGGTTGTTCAAAAAGTGCATTCGATTTCACATGGAGCAGGATGATGGTGAGGAAATATACTTTGCACATGTCAGGCAGATCGAGATGGTGGAGTCAGTGGTTGTGCTGGGTGTGAACCACCTGTGTGTCACAGGACATAAAATCGAACTCAAATTGAGATCGACGTTAAATGCGTCTTACAGTTGATCTCAATTGAAATCGATGTTAAGCAGGCCTTATCATCGATTTCGCCTACAGGGCTGTACGATGCTGGGGAACGAAAATGACAAGCAACAACTATGATGGCACCACCCCAAAGGGGTTGCAGGAGATCAGCGATGATGTTGGTGGCACCTGGGGGATGCTGTCGACAACCCTAGGCCAACCAGTAATGGCTGGGTGAGGTGCAGGAGCCCTTGCGAAGATAGGGGGGACCTGCAGGAAGGAAGGAGAGCCCAACACTGGCTCAAGGCTGAGGAGCCAGTGAAGAGGCAGTGGTTGGAGACCAGTGGTGAGGCTCTAGGACAGAAGGGGCAGGCCCTGACACTGGCTGGATGCTGGTGGCAGGATGCTCTGGAGCAACCACCACCAGCATACACACATGCATATATATATACACAACCCCTGCACAAGTGGAGAGGTGGGGCCTCATCCACTCTATCATTCATTAACTTGTCAGTACATTTAGTATCTCTATACTCACACTCATTGTCTCATAGAGTAGCAATCTTAGGCATTGCTACTACTCAGTGTGCCTCTGTTCAAGTCAGAGAACATATAGACAGCAGTCAGAACCACCACTGGTGCCACAGGCCTCACCTGTGCAGGTGGAACCTACACCGCAGTCCTGGAACCTCCACCAGTACCATTACTATATGACGATGCCAACTACCAGTGACATACAGCCTTGAGCATCATCCCCAATGATGGCAGCACAGTTCATCAGCACTGCATACCTACACAAGGACAGTTAGCCCACTCCTGTCAAGTGTAGGACACCCACTAGGCTACCATGAATGTGCTGCATTACCTCTGGATGGAGTGGCAATGGTGGTCAGCTGACATCGAGCATAAGAGGCAGTTAACATCGATCTCAAGTGAAATCGATGTTTACTGGCCATTAACCTCGAATTCAAACGAAATCGATGGTTACCTCGAGTTAACATCGATTTCATGTGTCTGGCACATGACCGCTGACACTGTGTTTGGCATTACTGGATGAAATAGGTGTCATGTTTGTGAAACCAGATGGTAATGGCCACGAGTTGGTGATTCTGTTCAATGCCATCCAGTTCCAGCTCTTGGTATGTACCTTCAAGTCTCTCAAGGGGATGTTCTTGGGCCTCAAGACAGTGTAATTAGCTTCGCTGCACTCTCAATCTCAGTTATGATGTCAATAAAGTTCATGAAACAAGTGAAGAAAGGTGTGAGAGTAATGTACATTGAGCTAGATTGGTGAGGAAGACTGGAATCCAGGAGAGGAGCATGTGATTCTATGTGGTATGGTGTTGCACAGCCTCAGAAACAATGCCTAGTGATGCTGAAGAGGTTTTCAGAGTTGCAGAGGCCATTATATGGTGGAAGGAGCAGAAAAGAGTGGGTCAGAAGCTCAAGATTCATGATGGTAGTCCTCTGATGATGATGATGAGCCTTTTTTGGGCTTGTTGGAGTGACACACACCAGTTCAGGCATAGTTCAGAGGCTCAGAAGGTTCAATTTAACTCAATTCCAGGCCTTGAAAGCAATGTACAAGCTTCGGAAATGTGAAAGTAATGAAAATCGCAAGTACTAACACCATATTCAAAACCAGTCTGATGGTGAGCAAAGGGTTTTGGCACCATCAGCAATAGCTTACCCATCATTTTCTCACAGCCAAGTGAAGAATTGACTGCTGAAGTGCTAGAATATTCAATTTCCGAAAACCGAGAAAGTACACAGTGATCACAGCATGTGTGTGGTGGTACATGCATGGATTCTCAGAGAAGAATGCATGGATGAAAATTCAACTCAGCCAATTTCCATCTTTCCTTCTCACCACATCCATCCACCCCCTCATTGCCACCACCATCCACCATTTCTGGCCTCTCCAACATCAGGTGCATGCCCTGATTGGCCCTTTTCCTGCTTGCTGTGGATGCCTCACTCTCGACTGCTGCTTGTACTGCTCCCACACCACCAGGTGCCAAGGTCTCGTGGGTGTGCTGCACCCAGAGCAGACTTGTGGTGTGCTATTGATGAGGGTGTTGGGTTCAGCCACTGCTGAATGCAAGTTCTCAGTGGGTTTCCTGACCACTGCCCAGTCAGTGGTGCACCATGAGTCTGCTCTGGGTGTGGTGTAGTCATGGGTCTGAGGCAAAGGGCAAGCCTGGTTGCCTCATGGATGCTTGGGAGGGTGGTGCACTGATGCCAGATGCACCTCGTTGTATCCTTCGAGGGTGTTGGGTTCAGCCACTGCTGAATGCAAGTTCCCAGTGGGTTTCCCAACCAGTCAGTACCCAGTCAGATATGGTGAGGCACATGTGGTCTAGGTGTGGTGCACTCTGGGGTCCAGGGCAATAGGCGAGCCTGGTTGCCTGGTCGATGGACCTGAGCTTGGTTCTTCTTCACCTTTGATGATGAGACAGAATGTGGGGTCCTGGCCCCATTGTGTTGGTATCCTCACAACGCTGGCATCAGCATTTGCCTTGGTAAGTTCTTTGTTCTGTTGGACAGCAGCAACGGCAGATGGATACTGATCTTTAAACCTTTTTGATACCATCCACTGATATACAAGGTCAGGAACAGATGCAACATCTGTGGCATCAGCTGGCATTACTATAGTGTGGGGATGAGCAAGTGTGTGCATGCACCTCGCATTCCTCCCCTGTGACTTGAGCAAGCAGCAATCAAGGGCCTCAATGGCCTCCTCAAGCTCACTGGACTGCCCTGGCACTCAATGGATAACACCCCAGTCTTTGGAGCATGGCACAAGGTTGACATCATGCAACTTGGTAAGTTCTGCCTCATCTGCAGTGTCATCTTCTGACATGGCTTCCAGCAGCAAGAAGTCATGGTTGCCATACTTGGTGCAGATGTCCTCATTCTCATGCCAAGTCTTTCTCCAGCTTGTCCACTTGTGATTGCATCACTGACCCCATCTCCTTTTCTTTTTTTTCCTCTTCATCATCCTGCTCCATCATTTTCTGCTGCTCTCTGTATGTTTGAACCAAGCACAACAGGGATTCATGACATATATGTGCCACCTCTCCTGGGTGGAGGGATTCAAGGTAGCTCTTCATCGCCTCATCTTCCTGCAGTTCAGGGGATGCAAGGTAATGAGCAATGATCAGTGAGTTCCCAGCTCAGTCAAGAGGATTTGCCCAGTTGATACACAGGAGATTGTCAGGGGGTGGGTCGGTGTAGTGTGGCAGGCACTGCCCATGCCCTACCCCCATCACTGTATGGACATATGCTACGAATGTGCAAGGGAGGGGCATGTGGGACTTGGCACCACCACCTCCTTGGTGCACAGGCAAGGATGATGGTAAGTTTTGGTCAGTCTCAGATGGCAGTGCAGCACTTGGACTGCTGCTGGCCACTTGTTGTTGTTGTTGTTGTTGTTGTGGTGGTGGTGGTGCCTGCATGATGGCTGACTCAACTGCTGACAACCTTGATTGCCTTTCTTCATTGTTTTGCTTTAGTACCTGTACCTGGTTGAGGATGGTGGATAGCTGAGCCTGTGTTGCATCGAGGTGGCAGCGCGGCTCACAGTTCTCAGCATGGAGGGCATGGAGTGCTGGAGGATCAAAGACACAAGGTAAGTATCAGTCTCATGCCTCAGTGGTGATATGTTTTGACCATGTTACTGACCTTGAACATCTATTCCTTCTGGTGTAAACGAGACATGGCCTTCAGCATCCTGGTGGATGTCATCATGCTTGAGGAGGTGCTTGATCCCACGCTCTCACACCTGGAGGTGCTCTGCTAGGTAAGTCAGTTGTGGCAGTACTTGTGCTGGTGGCAGAGGATTCTGGTGGGGGTGGGTGTCGACGAGAGCTGGGATCTGGCTGTGCAGGTGTTCCAGCTCTTGTTGGACATCTCAGATGGTGAGCCAGCCTTGACATGGGGCTGGCTGGGTAGGAATGGCTGTGGGAGTGGTGATGACAGCATACTGACTTTCTTCGTTGCCTTCTGTTTGTCTTTCATTCCCCATTTCTTGCCCACTGTGCTGTGGCACTGCCAATACACTGCACTCTGACCTGCTTGACTCTGCACCTGCCACCACCTCCTCACCACCAGCTGCCCTTCGCTTGGTTTCTCTTGTTGCCACAATGGTGCTCTCTTCTCGATGATGATGACCCAACATGTTTTGATTGGATCAGTTCTTGGTAAGTATGTCTTGGTGGTATCGAACAAGCATCCAACAGAGAAGGCTGACCACTCCTTATACCTCTTGCCTCCTTTCACTTAGCGATACAGGCCAGGCTGGCCAGACAACGATGGAGGCCCCTTTCACAGTCAGTCAATCACGATGTAATTCTTCACTATTTCAATATGATGTACATTCACAATGAGATGCAACTGGGCTGATGGCAGTGGATGGGGGGTGGCTGGATGGATGGCTCCAGCAGCTCAGTGATCAGAGTCAGCAGCTGATGCCATATTATGACCTGCAATACATAAGTTGTAAAAGCGGGCTGACCCTAGATGTGCAATGGCTGCACCTTATGTTGGAGTACATGGTACTCTGACAGTTTATCTCATACTTGGATACTTCACCATAGAAGCACACACCAACCGGTTGGTCCTCAAACCAACCAGCCCTTTATGCACCCCTTTGGTTGGTTGCCACACCAACCACTGAATCCTCACAATCATCGAAGGATATCCACTTTAGCCCATGTGCCAGATGTGTGGCATCCAACTTTCCCACTTACATGACTCCTTGCATGCCCTTGCATCCAATGCAAGGAACAAATTAATGCCACCAACACCAAATATACATGATCAACCCATTGATCCAGATCCAACTGAGGGATCACTCGATTCACCCAATGGGAACACCTGGTTCAACACCAAGATGAAACTTCTCCTGTGACATACACACTCTGATGTGACACACCACATGGTGGAAACATGATTGGTTGGATGGAGACATGCCTCAGGCAACATCGCTCCCCAGTGAAGGGACACAAACATTTGATGATAGATACACCAACCATTGCACCAAGTCTCCATTCCCCCTCAAAGCATATATAATGTACATACCAATCATATCCACCACTGAAATATCATCAAATCTTTATCTTACTCACATACATGAAGCACTCACTGTTGTTTGGCCATACCAACTGACTGGTTTGGGTATTTGCAGTGACTCTCCCCTTCACTTCCAGCCTCTGCACATTCAATCACTGGTGTTGATAAACAACTGATTGGTCTTGTGGTATCATAACTCAGACTCTCAGTTGAATATCTTAGGATTTATGACATGTTGCTCAAGATTGCAACTCAGGCATTGTACATGGTTGATCTCACAGTCAACCAACTGGTGTCATACATCAACCAGCAGGTGTGCATGACTCACGATCACACACCACTGCTCAATAAGAAGCCCTTTTGATGTTACACCTTCCATTAGGTTATGAGCCCAAATGTCTCCAGAAACAAAAGAGAAGGCTGCCCCAATACTTGTTCAAGATCTCGGCTTGGTGATTTGATCAGCCCTGATGGTGAATGTGACAATCAACCAGCTGATACAAATATCAATCAGCAAATCCATACAATCAATGAGGTTTGCCAAGAACCAATTGCAATTATGATGTCCAACAAAGGGATCCTGTATTCCAGCCAGTGGCTACCCAAGCTTGTGCAAGCACAGGACTATTACTGCTGGAAGGATGAGTGCATCGACATATTGATGCAAAAAGGTGCTAAGATTTATGGAATCATCAGAGGGACAATTCCCAAACCATTACAAATGGACCCCACCTATGGGGACTGGCTCAATGCCAATTTTACAGCATGTGGTATGCTATGAAGCTGCTTGTCAAATGATATCAAGCACATGATCAACAACCTGGAAAATGCTCATGAGATCTGGAAGACTCTCAAGGACCATTTTACGAAATCTATGTGATGGCAGCTAGAAGAAATGAAGGTGGAGCTCAACAGTCTCTGCCAAGACCAATGATCAATTGATGGATTCATCGGATGCATCAATGAGTTAGCAGACCATCTGATGCTTGCAGGAACTGTTGTAACCTTCAGTGAGAAGTACAATATCCTGATCAAAGGCCTTCACAGGGAGTAAGAGAACATCTCCTCCCAAATCCAGGAAACCTACCATATGAGGCGAGAGACCAACTGAATGGTCATACATCACATTGGTGATATGACTGAATGCTATGCAGTCAAGTGAGAGATCATCGATGAGAAAGTGGAGTTCAACTCCATTGTCACATGGCTGTGCAGTGAAGAATTGCGATTGGGACTCAACTCCCACAGCTTGCACCAGCAAACCAGGCAGAATGCATCAGCCTACTTTGCTGGGCAGGAAACCAGCTGCAGGAAGCAGAACACCAACTGGGGGACTAGTGGATCCAAGAGCAGAACCCCCATCAAATGAATCACCTGCTTCAACTGTCAAGAAAAGGGCCACTACATGAATAAGTGCCCAAAACCAAAATGCCAATCAGTTGGTAATGGTACCAATGGCCAAAACTTGAATTCCAATTGTCAAGTTCCAAACTCCAAGGAATTGAGCATGTATTCTGCCAGTGAATCTGCACCCCTCTGCAACTCTATGTGGCTGATGGACTTGGGCACCAGTTGCCACATCTGCTGCAACAAAGCTCTGTTCACAGAGCTCTGCATGGGTGTCTCAATGGCCCCCATTTGGGTTGCAAATGAAGTACCAGTCAAAATCGAGGGACTGGGTATGGTACATATGGATGTCAATGTTGGGAATGGGAAAACCAATTGGGTGACCCTCTCAAAAACCACATACATCCCATCATTTGGCATAAATCTCCTGTCCACTGGCTTGATGCACAAGAAGGTGAACATCATCATTAAGGAGAACAAAACCATAGCCCAGATGGCTGATGGTCAGGTTACCTGCAGAGGTGTCCACATAGGTCCATTAATGTACATTGACCAAGTTGGAATTGATTTTGCAGGCATCACTGTGGACTGCAGTGCCAGCCAGGCAAACTGGCACATATGGCTGGGCCATCCAGGCCAACAGCAATTGGAGGAAATCACCAAAGCAGTCCCAGATGCTGCGATTAATGTTTGCAAGTCATCGATGAAGTGCAAAACCTGCCAGTTGGGTAAATCCCACAAGCAGGTGTTCAAACATCAATTGACTGGTGCTATGAAACCCCTGGAGCTTATCCACACTGATGTGGTGGGGCTGATGCCTGATGAGACTCCACAGGGATACCACTATGTGGTCACATTCATCAATGACTACACCTGTTATACCATGGTTTACCTTCTGTCCCAGAAGAGCAAGGTCTACAACTATCTCCAGGAGTATAAGACCACCATGGAGAAGCAGATGGATCAGATGATGAAGTGCTTGAGATCAGACAATGGTGGTGAATACATTAGTTGTGAGCTCAGTGCCTTCCTCAAAGAGCATGGGATCATCCATGAGCACACTGCTCTGTACACTCCAGAGCAGAATGGTGTTGCAGAACACATGAATCGGACACTCTTCAACATTGTCCATTGCATTATGATCCAATTGAAGGCTCCGAACACCATGTGGGGTGATGCATTGCTCCATGTGGTGTACCTTAACAATCATCTGCCAATGAAAGAAATTGGGATGGAAATGCCATACCAATTGCTGCATTGCAGACCAATCAATTTGTCAATGGCCAAAACATTTGGGTGTGCTGCCTTTGCACACATCCCTGCTGAATGATGCAACAAGCTCAACCCAAGAGCTGTGCCTTCAACAAACTGCTGGTCAAGTTCCAAGACACACCAATGAGAAACTGAGAGAATCATAAAGAGAAAACATGAATTGCCTAACTTGAGGGAGTTGCTTGCGAGCTCCCAGCTGTGGCCATAAGGGGCACAGATGGTTGAGCATCGCATGAGAGCGGGGCAGAGCATGTGCGAGAACATAGGAAATGTGGACAAACAACGAAAACAGGAACAAAATAGGGGCAGGGGGGGTGGGGAAGCAAGAAAAATGCTGCCTGAGAAGGCCAGCATGTGTTGAGATGATGGTTGAGGGCAAGTGTGTGTGTGAGGTCAAAGTCAGTAAAGACTGAGCTTTGTGAACGATGAGCTGGAATGTAGTTTTTTACATGAGTAATCACATGCAGGATGCATGCTTGACCATCTGACCTGGTGCAGTCTGTTGAATTAATGCAAGTACCTCGCATTATACCATGCATTTACCTTGGTGTTGCAGCAGGCACCAAAGCATTCAAGCTCTATGATCCCATGATTGGTAAATACCTTACCACAACACATGCAACATTTGATGAAGGATCTTTCCCATTTACAGAGGGATTTAGAGATCCACCTGATTTGCCCGAATTTGACATGTGGGAGTCACCATCCATTGATGCACCCTATACTCCCCCCACAAGTCCTGTCCACCAGATGGTTGGTGTGACAGATGCAGTGCTGCATCCCAATGATGCTGCTGCTGAAGGACCAAACCTCGATGCATGGCCCTACCTCATGCCTGAGGAATGAGCAGCTGGACTAGCCATGCCACCCATATCACCCCCTGGTTCACTGCACCCACAAGCATGCACTGTGATAGACTTCATTGCAGCATGCCAGGACCCCCCAGTTGATGTCGACATCAATGATCTGGTGGGCCTACTCAATGATGAACTGCACACCATTAACCAGGCAGTGACATGTGCCAATTGGTCCCTTTGGAAGGAAGCCATCAACAAAGGGCTTCTCTCCCACAAGGACAATAACACCTGGACATTGGTCAAGCCACCTCCAGGCATGAATATCATTGGTAGCTGATGGGTCTTCAAGATCAAATGCAAAGGTGATGGCTCCATCAACAAATACAAGGCTCAACTGGTGGCACAAGGTTTTGCTCAGAAGCATGGTATTGACTATGATGAAACCTTTGCACCAGTCATAAAGATGGCAACCCTCCAGTTGCTTATGATCCTCAGCCTTTATGTCAGATGGAATGTCTACCAAATGGATGTTGCAATGGCTTATCTCAATGGCGAAATCGACAAGGACCTTTACATGCAACCACCCCCAATGCCACCAAGTGACAATGCTGGCACCAACCAATTGGTCTGCAAGCTCAACAAGTCCCTTTATGGCCTCAAGCAAGCTGGCTGGACTTGGTATCACAAAGCAGACTCTACCCTCCATTCCATAGGGTTCAAGCAGAGCAGTCATGACTCTGCACTTTATTTTCAACACCAATCGGTTGATGGGCACAATTTTCCACTGGTCCTCACACTTTACATGGATGACATCCTCATTTTTGCTCGAAACAAGAAATCTGCTGATGGAGTCATGGCACAACTCTGCCAGCACTTCAAGATGACCAGTGGTGAACCTCTGGATTACATCCTCAGTATCCAAGTTCACCAATCACCTGGTGTCATTCACTTGAGCCAAGCCAGCTACATTCAGCACTTGCTTCTCACTTATGGACTTGATTCAGCAAACACTGTCCACATGCCTCTCAACCCAAGCACCAATCTCTCTGCAGGTGAGCTGTTCCTACTGATGGAGCATTCCACATATCGCAGCATCATTGGTCAGATCCTCTATATCGCCACATGCACACACCCTGATATCAGTTTTGCAGTTCAGAAACTCAGTCATGAGTTAGCAAAACCCCATGCAAATGCAATGATCCAAGCGAAGCATCTTCTGCATTACCTGAAGGGTACCAACACCCATGGGTTGGTTTATCACTCCCCTGACACATCCTCGACTCTGCTGATGGAGTTTGACTTTGGCTGATTGTTCCAGACATTCACCAATGCAGATCACACAGGGGACACATTGACATCACGATCCACATTGGGAATCGTCAACACTGTACAGTCCATGCCATACAGCTGGGTCTTGAAACTCCAGTCAATCATCACTGACTCAACCACATATGCCAAGTATGTTGCAATGGCTGAAGCTGCGAAGGAGGTTATCTGGACTTGTTGGTTGGTGGCTGAACTCAGCCTTAAAGTTGACCAACCAATGGAGCTCATGGTCAACAACTGTGCAGCCATCGAATTAGCGAAGGAACCCAAGTTCCACAACAGGACCAAGCACTTCCACCTCAAGTATCACATCATGAGGGAGTATCAAGCTAATGATGTAATGCTCGGTACAGGCATTGGCTTCAATGGATTGTAGTCAGTCACGAGATGGGTACATGTGTCTCAGTCCCCTTTTCCATTTCCACAGTCAAGATTTATACTTGACCAACTCACTTATCTCTCCTTCTCTCCCATCACCATCATTCTTCATACACACTGGCCTCTTTGGCAGCATTGTCTTTTAGCTTTCTCAGCTTTCTCAGCTTTCTTCAGTCTCACTAACGGTGACAGACTGCCCTTGGTGCTCTCCATCACCTGGTAGTTGCAATCGCTACTTGGCTTCATTCTCCACCCCCTCAACCAGTCTCTGCGATCGAGCACCACTCCCACTCTGCCATGCTTCTGCATGCTCTCAAGCCCTCCAGGCGTCGACTGGCTCACCACTCTGGCTCAAGCACATTCCTTTGTTAGTCTCAGGACCTCAGCTGCCTTGGCCTTCCTCCTCTTGTTGATGGTACCCCCTTGACCTCACCCACCACCCCCCTCTTTCTGCTGAGCTTCTGCGGTTATCCTTCCCCCTCACATGCTCTCGGTCTTCCTCAAGGTCACGCTTCTGCTCACCTTCCTAGCTGGCATGTGTCTCTTCACCCCTCCCATCCTTGGCCACTGCTGGCCCCCCCTTTTTCTTTTCCCTCTCCTTGACTGGCTCCTTGCCCATTTCTCATTCTGTCGCTGCCCCCTCTGCAGCATCAGTGTCTTCCTCCCCCTTCCCTTCTCAACTGCAGCCCATATCTCCTGACCAATGCATCTCGAGCCCATGTCTTGGTGCAAGGCGATCAACAGGCCCTCCAACTCCTGAGGGTATCACAGTCTAGTGGCTTGGCATACTACTTGAAATACTGCTGTCCTGCCATCTCTGGAGTTGTGCCCAGAGTTTTGACATAGCTGCACCAGGCAGGTTGATTGCCCCTGGCTGTGTTGATCTCAGCAGCTCACCACAATTGACACAGTAATGAAACCGTGTCCAGCAGGCCTTGCACTGAGGTAACTCACCCCCAACCTTGACAAAGTTGGGAACACCCTCTTGTGGTGGCTACTGCACATGGCAGTATGCTTGTGCGACTTTTTCCTCCTCTCTCATCAACTGTGGCCTTGGTCCCCACAGCAGCAGCACCACCAACTTCTGCAGTGATCGACCTTTGCTGGGGCTCCAACAGTGTCAAGAATAGGTCTTGACAGAGCTCAGTGTGCTCAAACGCCCTGATTCATCTACTGGCTGGTCCCCAGTAGCAACAGCACTGTTGACACTCACAGCAAGCAACCATCACTGTGTAGCTCAGCAGTGCCAAGACTTGGTTTCAGCAGGTGGATGTGCTGGCTTGCTGCCATTGATGACTTGGTGTATCTTGTGTTGAGGTCTGGCACACCCACTCAAGCTCTCCCACAGTCTTTCCTCACTTGCTCTGCAACCCTGTGTCGACTGGTTTGGCACACCATCACACCTGCTCTCCAGAGCTCTCATGTCTTTGACAAAGCCCTGCAATCACTGCAAGCGCTCGTATCACACTGGGTACTTCATTGGTGTCAACAAAGCTGTGGTGCTCACTTGCACTCTCTGCCATGGCAAAGCACCCCTGCCTGACCCAGACTCTGCACCTCAGATGCCCTTGAGCATTCTGATGCCCTCCTCTCACCGCTCTCATTCATGCTCACCCATCCACTCATCACCATCTGCATCTCAACATAACAGCAATCCTGGCACCTTTGCCTCTGTGTCGTTGGTGACAGTGCTTGGGCAGCAGTTTGACCACCTGGAACATCATCTGGACAGTCAACTCAGCGAGCTCCTTAGTACCTTCCATGCAACTCAGACACAAGCGCTGTTTCCCACACCATCCATACCACCACCTCCTCAACTGCAACCTCCTCTAGCAGCAGTCTCGACTCTCACCTCTGCTGGTCAACAACCTGTTACTGCAGGTGAGTCTCCATCCCTCTCCATCGATCGCTGCTTCGCCTGGGTGCCTGCCAACATCATCAGCCTCATGGAATGCAACCAGCTCAAGCTGGAACAACTGGTTAAGCTGCACAACCCTGAGTCCCATGTCTCGAAGGAGGCTTCTCACCCCTTGGGCTTGGTCTTTGAAGCCAGATGACTCACATTAGCTGATGACTCATCTGAGTCTCACACCTTGGCCTTCATCAAGGCCATCCCCTCCATCACCACCCTTGTGCAGGTCTGGTTAGTGTACATGGCCATCAGGGTTCAGCACACAGGCAACTTCGCCCTCAACAACACCCTTTTGTCTCACCTGGGCCAGCTCATCGAGTGCAACCACCTTTATTCCTGGCATGCTGTAGTGGACTACCACCTGGCTGTCTGTTGGAAGCGCCTTGGTACCTCCACAGTGCAGGAGTGGGTGTTGTACGACTCTTCTATCACTCTAACAAAAGGACACAGTCTTCGTAACAGAGCAAGAAGAGAATGATAATGATATTAAGGAAAAGGAATTGCCAAACTTGAGTGAGTTGCTGGTGAGCTCCCAGCTGTGGCCACAGAGTATGTGAGTGGCATACTGCATGGTGCAATGGTCATGAGCTAAGGCTGGAGAGCACAACAGATGAGCCCACTGAGGAAGAGAGATCAGAGGTCATGCCAAGCAGCAACATCGAGGTGGAGTGAAGCAGAGGAGTTGGAGTACAAGGTCGTTCTGGTGGTGGCAGCCCTCTTGGCAACAGATTTGTCAATGTAACAACAGAAGCAGTCACTGCACCACTGTCCAAGGCTGTGAATGGTGTTGCTGTCAACACCATTGGATGCAGCCCAAGTGGCAGTGCTGTGGCGAAAGGAGTGGCCAGAGTAGGCTGCTGAAGGGATGCCACATGCCTCAAGGCACTGGTGTAGGGTGTTGACAAAGCTGGCCCTGTCAAAGGGCTTGCCACTGTCGAGGACAAAGAGGGGTGCTGTCAATGGGCAAGACTGGCAGACCACATCAAGAGCAGCAATGGAACAAGTGCTGAGCAGGATGGCCAGTGCTGTGAGTGCAGCACCCTGCCAAAAGGGGTCTGTCTTGCTGGCTGGGATGGTGACAGTAGCAAAGGACTTGTTGGCAGCAAATGAGACTGAACCAACTGTGAGCATGTTGCAGGAGCCTTTCACCTCCCAAGTGAGCTCCCCTGAGTGGAGGAAGCAGGTGAAAGCGAGGCAGAAGGCTGCCCTGAACATCCTATGGTTGTGATGAGAGGGGCAGACTGAAGGGAGGGCTTGAAGAAGCTGCCTGAGAATGGGGAGGGTGATGGCAAGCTTCACAACAGGGAGAGGGTTGCCAATGACCTGTTTGACACCTCGAACAACTCTGGCTAGGTGCTCGGAGTCAAAAACGGCTGTGGAGAGGCCAAGGTTGATGTGCCAAGACTTGATGATGGTGAGGTCACATTTGACTGTGCCATATGTCTTGCCCATGGAGTGCTGAGCAGCAATCCACTTGATGAGCAGCATCTCTGAGGCTGGGAATGCAGAGAGGTGGTAGGCGGTGGTGAAAGAGGAGAAGGCAGTACACACAGTGGCTGACCTGGCACTCATGCTGGGTGTGAGGCCACACCAGAGGAGGAGAGCAGCTGGTGCTGAGAGGCCTGTGGTGGTGACAAAGGTGCATGGGGGTGGCAGGCCTTGTGCTCCCTGTTGAACCGAAGGAGGGAGTATGTGCAGGGGTAATGCTGTTGAATGAAAGCAAATTGGCAGCAGGAAAGGGTGTCAGCAAGCATGTTGGCTTCTGATGAGACTCACACAGGGACAAGGTCAATGTGCTGCTGCAAGCACAGAGAAAAGATTTCCTGGAACAAGACCTGAGTCAAGTCATCATGGATGGAGCCCTTCTGGAGGCCATACTCAATGTTTTCATTATCAACATGTATAATGACGCAGCGAGGGCCAGACCAGGAAGGGGCAAAATGGTGGAGGGCCTCCAGGACCACTAGGGCCTTGAGGAAACAGATGTCTTTCTGGTGGTGTCAGTGAGACAACTCATGAGAAAAGACAGCGACTGTGTTATCCATGGAGCTGAGGTGACCACCAATGGAATGCTTGGATGCATCAGTCCAGATATGCTCCACCAGGAGCAGCGAGGGTTGAAGAAGGGAGACACCATCCCATGAGTTGAGTGTAGCCACCCACCATTGTAGCTTGTTTCTCATAGCTGTGCTAATACAATGGCTGTAAGGAGCTCTGTAGTGTGCCCAGACTGCATCATAGAGCCTGCATAAGAAAGCTCTGCCATGGGGAGCAACACAAGTAACAAACTGTAAATGGCTGGCTACCTGCTGAAGCTCCAGCAAGGAGGCACAGCCACAGTCAATGATGTGGTTACACAGCAGGAGGATGTGCTGGCAGCGTTGGTGAGTGATAGAAGCTGTCTGGGTGACAGAATCGAGCTTGATGCTGAGGACCTCAAGTCGAGTTGTGCTCCAGAGGGTCTTCTTCTGGCTGATGCGAAAGCCAAGTGCAGCAGCTGCTAGGCTGAGCACTTGGATAGGAGTGGTGGCATCAGCTGTGGTGTCAGACACTCCAAAGAAATCATCAAGATAGTGTGACACATTGGAATGTGAAGTTGACAACAGTGACACAGCTTGCAAGGTGAAGGTGGTGAGCCAATGCAAGAACTCAGCAAAGAGGTTGAAGAGGAATGGCAATGAGCATCCTCCAAACACAAGTGCACATTCCTGGTAGTGTGTGTCATCGAAGCAAATGCCCATGAGTCGGGCATCACTCTCTGCAACAATAACATGCCAAAAGGTGTCCTCCAAGTCAGCTTTCCAAAGAGAAGCACCTGGGTGTTCACAGATGAAGTCCATGACCATGTCAAGGTTCTCATACTGGATCATGATGAAAGAGGGGTCAATACCATCATTGATGGATGGCAGGTGCTTGCCAGGCTTGTGGGGATGGGAGAGGTGGTAGATGGTGCAGTGCTTGTTGCTGTGAGGCTTTGGCACCACACCCACTGGTGAACAGATGAGCTGAGTGACAACAGGGTTATTGACAGGTCACAGTCTGCCCTCAAGGACTTGGGCCTCGATCTCTCAGCAAAGATGTAGGATGTCAGTGTCATCCATTGGCAAGTTGGCAACCTCCAGTCTTGATGCATTGTCAAGTGGGCCAGAGTAACCCAGCTTGACACCATGCTGGAGGGCTCCATGCAGTTGAGCAGTGAAGGCTTGGTTGGGGTAGAGGTCAAGGAAATGAGACCAGTACCACAGGTTGAGTGTACCAACTGTGGCTGGCATGTCAGTTACATCAAAGATGGGGTGCTCACACCAAGCGTTGGGCCTGGGTGGTGGCAGTGAGCCTGTGAGCAGGGAGGCAAGCAACATCAAAGCCTGGTCAGGAGGCATGTTGATGATGCCTGAGGGTGCAAAGAAGTCCAGAGGAGGACTGGTGGTGCTTGACAGCAGCATGGGCTGGGCTCTTGAAGGTGGACCGACCTGTAACATTGCACTTGGAGGTGGCAGAGACCTATCAGTGCTTGACAGTGGCATGGACTGCACACTTTGAGGGGATGTGACCCTAGATGATGCAAGTTGAGGCTGCAGGAACCTTGGAAGCGCTCTTGACAGCAGCATAGACTGAGCATTTGGAGGCTTGCTAAGCTGAGAGGTTGCACTTGACAGCAGCAAGGACTGTGGTACAGCACTTGGAGGTGGCTGGGACCTGAGATGCACACTTGAAGGTGGCAGAGACCTGCAGCTGCACATGTTGATGGGGTGAAGCATGTGGCCTGAGTGAGAGGACTCTTTCTCTGATTCAAAGGCCCTTCTTGTTGTGGAGAGTGGCATTTGCTTTGGTGCTCTTGAAGCTTGAGCAGCTGACCATGGTGTGCAGGCTGTTGCAGTTGATACAGACATGGGACCAGGTGCAACCAGTGCACTCGAAGCCTGCATTGAAACAGTGGCAGGGTTCATTGGAACCTGGGTGGGAGATGCTGCGACTGGAGCTTGTCTTGGGTGGAGCAGCCAGGTTAGCTCATTTCAGAGGGCCTTGTGTGGTGTTGCACCATTGTGAGGAGGAGGTTGAAGGTGGAGCGAAGCTTGACACCTTTAGGAAGGGGGCAAGGACCATGCTGTGGATCTGCTGGTCAGTCAGCACCCACTCATGCACAATGCCTGTGCCAAACCTAATGTGACAGACTGAGAGATGGTAGTCTACTACCACTTGCCAAGTGAAGAGACTGTTGAACTCAATGAGGTTGAGGAGGTGTGACAGGAGGGCTTCATGGAGTTCATAGCTCTGGGTGGAGCGAACCCTGATGCCAGTGTAGACCAGCCAGATATGAGCGAGAGTGGTGAGGGTTGGGATGGCCTTGACGAAACTAGACATGCATTGAGAGGCCATGTCTTCAGCCAGAGTGAGTTGACCACCTTCGAAGACAAGGCTTGAGGCCTGCAGTGGGTCCTTCATAATGTGAGACTCTGGGTTGTGCAGCTTAACCAGCTGTTCAGCTGGGAGCTTGTCTTGTGCCATGAGCTCTATGACGCTAGGGGGAACCCAAGGGAAACAGCAGGAGGAGGAGAGGAGGCTTGACTCACCAACTGTGTTAGACTGCATGCTGGAAGTGTTGGATGTGGAGGGGGGGATGGCTGTGCTGAGTGTTGAGGAGCCTGGTGGTAGCAAGGATGATGGTTGAGAGAGAGCTGGGCTGAGCTTTGCCAACAGCTGGTTGAACCGTTCATTGAGGTGCATCTCTAAGTGGCTGAGGATGTGGCTTTTGAGAGCAGTGCCATGTGTGGCAGGACTTTGAGGGGAGGAGTCATACCGTGGATGAACAGAATGTGGTGAGGAGCAAGTGGGGGAATGTCCATGGTGTCTGGAGGATGTGGAAGTAGGAGTCTGCATGCTGGGAGTGACAGCCTCAGGGATATTGACACCCCAACAGCTAGCACAGGTCTTGATGACTTTCTGTTGGGTACCAACAAAGTGCAAAAGGGGAAAATGACCTTTGCACCGGATACAGGTAGGGTTGCATGGCATCTAGGGAGTGCCAAAAGTCTCACTGGTCTGAGAGGTGACCAGGCAACAGGAGTGTGTATAGAAGCAGTGTTCCAAGCCAACTAGCCTAGACCACAAGTAAGTTGACTAGCAACAGTAAGAATCCATGGAGAGCCTGTGAGGGTGTGCCAGACCACAGCAACAGGGTGCACATGTTTTGATGGCAAGCCTACCATGAGACACTGCACTTGGAGTTCAGGTCCAAGGCAAATGCTCAAGATCTGGGCTTGCTGGCTCCAGAACCACCACACAAGGATGTTCCTGTGTGTCAAATGGGGGCATGCTACCTCAGTCCCAGGTTGTGAGTGGGAGTGAGGCCTGTTGGTTGCAGTTTCATTACTGCAACAGCCATGCTGAGCTGCAGATGGAGATCAGCACTCCACATGGGCAGCTAACCCCATGGAGCAGCTATAGTAGACTGGGGCACCACACCCAGGATCATGTGTCAGCAGTGTTCAACAGGCAGCTTGCTAGGCTGTCCTACTGCATTACCCTTGAAAAGAGCCTGTCAAGTCTTGGCCAGGATGTGCACCTGCCAACCAAGAAGTCTTTAATGTCCTGGGATCAAAGCAAGATGGTCATTCTACCAGCACACAGCGAGTAGGTACAACAGCTGTGTGAGCTAGGGGCAGCTAGGGGGAAGTGAGAAGATAGAAAGGAAGAGGGGAAATGGATCATGGATGCTGTGATGGTTGTGAAAGGTGAGAGCTACCAAGTCACAACCAGTGTGTTGTGGGTGTCGACAGGGGGGAGGAGGACAAGTTGCAGAGGGGAGTGGGAAGAGTTGGGAAAGGGGGCAGTATCACAGAGAAGTGTGATGAAGTCACAGCAATGGTGTCAGAGGTGTTGAAAGCGATGGCTGAGTTGACGAAAGTGACAGAGCCACAGCAATGGTGTTGAGAGGGTTGCGAGCAACAACTGAGTTGAAGAGAGTGACAAAGTCAAGAGAGAGCCAAAAACAACAGTTGACTTTGAGGAGGGTGATGATGATCATGGCAGAGATGTCAATTGCGCTTAGGTGATGGAGACCAAGACTGTGAAGGTGAAACTGAGATTGTGCTGGTCACAATCAGCAGTATTGAGTAAGAAGATGATGATGGATGAGATGAGAGTGAGACATGTGTGTGAGCAGTGTCTTGTAGAAACTCAGCCACAAAAACATGTGCTCTCTTGCATGAGTGAAGCTAGTGCCCATTCTGAGCACTCTGCATCGCCAGCCAGCTGTTGTACCCATTCCTCAAAACATCCAACACCCTGGCACTGGCCCACCATGGTGACTCGAGCTCTAGCTCTCGCCTTCACCCCTCCTCCAACCAATGACCAGGCCACACAACTTGCTTGGTGGTCTCAGTCAACTTTGACCCTTGCAGGAAGTTCAATGCTGGTCATCACTGCCCAGGCTGCAGCCAACAACATGCCTGTATCCACTGCCAGGGCTGACACCCTCTGACACAGTGTCCATCACTTGTCAGCAAGGCTGCTACCAACATTCCCACCAAGAAGGCTGGCTAATGGTGAGTAGAAACCCTCACTCAGGTGACATGTGTGACAGGACATAAAATCGAACTCAAATTGAGATCGATGTTAAATGTGTCTTACAGTTGATCTCAGATGAAATCGATGTTAAGCAGGCCTTATTGTTGATTTTGCCTACAGGGCTGTACAATGCTGTGGAATGAAATGACAAGCAATGGCTATGATGACACCATCCCCAAATGGGTCAGGGTGATCAGCGATGATGTCAGCAGCACCTGGAGGATGCTGTCGATGACCCTAGGCCAACCAGTAACAGCTGGGTGTGGTGCAGGGGCCCCTGCGAAGATAGGGGGGACCTGCAGGAAAGGAAAGGGAGCCCAACACTGGCTTGAGGCCATGGAGCCATCGAAGAGGTATTGGTTGGAGGCCAGTGACGAGTCTCTAGGACAGTGGGGCAGGCCCTGACACTGGCCTGATGCTGGAGGTGGGATGCTCTGGAGCATCTGCTGCCAGCATACATATATATACACACATGCCTTGTGTGAGTGGAGAGGCAGGGCCTCATCCACTCTATCATTCATTTACTTGTCAGTACATTTAGTATCACTATACTCACACTCATTGTCTCACAGAGTAGCAATCTTAGGTATTGCTACTACTCAGTGTGCCTTCATTTGAGTTGGAGAACATATAGACAGCAGTCAGAACCACCACTAGTGCCACAGGCCTCACCTGTGCAGGTGGAACCTACACCGCAGTCCTGGAACCTCCACCAGTACCATTACTATATGACGATGCTGACTATCAGCATCATACAGCCTCAAGCATTATCCCTGATGATGGTGGTGCAGTTCATCTGTGCTGCATACCTACATGAGGACAGTTAGCCCACTCCTGTCAAGTGTAGGATACACACCCAGCTACCATGAACATGCTGCACTACCTCTGAATGGAGTGGCAATGGTGGTCAGTTGACATCAAGCATAAGACATGGTTAACATTGATCTCAAGTGAAATCAATGTTTACTGGCTGTTAACCTCAAACTCAAATGAAATCAACATTTACCTCGAGTTAATGTCGATTTCATGTGTCTGGCATGCAACTGCTGACATTAGAGTGGATCGTTCAAGCAGTGCCCCACATTCACTATGGCACCCAACAATCAATCTGAGGAGCACCTCAGAGCTGTCAACCTCAGGTTGGTGGTAGCCATGCTCCAGCAGATGATGGAGCAACAGTGACAAGAAGCTGAAGTGAACTGAGAATGGCAGCAAGCCATGCTAGGTAACTGGCAGCTGTATCAAGGCGAGGAGCTGACTACACCATCACCAGTAGGCCAGACAAGGTCAGCTCCTCCTCTTGGTGAGCCAATGATGGCTCAGACCAGGTTTCCTCAAGTGGAGGATCCTCAAACACTGATGCCTAGGTCAACAGCGAAGGCATGGCCTGCAGAGTTCAGTAATGTCGATGTTTATGTGACTCCCACAGGTCCTAGGCATCATTGTGAGCCTCTCAAGCCCATCACTGTGTTCGAAGGTGAGGGCCAAGAGCCTAAGGCACTCCTGGTGGACATGAAGATCCTGTTCCCTAAGCTGGACACCAAGGATGTTGAGCTATTCCTCATCAAGGCCAACAACTGGTTCACTCAATATGGTATCACAAGTCACCAACATCAGATGGCCATTGCTTTGGAGTGATTGGAAGGTTCAG
Source organism: Ustilago lituana (assembly GCA_928869825.1). Lineage (NCBI taxonomy): Eukaryota > Fungi > Basidiomycota > Ustilaginomycetes > Ustilaginales > Ustilaginaceae > Ustilago > Ustilago lituana. Next base: position 860,108 of record CAKMYA010000008.1, read on the forward strand.
CCAAGGAATGGTGGGACTCCAAGCTACAGGTCAACCCTAAGCTTCAGGGGCAACTGTTCCATGACTGGGACATGTTCTGTGCCCGTTTGAGGGATCAGTTTGGTCAGACAGTCAACTCGTTCACTGCCTATGCCAAGCTCTCCATCCTCTGCCAGGCCAGTGACAAACTGGGCATGGCCACTCGCTATGTTGAACGATTCCAGGACCTAGCAAACTGTGCAGGCCTCGATGGAAACCCTAAGCTCATCATGGGTCTCTTCAAGACAGGTCTCACCACCAGGATGCATCAAAAGTTCAAGCATGATCCCCCTTCTGACCTCTGGGAATCATATTGCAGCATGGAGAGCATTGACTGCATTCAAACCTTGGATGCCAACAATGCCCATCTCCTCTCAACCCCAGCTCATCCTGCTAGCACAGCAGCACCCACCACAGACAAGGGTAAAGGTAAGGAGGCACCACTGTTTAGCAACAGGACAAGCAGTTGGGGTCAGTGTAGTGGAGCTGTACCCAATACCGCTCCTAGGAGGCCCTTGCCTCCTCATTTAGCTCAGAAATTGCTGGTGACCAACATCAGTGGCACCACCTTCAGACCAGACCAATGTAGCCTATGTGGCCAGACAGGCCATTGGCAGCACAACTGTCCCAAGGCCATGCCCAGAGTACCTGTCCTGACAGGTGTGCCTCGCAGCCCCATCCCACAGAGTGGCTGCATCTACACCATCAATGAGCAAGCTGAAGATGCTGAAGATGATGAAGAGGCATCTGAGGAAGGCAACCAGGAAGCTGACATCAACCTGGCTGCCTATGCCAATGAGGATGAGGAGAACACCCAATCCCAGGAAGGCAATGCCAACCAGGGAAATGGGCATGGGGCAGCACACTGATGGCATGCATTGCCCTGAACCCATCCTTGTCATCACACTGTACATATCAAGACTGTCATTTCTGTTTCTCTGCAGCATCGTGGAAGCCAGTACTCGAGATTGACAGGACCATTGCTGGTCACCCAGCTCGAATGCTGGCTGACACAGGTGCTGGAGTGTCTATAATTGCTCATACATTCATTTTGACCCATCAAATACCCACAAAACCTATACATAAAAGAAGCATTCATGGTATTACCGGTCATACCTTACAGATCAACAGCATTGCCTCAGTCACCACAGGCATAGGAGGTTACCTAGTTGGCCCTTTCGAAGCAGAGGTGACAGACATCAATGACTATGATGTCATCCTAGGTTATGAGCTACTCAGGAAACTCAGGCCCAGGGTAGATTGGCACACCAGTACTCTTGATTTCCAGCCCAGCCTCAAAATCGAAGTTAAGGGGCAGTTACCATCTATTTCATCTGAAATCAATGATAAACTCCATGTATCTTCGATTTCAACTGAGATCCAAGATAATGCACCCTTAACATCAATTTCAGCAACCAATCTCATAGCTCATGGAAACGAGTTTGTCTCTGCTGAACAGCTCATACAAGCAGCCCTTCATGATGGCCCCATAGGATGCATGCTCCTGGATGTCGATCCCACCACAGTACCCATGTATGGCTTCATCCCTACAGGCAGTGACAAAGGTATTGAGATGGAGGTTGAACCTCAGGAGGAGCTGAAGGTGAAGGAGATACCTGAGGAATACCAGGATCTCCATCAGGTCTTCTGTGAGACTGAAGCTGACAAGTTGCCTCCAAGGATGGACCATGATCTCTCGATTGAGCTACTGCTGGGCACTCAGCCACCTTGCAGGCCTCTGTACTTACAGGGACCCAAAGAGCTGGAAGAGTTGTGCAAATACCTCAATGAGAACATCACAAAGGGCTTCATTTGTCCATCAAAGAGCCCAGTGTGTTCACCTGTGCTCTTTGTACTGAAGAAGGATGGAGGCCTCCAGTTATGCATTGACTATCAGGGCCTCAACAAAGTCACAGTGAAGAACTGCACCCCACTACCTCTCATTGAGGAGCAGCTTTTCCTACTGCAGAAGGCCAAGGTCTACAGCAAGCTGGATCTCAAGGCAGTGTATAACTTGGTATGCATTGCAGATGGTGACAAGTGGAAGACAGCTTTCAGTACCCAACTCAGGCTCTATGAGTACCTCATCATGCTGTTTGGGCTGGCAAATGCTCCCTCACACTTTCAGTCACTTGTTAATGGTATCTTCCATGATATCCTTGGTATCTACATGGTGGTATACTTAGATGACTTCCTCATCTTCAGCAACCACCTGAAGGAGCATGTCAGCCATGTTCGAGAGGTGCTACAGTGACTATGCAAGCACCAACTCTTCACAAAGCTGTTGAAATGTGAGTTCCACACCATGACCATCGAGTTCCTAGGCTATGTTATCATGCTGCAAGGAATCAAGATGGATGAAGCGAAGGTATGGACCATTAAGGAATGGCCAGTCCCTGAGTCGATCCACAACATTCAGCACTTCCTTGGCTTTGCCAACTTCTATTGACAATTCATCTTGCACTTCGCATGCATTGCAAGGCCACTCACATCATTAGTCAAGCCAACCGAGTGCTTCAAGAAGTTCAAGCTGCCAGAGGAGGCAGAGAGGGCATTCCACAGCCTCATTGCAGCATTCACATCAGCAGGGGTACTCTGCCATTTCAATTACCACCTGCCCATGCGAATGGAGACTGACACCAGCGACTATGCTATAGCTGGAGTCCTCAAACAAGAGCATGAGGGATGATGGCATCCAATCACCTTCTACTCTTGCAAGATGAGTTTGGCAGAGTGAAACTATGAGATCCATGACAAGGAACTGCTTGCAGTGGTGGCATGCCTGACCCAGTGGTGCCATATGCTGGCAGGCCTGCCATCGCAGCTTGTCATACTCACAGACCATGAAGCGCTCAAGTACTTCAAGTCTCAATGGTGCATCAATGGTTGACAAGCTCAATGGGCAGTACTACTAGCCAACTTCGACTTCATTCTACAATCTGTCACTGAGACTTGACTGAAAAGAGAGTGAGGCAAAGATATGGGCATAAATGTAGAGGGCATAACATTGGCATTGCAGGCAGAGCATGGGCTCCAAGGCTCCAAGGCTCCCAGGCCCACCAACCCCTGCCAGAGCGGTTGTGCAGCAAGGTCCAGTTCTGGTGTAGGGTGGCTGGGTGCCTGGCATGCAGCATCACCAAGAGGGGTTGCCCTACCCCAAGCGGAAGGTGATGGAGCCAAAAACGAAGCAGGTAGCGAGGTGGCTCATCTCTGACTCTGGCTGGTCGACATAGCACTTGTAGCAGTTGGAAGACCAATGGCCAAGCATCTGGATGATGTCAGGGGGTGCACCGACATAAGCTGCCCATGAAGCAGCACCCCTGTGGAAAGAGTGGCTGGCATAGGACAAGGCAGCAAGGCTGAGGTGAGACAGGAGGTGGTGGAGGATGGCAAGGAAATGGGAGCGAGAGAAGGGGGCTGCGCTATCCAGCTCGAAGAGGGGAGCTGTGGGAAGGCAGTGGCAGCAGATGGCCTGCAAGGCAGAGAAAGGGCAGGTGGTGCCACCTGTGCAAGGGACAACAAGGTTGGTGCCCTTCCCAAATGGGTCAGTCTTCGAGCAGGGGAGGTGAATGACAGCATGGCTAGCATGCCACATGATGGAGAGGACACAGAGGGTGGTGGCAGGGTTGAAGGTCAACCATGTGAACTCACCACAGCAGAGGAAGCAGCAGTAGGTGAGGGTGAAGGCTGCAGTGAAGGTGACCTTCTCAGCTGTGGAGAGCAACAGGTAGGACAGGAGGGCATCGAGGAGCACCTGGAGGACCAGCAGTGTGATTGGGAGCTTCTGGCCTTGTTCACTGATGCCATAGAGACGCTTGAAGCCATGCAGAGCATGTCAGATGCAGGAGTTGGAGAAGGCAGCATCGCTGAGGCCAAGGTTGATGTGCCAGGAGCAGAGGGCAGTGAGGCAGTTGCGGATGGCATGGTACATGTGACCTTTGGAGCTGAGGGTGGCAACCCATTCCAGAAGGGTTGCATTGGAGGCAGGAAGAGAGAGGTGGGCTGGGCCGAAGTGGCAGGTGCAGAAGGCCTGGTAGGTGGCACAGGCAGAGAAGTACTGCCTGTGCAACTGAGCACTGAGGCCATGCCAGAGGAGGTAGGTGGCATGATGGGAGAGGCTGAGCTGGGAAGCAAAGGAGGCAGGCACCTTGGCAAGGGAGCAGAAGGCGCTGCCTGGCAGAAGACTTGATGATGTGAAAGAGGGAACTGAGCCTGGAGCTGCAAGAACTGACACTGGGAGAGGAGGTCAGCAAGGACATTGTCAGTGCTGGTGATGCGAACAGGGACCAGCTTCAAATTGTGCAGGAAACAGAGACCAAAAATCTCATGCAAGAGGGTCTGAGTGAGCAGATCGCAGGAGCAGCTGCTGTGCAGGCCAAACTCAATGTTCTCATTGTCAATGTGAGCCATGACATAATGGATGCCAGCAGCGAGGATAAGAGGGAGGAAGGTGTGGAGGCTGTCAAGCACAGTGAGTGCCTCCAAGAAACAAATGTTCTTGCACTGGTGCCTGTGAGGCATGTCATGAAAGAAAGTAGCCACCATAGCAGACATCGGCCCCAGATGGCCACCCATGGCATGAGGGGAGGCATCAGACCACATGTGGGTGATGTGCAACAGGCTGGGTGTGAGGATGGAAGAGCTGCACCAATCAGAGAGGAGGTGGCACCACCAACACAGCTCAGAGATAGCAGGGTGAGCCAAACAGAGCTGCGCAAGCAGGGAGTGGAGAGCACAGCACAGAGCAGTGTAGAGGTGGCCAAGAAAAGCCTTACCATGCAGGGCAACCTGTGTGACAAACTGGAGCAAGCTGGTGACCTGCTGGAGCTGGAGGAGGGAGGCATGATGATCTGCTAAGAGGTGATCACAGGATGCCAGGATGTGGAGGTGATGGGCATCGGAAATGCTGACCATCTGGGCCTCCGAGTCAACCTCAATGCTGAGGATTTCCAGGTGCAAGCGACAGGTGAAAGTCTTGGTGCAGGAAAGGGAGAAGCTGAGCGACTTGCAGGCCAGCACCAATCCATGGGCAGGCTGCACAGGATCAGCCACCTCATGGGGGATGGCACCAAAGAAGTCATTGAGGTAGTGGAACACCAGGAAGGGGGTGCAGGACAAGACCACCCAGTGTAGCATCTCAGCAAAGAGATTGAAGAGCCAAGGAGAGCTCTTCCTGCCGAAGGTAAGAGCATTCTCCTGGTAAGCAATGCCATCAAACTCAAAGCCAAGCAAGTGAGCATCAGAGAGACCGGTGATGATGTGGCGGAAGGCATCACAGAGGTCACCTTTCCATAAGAGGCAGCCTGGGTGAGAGGAGACAAACTTGACCAAGGGGTGAAGGGTCTCATATTGCAGCATGATGAAGTCAGGCTGGATCCCAGCATTGACCAACAGGAGCTGGCGAGGCAAAGGGTGATGAGGATGAGACAGGTGGTGAATCATGTGCAGTTTGGTGGAGTGTGGCTTGGGGACAGTGCCAACTGGTGAGCAGACCAGGAAGGAGGGGTTGGAGACAATGGAGAGGTGGCCCTCAGCGAGGTGTTGTTGAGTCTCATGCCAGATGTGAGTGAGACCAGCAGCATTGAGGGGCAGGTTCCTAGCGGAGCAACCCACAGTGTGCAGGGGGCCATCATAGCTGATGAGGACCCCATGAGAGTTTGCACCAAGGATCTGCATAGTGGTGCCTTGGTTGGGATAGTTGGAGAGGACAGTGTGCCAGGCGTCCAAGCGATCCTGAAGAGAGCCATGCTGAGCTGGGGAGTCAGAGGCCAAAAAGATTGGAGACTTGATGAGGGTGTTGGGGTGGGGAGGTGGAAGGTGGATCTGGCCCTGGAGAAGTTCAGTGAGGCACAAGTCAGCATCAGGCAAGTCGAAGACACATGTGTTGGCTGAGTGAGAGAGGCCAGAACCTGAGGTGCAAGGGGAGGGCAAGACCTGGTGAGGACAGGGTGGAGAGGGGCTAGAGACGGCCTGGCGAGGCTGGAGGGTGAGAGCTGGCAATGCAGCAGTGTTGGGCAGGTTGGAGGGCAAGGCTGAGCACAGCGAGTGGTGCAGGCATGCATCTGAAGGTGGAGGGGTTGGGCCGAAAGGGGGGAGGGGCAGCACCAGGTGGTTTGGCTGGAACTCACATGGTGCAGAGGAAGTCATGAGGGCTTGCCACCTGCTTTCGCCTCCAGCTTCGAAGGAGTGGAGGGAAGCGAGGTGGCCTTTGGGCACAATTTGATGGGATGGGTGCTGCAGCAGGACAGGCAGGCATGCAGGTGCCTGCAGCTGGCACCAGTGCAGGATGTGTGGTTGTAATGCAGACAGACCGCCTGGGACTGGCCAGGCTTGGCGTTGGGCTGAGATGCAAGCTGGTGAGCATGCTTGAGGGGTGCAAACATGAGCTTGTCTTGAAAGGCCTCATGGTCATGGAGGGCCCACTCCAAGGCTTGAGCATGACTGAAGCACTTCTGACAAATGGTGAGGACATACTCAGCAATGTTGCTCCAGATGTGGATGCGATCCATGTTGATAACATGGATCAGAAAGTAGCCAAGAGCAGGGCCAAGTGCAGGTTTGGCGCTGCCAGCAGCACAGAGAGTGGTGTAGACCACCCAGATCTGAGCGAAGGCAAGAACATCTGGAACAGCCTTAAGAAAAGCCTTCACTGGGGTGGTAGGTGCATTGCTGCCAACTGCGATTTGGTTGCCACCTATGGTGAGAGTGGTGGAGGACTCCTCGCTGGCTGGGGCATTGGTGGGGTTGTGGAGCTTGGTGAGCTCTGCAGGGGACAGGTGGTCATGGTAGACCACATCAGCTAAATCGTTGGTGACCCAAGGGAACAGTCAGTGAATGGATGACTTACCAGGTGTTGGGTTGGGCAGAGGAGGAGTAGGCACCTGTGAGGCTGGTGCCAGCTGGAGAGGAGCAGCAGCAGCTGCAGAGCGGGATTGGGTGCTAGGTGGTGGCACAGATGAGGAGGCAGCAAAGCCAGGTGCAGTCATGGAGACAGGGTGGAGGCATGTGACAGCTGACTCAAGCGAGGTGAACTGCGACTGCAGGGAGGACACAGCGCCTTGGAGCGAGGCCTGGATGGTCAAGGTGAAGTCAGTGAGGTGCTGATTGAGCTGGTGCTGAGTCATGAACAGCTCAGAGGCAGGGATGGAGAAGGGGGCAGAGGAGGCAGGTGGCTCAGGCATGTCATGCTCCAAAGCAACCTCAGGCACCTGGGGGAAGGGGTTGGTGCTGAGGCTGGGAAGGTTGGTGAGGTCAGGATTGGTGGGAGGGGAGGCTGGAGCAGGATGGGGAGCCAACTGGAGGGAGCTGGCCAGTGATGAGGCAGAGCCACATCGAGAGTGGTGATGAGCAGTGTTGTCACAGGACATAAAATCAAACTCGAATTGAGATCGATGTTAAACACATCTTATGGTCAATCTCAATTGAAATTGATGTTAAGCAGGCCTTATTGTCGATTTCACCTACAGGGCTGTACAATGCTGGGGAATGAAAATGACAAGCAATGACTATGATGGCACCACCCCAAAGGGGTTGCGGGTGATCAGTGATGATGTCAGCAGCACCTGGGGGATGCTGTTGACAACCCTAGGCCAACCAGTAATGGCTGGGTGAGGTGCAGGGGCCCTTGCGAAGATAGGGGGGACCTGCAGGAAGGAAGGAGAGCCTGACACTGGCTCAAGGCTGAGGAGCCAGCAAAGAGGCAGTGGTTGGAGACCAGTGGTGAGGCTCTAGGACAGAAGGGGCAGGCCCTGACACTGGCCAGACGCTGGTGGCAGGATGCTCTGGAGCAACCACTGCCAGCATACACACATGCATATATATATACACATCCCCTGTATGAGTGGAGAGGTGGGGCCTCATCCACTCTATCATTCATTAACTTGTCAGTATGTTTAGTATCTCTATACTCACACTCATTGTCTCATAGAGTAGCAATCTTAGGCATTGCTACTACTCAGTGTGCCTCCATTTGAGTCAGAGAACATATAGACAGCAGTCAGAACCACCACTGGTGCCACAGGCCTCACCTGTGCAGGTGGAACCTACACTGCAGTCCTGGAACCTCCACCAGTACCATTACTATATGACGACACTGACTACCAGTGATGTACAGCCTCGAGCATCATTCCTGATGATGGCAGTGCAGTTCATCAGCACTGCATACCTACGCAAGGACAGTTAGCCCACTCCTGTCAAGTGTAGGACACCCACTAGGCTACCACAAATGTGCTGCACTACCTCTGAATGGAGTGGCAATGGTGGTCAGTTGACATCAAGCATAAGAGGCAGTTAATGTTGATCTCAAGTGAAATCGATGTTTACTGGCTGTTAACCTCGAATTCAAATGAAATCGACATTTACCTTGAGTTAATATCGATTTCACATGTCTGGTGTGCAACCGCTGACAGGTGTCTGCTCAAAGGTGGCAGGTAAGGCAGGACTTGGTGAGGCTGCCAGAGGCGGTGCAGGAGGTGAATTGGTCCAAAGACTGGGAGAGATGGCAACAGGTGCACCTCTTAAGGTGAGGAGGGTGAGGCAGAGGTGGTGTCAGTGGAGGTGCCATGCCTCTGAGCAACAGATCCATGCAAAGAGGCAGCAAAAGAGCAAAGAAGTGGCTAAGCAAGCTTGGGATTGCTGCGATGACAGCAGTGTGTGACTGAGGAAAGGTAAGGAGGAATGTCACACAACATGGTGGTTGGCACCCAAGCTCGCTTGATGGATGTGGTCACATGTACTCTCACATGAGACAAACCATACAGGCCAGGGGACAAAGCAGGTGAGCCTGACACCTTGACAAGGTGGAGCGATATGCAGCCTGCTGGTGAAGAACAAGAGCATAATGTTCAACAGCTGCTGCTGGCCTGACTATTTGCTGAACCTGACATGAAATCGATGATAAATGCCATTAAACATCGATCTCAAATGAGTTCAAGCGAAAACATGTGTAATCATTGAACTCAATCGAGTTTGAGCATAAGGGACAATAATCATTGATCTTGCAAAACACCTCCAGCACTGCCCTCTATGGCAGATATCATGGCAGGAGGATTCAAGGAGCTTGTCAGGACCTTCCAGCCCCTCGATCTTGAGCTGGTAGAGCTGTACAATCAAGGCCAATTCAAGCTCAAGGATGGCTTGTGGTACAAGAACAGCCATTTGGTTGTGCTGAAGGTCATGCTGCCTGGCAGGCAAGGTAGCAATGACACCAGGAGTGCAGCCAAGGTATGAGACCAATCTCTATCAGTTGAGCACCTTCGCTACATGGTCATGATGCAATGCCATGATGGATCAACTGCTGGGCATGCTGGGTGCAATGCTACACTGGAGCTAGCATGATGGCACTACTACTGGCCATGCATGGCTGCATGGATCGCAGACTATGTAGCTAGCTGCCCAGTGTGCGCTTGATACAAGGCCCCACACCATCAGCTGTACAGCCTTTTGCAACCATTGTCCATGCCTGAGTGGCCTTGGGGCTCGATCTCCATGGACTTCATCAAAGGACTGCCACCTTTGGAAGGCTACAATTTGATCCTAGTTGTGGTTGACCATCTTACCAAGTTCACCATCCTAGCACTGACACATAAGTTGGCAACCTCAGAGGACACTGCCAAACTCTTAGAGACCATGGTCTTCATACATTTCAGCACACCAGACCACATTGTCTCTGATCGAGGATTGCAGTTCATATCAGCAGCCTGGAAGAGGTTCACTGCTGCCCTCAGCATCAACCACTCTCTCAGCATGGCCTACCATCCACAAACTGATGGACAGACTGAACAGGTAAACCAAGTTGTTGAGCAGTACCTCCATATGTACTGCAACTATGAACAAGACAACTGGCATGCCCTGTTGGCCATGGCCAAGTTCATGTACAACAACATGGTACATAGCAGCATTGGCATATCACCATTCTTTGTGTATTACAGTTGGAATCCCAAGTCTCACCTGGAGATCCCAGAGCAACTTGGAGTACATGACCTGGGATGGCATGAATGGCTCATGACTGCCAAGGACTGGATTGAGTATCTCCAAGAAGCCATTCAGCAAGCACAAGCACAGACAGTTGAGCAATACAATTGCAAGTGCAAGGATGTGGAATTCAAAGTTGGTGACCTCATTCACATCAACCACAAGAACTGGAAGACTTGATGACCCAGTCCCAAGCTCAACACATGCTTTGCTGGCCCCTTTCCCATCCTGGAATGCATCAGATGGTGAGCATATTGCCTACAACTTCCAGTGACCTTCAAAGTCCATGACATTTTCCATGTCTCCATGCTGGAGAAGCAGCCAGCAAGCCAATTGGCAGGGTGCAACAAGCTCCTCATACAACCACTGTTGCATGATGATGAGCTGGAGTATGAGGTTGAGTGCATCCTTGACCATCAAATCCATCATGGCCAGCTCCAGTACAAGGTGTTCTGGAAGGGGTATCCTGAGGAACAGGTGACCTGGGAACCTGCTGAGAAGCTCAATTGCCCTGACCTCATCCAGGACTATGAGGTTTCAAGGGGGGGGAGGCATCCCTGCTCAAGAATAGGGCCATCTCCTCAGTTTCGCAAAATTGACATTAACAGCATGTTACAGTCAAACTTGTATGAAATTGATGTTAAAAGTGAGTTACAGTCGATCTCATGCGAAATTGAGGATTATGCAACTTTATCCTCAATCTCAAAAAGGTCAGCCCCACAGGAGGAAAAGTTGCTAGGAAGGCTCCAGTCTCAGTGTCAAAGCTCATCAGACACTCATGAGGCACATACAAGAGGACAAGGGGAACAGTGGTGGATTTCAAATGGGACAAACACAGCACAAGAAGAGGGCTAATCTACATGTTGATGTAGAAGGGCTCGCTGTCCTCACCCTCAGGGACTGGCAGAGGGGACAACAGTGTGTCCACAGGCAGAGGAGGACTGCCAGGGCAGGAGCACAACTCATGGGGCTGGTGCTCACTCATGAGAGCACTGTTCACCACCATGTACTGGCACATGGCATGCAGGATGCCAGGGAAGTCAGTGTTGTCAAGATGCCAGAGCCACACCATGGCCTCCACCCAGCAATGATCAAGGGTAGGTGGATACACATGGTCATTGTGGTGCACCTTACCCATGCTGACCCCCTCAGGCATCAAGAGGTGGGTGCACTCAGTGCCATGCTCATGACAGCTGTGCTGCCAGCCCAGGAAATCACCACAGTACACAAATGCCAGGTGGTGAGCAACAGTCCAATTGCAATGGGTGATGCCTGCCATGTGGCAGTGCACACATGAGGTGGGGATGCAGCATCATCAACCCAATGGGTCCATGAACATTGATGGGAAGCAACTACACTGCAGAATCAAAGCAAGGGGTTAGTGAATGACCCTGAAACGAGCAGTAAGAGGGAAATTGGGGCATACTCATGGGATCTGGAGTGCTTCGCAGTGCACACACATCCAGGTGGGCCAGGGAGCTGAACCTTTGGTCAGGTGATGCATGATGATGTTGCAAATATGCTGATCCACAGCATCACCTCGAGCGATGGTCCAGAGCTCAGGGTAGAGGCCAGCCACATAAAGGATCAGCAGCACTGGAGCCCAGAGTACCTGGGTCCAGGCAGCTATCTCAGCCCAACTCAGAGTGTGGGCCACTGGCAGCGACAGAGAAGGGTGGTGCAGAGGCACCAGGGGAGGGGGCATGTGCCTGCTGATGGAGGGGGTGTCCCTCCACATCACACCAGGAGGAGGAGGCAATGGAGCATAGGTGGGTGTACCAGGTGCCTCAGGCAATGCTGGTGTGCTGTCTGATCGAGCCAGTTCAGCCTCGTAGTGATCCTGGTGCTCCTCGCTGGGAGCACATGCACCCAGGAAAAGAGGTTTGAGAGTGGGAGGGCCATGTGAGGCCAACTCCACCAGGGAAGCAGCCATGGCTTCTGTCAGCAGTCACATGCCAGACATGTGAAATCGATGTTAACTTGAGGTAAACATCGATTTCACTTGAGATCAACATTAACTGCCTCTTATGCTTGATGTCAGCTGACCACCATTGCCACTCTGTCCAGAGGTAATGTGGCACATTTGTGGTAGCCTATTGGGTGTCCTACATGTGACAGGAGTGGGCTAACTGTCCTTGTGTAGGTATGCAGCACTGATGAACTGCACCGCCATCATCAGGGATAATGCTTGAGGCTGTATGATGCTGATAGTCAGCATCATCATATAGTAATGGTACTGGTGGAGGTTCCAGGACTGTGGTGTAGGTTCCACCTGCACAGGTGAGGCCTGTGGCACCAGTGGTGGTTCTGACTGCTGTCTATATGTTCTCTGACTCGAATGGAGGCACACTGAGTAGTAGCAATGCCTAAGATTGCTACTCTACAAGACAATGAGTGTGAGTATAGAGATACTAAATGTACTGACAAGTTAATGAATGATAGAGTGGATGAGGCCCCACCTCTCCACTGATACAGGGGATGTGTGTATATATATATGCATGTGTGTATGCTGGTGGTGGTTGCTCCAGAGTGTCCCACTGCTGGCACCAGGCCAGTGTCAGGGCCTGCCCCTTCTGTCCTAGAGACTTGCCACTGGCCTCCAACCACTACCTCTTTGTTGGCTCCATGGTCTCAAGCCAGTGTTGGGCTCTCCTTCCTTCCTGTAGGTCACCCCTATCTTCGCAGGGGCCCCTGCACCTCACCCAGCCATTACTGGTTGGCCTAGGGTCATCAACAGCATCCTCCAGGTGCTGCTGACATCATCGCTGATCACTTGCAACCCCTTTGGGGTGGTGCTGTCATAGTCATTGCTCATCATTTTCATTCCACAGTGTTGTACAGCCCTGTAGGCGAAATCGACAATAAGGCCTGCTTAATGTCGATTTCATCTGAGATCGACTGTAAGACGCATTTAACATCGATCTCAATTCGAGTTCGATTTTATGTCCTGTGACAGCTTCCTCAACAGGCATGACAGCTGTCTCGGAAGTGGTATGTGGCACTGCAAGATCCGAGGGCTGCCCATCGGTGGAACCCATACCACCACCAGAAGGAGTAGCACTGACACCCTCCAACTGCACCAAGGCAGGGGTGGCAGCATCAATGGCTGAAGAAACTGGAGCTGCAGGAGCAGCAGGGGAAGCAGAGTGGTGGCTTGTATGATGAAGAGCTGCACAAGGAGCAATAGGAGCTGCTTGATGAGTCAAGCAGTGCAATGGGAGGTTGGGTGAGGGAGCTGGCATGGTAGGTGGTGGTGTAGTAGTAGATGATGGTGAGAAGGAAGGAGGAAAAGGCAGGAACGCTGCCAACACCATGAACCTGGCCATCTTTTTCTGCACAGGCCACAAAGAAATAGGCTCTGGATGGACTTCATTACTTTGCAGGAGCTCAGCTCTGAAAACAGGGGTAATGTCACAGGACATAAAATCGAACTTGAATTGAGATCGACATTAAACACATTTTATGGTTGATCTCAGATGAAATCGATGTTAAGCAGGCCTTATCATCGATTTCACCTACAAGGCCATATGATGCTGTGGAATGAAAATGACAAGCAACAACTATGATGACACCATCCCCAAATGGGTCAGGGTGATCAGCGATGATGTTGGCAGCACCTGGAGGATGCTGTCGATGACCCTAGGCCAACCAGTAACAGCCAGGTGAGGTGCAGGGGCCCCTGCAAGGATAGGGGGACCTGCAGGAAGGTAAGGAGAGCCTGACACTGGCTTGAGGCCATGGAGCCAGCGAAGAGGTATTGGTTGGAGGCCAGTGACGAGTCTCTAGGACAGTGGGGCAGGCCCTGAACTGGCCTGATGCTGGCAGGGAGATGCTCTGGAGCATCTGCTGCCAGCATACATATATTTACACACATGCCTTGTGCAAGTGGAGAGGCAGGGCCTCATCCACTCTATCATTCATTTACTTGTCAGTACATTTAGTATCACTATACTCACACTCATTGTCTTGCAGAGTAGCAATCTTAGGCATTGCTACTACTCAGTGTGCCTCCATTCGAGTTGGAGAACATATAGACATCAGTCAGAACCACCACTGGTGCCACAGGCCTCACCTGTGCAGGCAGAACCTACACCATGGTCCTGGAACCTCCACCAGTGCCATTACTATATGTTGATGCTGACTATCAGTGTTGTACAGCCTTGAGCATCATCCCCAATGATGGCAGCACAGTTCATCCATGCTGCATACCTACATGAGGACAGTTAGCCCACTCCTGTCAAGTGTAGGACACACACCTGGCTACCACAAATGTGCTGCATTACCTCTGAATGGAGTGGCAATGGTGGTCAGTTGACATCGAGCATAAGATGCAGTTAACATCGATCTCAAGTGAAATCAACATTTACTGGCTGTTAACCTCAAACTCAAATGAAATCGATGTTTACCTTGAGTTAATGTCAATTTCACATGTCTGGCACATGACTGCTGACAGATGGCATCCACACCTCCTTTGTCTCCATCTGCTACAAGAGTCTTGACACGATCATGGACTTCATCTGGGAGCATCCTGGTGCCTTGCTGTGGAAAGCAGACTTGGAGGATGCTTTCAGGCACATCATTGTAGCTGAGTCTGATGCCCAACTCATGGGCTTTCACTTCGATGACCAATTCTTTCAAGAATGTGCACTTGCCTTTGGGGGTCGCTTGTTGCCTTTCTTGTTTAACCTCTTCACTGAGTTCCTGCACTGGCTCACTGCCTTCACCTTGCAGTCTGTGACAGCATCTACATTGATGACTCATTCCAACATGTCACACTACCTCGATGATTTCTTTGGTGCATCTGATCATGCCACTGACAGTGCCATGCCCATCCAGGTGCTCAGCCTGGCCACTGCTGCACTCAGCTTCAAGATTAGCCACAGGAAGACGATTTGGGCCACCACCAAGCTTGAGATACTAGGGATTGAGCTGGACTCCATGACCCAGATGGCTTCCATCACTCATCAATGCTGCCAACAGATCCTACAGCTCTGCTCCCATATCATGGTGCAAGGTTGAGCCTCCTTACTGGAACTCCAGCAGGTGGTGGGCCACCTCCAGTTTGTGACGCATGTGGCCCCTCATGGTCATGCCTTCCTTCACTGCCTCTATGATGCTGTCTGGGCCCACTACAGGGCCCCCTTTGGACATCATATCACCAAGGCCACAAGGGCTGAGCTCCTCTGGTGGGTAGACACCCTCCACTCTTGGGATGGTGTCTCCCTTCTTCAGCCCTCCCCCCTTGTTGTGGAGCACATCTGGACTGACATGTCCAAGTGCTGTATTGGTGCACATTGGGGTAGCATGGATCACCCCTCTGCCATCTTCTCCAAGGAGCTCTCCTGCCAACATCACCAGAAGGATATCTGCTTCCTTGAAGCTCTGGTGGTCCTTGAAGCCCTTCACTGCTTCTCACCATCCTGGTCTGGCCATCACTGTGTCATTGTACATGTCAACAATGAGAATGTGGAGTACAGTCTCCATAAGGGCTCCATATGAGACCCTCAGACTCAGTCCCTCTTTCAGGAGATCTTCGCCCTGTGTCTGAAGCAGTGGATCAACTTGGAGCCTGTCTGCATCACCTCTGAGGTGAATGTTCTTGCTGATTCTTTGTCTCACCACCATTTCACCTTCATACAGCACCAGTTCCCCCAGGCTTTTGCCCTCCTCCAGTTCAACAGGCCCACAGCACCCATCTGCCAACGAGTTTTGTTGTCACTGTTGGCCTCTCCCTGCCAGCAGCCTTCCTTCTCTGGAATGGCCTCACTGCCACCACATGAGCCTGTTCCATTGCCATATGTCATGACTTCACCACCTTCGCTGCCACTCTCCACATCACTGACCCCTTCCCTGCCTCACTGCTCATGCTCATTGAGTGGGTGGTGCACCACCACTTGGCTGGGAAGACATACAACACACTCAAATGCAACATCTCTGTGCTCAAGTCCTGGCACATTGACCTTGGTCTCTCCATCTCTGCATTTGACTCTGAATGCCTTGAGTGTGTCATCCATGGGTACAAGCGAGTTGTGGGTGACCCCCTCCCTGCCACCAAGTTGCCCATCACATTACCTCTCCTGCGACAGCTTGTGCACACCCTCCCTGTCATCTGTGCATCCAGGCACAACTGCCATATGTTCTGTGCTGCCTTTTGCCTCACCTTCACCTGCTTCCTCCACTCTGGGGAGCTCACTTGGGAAGTGCAAGGCCCCAACATCCTCACTGTGTCTGCTGTCTCCTTCACCAGTGACTACTCATATGTGACTGTTATGCTGCCAGCCAGCAAGATGGACCCCTTTTGACAAGGGGTTACCCTCACTGCCCCAGCCATTCCTCTCAGCATGTGTGCTGTGTCTGCTCTCTGTGTCATCTGTCAGCACCATGCCACCCATGCACCCCTCTTTGAGCTTGAAGGAGGTCAACCCTTCGACTGCAGCTCCTTCATCTCCATGCTTCAGCACTGCCTCAATGTGTGCCACATCTTGCCTGCCACTTACTCTGGCCACTCCTTTCACCAAGGGGCCACCACCTGGGCTGCAGCCAATGGCATCGACACTGACACCATTCATGGGCTTGGACAGTGGCACAGTGACTGCTTCCATCGCTATGTCGACAAGTCAGCCTCCAACTGGGCTGCCACCATGAAGGCAGCCCTGTACTCCCACTCCTCTGCCCCTTTGCACCTTGACCACATTGCCTGGCATGATTTCTGATTGCTTTCCTTTTTCTCAGTTGGGTTTCACCTCTCCTTGCTCTCAGCCTCAGCTCATGACTGTCACACCATGCAGTATGCCACTTGCACACCATGTGGCCATGGCTGGGAGCTTGCAAGTGACTCTCCTGAGTTAGGCAATCAATCTTCATTTATTTTTAGTTACGGTCTTGCATGTTCTCTGGTTTGCTTGAGTATACTCATCTTGTGGTGTGCAAGACATTGATGGTGTCCTCATCATCCGATCAATCTCCACAAATTGTCAACTCACAGACATGCTGACCAAAGCACTCAAAAAGGGCAAGGCACAAGCAAATTGAGAAGCACTATGTGTGCTCCCCTACCAACTGACAAATCTTCAACACCAATTGATTAACCTCAAGGATCAGGTGGCAAGCCTCAAGATCACAGCATAAACCTCAAGACCCAATGAACAAAATTCCCCCTGACAAGCAAGAAAAAGGATCAACCAATTGATCTTTGCACCAATTGATGCATCGAGAAAACCCATTGAAAAATCGCAATACCCACAAAAGGACAAAAACAAGATACTGGACATGTCAAAACCTTCATCACAAAAGGATAAGATCAACCGATTGATCTGGAAATCCACTGAATAATCAAGATATGCACCCCAAACCATCATGGTACTCCTTCGATATCACATTGTGCAGACATCACATCCAAAATGAAGAACAAAGCTAAGAGACTGCAACTGTGCAAACTCCACCACAGGATCATGGGACCAACTGATTGGTCCCCAACATCAATCGCTAAGCTCACTAAAGTGCACAACAAAGGGCAAGACTCTATGAAGACCCCTATGACTCAGCAAATGAGACCTCAAGAATCTGTGCAAAGGAGAGTGCAAGATCCTTCCTCCCTACCACCAAGAGTGTCCAAGACATCAAGAATGGCCACCACAAAGAAGGCCCTGCAACAGTGACAATGATGCAAAGTGGCTGTGCGATGAGCAGCTCTACAAGCTGCCCAAGCCACCACTGACAATGCTGCAATGGCAGAGACATCCAGCAAGCTCTCTGATGAGGATGTCGAGATGCTGCCCTCTGCTGACACCACCCCCATGACTGATGCCCAGCCCTCTGTCAAGGACAACATGGCTGTGGACCCCTCTCCAATGGCACTGGGCTCTCCAAGCCTGGTGTCTCCACATGTCACAGCCTCTGCCACCAATGGCAAGGCCAACCCATCAAACACTGCACTGAGCTCTTCAGAGCTGGTGCCTCTTCCTCCTCCAGCCTCTGCCCACTCTGGTGAGGCCTCCACTCTTCCTGCAACTGGCATGACTGCCACCACCCCCTCTCTTCCGGCCTCTGCCCTCCCTGGTGAGGCCACAACTTCATCTGCAGTTGGCACAGATGCCACCACCATCCCCTGGGGCTCTGTCAGCATTGACATCCCCATCAATCTGGACTTGGAGGAGGCAGCAGTGAGTGTGCCCCTCCTCAACATTGAGCTCCCCTCAACAGAGCATCAAGCGCATCTCTCTGCTGAGCCCACTGGGGCCAGCACTCCCTTTGCTATGCCATGCGAGGCCAGTGACTCTGATGCCATGTTCCTGGCCATCAGAGATGAGGAGACTGTTGACAAGGATGCTGATGGTGAGACTGATGATGAGGCTGGTCCATCTGACCACCCACCATCTCCCCTTCCCCTTCCTCATGCAAGCAGCTTGTGCACTCTCAGCCTCATCGAGAGGAAAAGCAAGCTTGCCCTTGACCAGCCATGCAAGGAGGGGAAGTTTGCTTCCCCAAAGCAACCCTTGGAGGTCCAGCCTCCAGGTGGTTGTGTGCGATGGCCCCTGGGCCTGGACTATGCTTGGTCCAGCCTGATGGATGAGAAGAGACCGATTGGTGACCAATGCCACTTTGTCATCCCTGCTGGTGAGGTGTGATACCAGATGATGCACTTCCCAGCAGTAGGGGAATATATCTGTCAGCGGTCATGTGCCAGACACATGAAATTGATGTTAACTCAGGATAAAGTTGCATAATCCTCAATTTTGTGTGAGATCGACTGTAACTCGCTTTTAATGTCGATTTCATATGAGTTCGACTGTAACATGCTGTTAATGTTGATTTCGCAAAACTGAGGAGATGGCCCTATTCTCAAGTGGGGATGCCTCCCCCCCTTGAAACCTCATAGTCCCAGATGAGGTCAGGGCAATTGAGGTTCTCAGCAGGTTCCCAGGTTGCCTGTTCCTCAGGATACCCCTTCCAGAACACCTTGTACTGGAGTTGGCCATGATGGATTTGCTGGTTGAGGATGCACTCAACCTCATACTCCAGCTCATTGTTGTGCAGTGGCAGTTGTACAGGGAGCTCATTGCACCCTGCCAGTTGGCTCGCTGGCTGCTTCTCCAGCATGGAGATGTGGAAGATGTTGTGGACTTTGAAGGTTGCTGGGAGTTGTAAGTGGTATGCTCACTGGCCAATGCATTCCAGGATGGGAAAGGGGCCAGCAAAGTGGGTGTTGAGCTTGGGACTGGGTCATCAAGTCTTCCAGTTCTTGCAGTTGATGTGAATGAGATCACTGACTTTGAATTCCACATCTTTGTGCTTGCGATTGTATTGCTTGACCATCTGTGCTTGTGCTTGCTGAATGGCTTCCTGGAGATACTCGATCTGGTCCTTGGCAGTCATGAGCCATTCATGCTGTCCCAGGTCATGTACTCCCAGCTGTTCTGGAATCTCCAGGTGAGACTTGGGATTCCAGCCATAGCACACAAAGAAAGATGATACACCAATGCTGCTGTATACCATGTTGTTGTATACAAACTTGGCCATGGCCAACAAGGCACACCAGTTGTCCTGTTCATAGTTGCAGTACATATGGAGGTACTGCTCAACGACTTGGTTTACCTGCTCAGTCTGCCCATCAGTCTGTGGATGATAGGCTGTGCTGAGGGAGTGCTTGATCCTGAGTGTGGCAGTGAATCGCTTCCAAGTTGCTGATATGAACTGCCATCCTTGATCAGAGACAATGTGGTCTGGTGTGCTGAGACATATGAAGACCATGGCTTCTAAGAATGTGGTGGTGTCTCCTGACATTGCAGACTTGTGAGTCGGTGCCAGGATGGCAAACTTGGTGAGGTGATCGACTACCACCAAGATGGAGTCATAGCCTTCTGATGGTGGCAGGCCTTCGATGAAGTCCATCAAGATGGACCCCCATGGTTGTTTGGGGGTGGACAACAGTTGCAGAAGGCCATACAGCTGATGGTGTGGGGCCTTGTACCACATGCACACTGGGCAGCTAGCTATGTAGTCTGCTATCCACACTGCCATGTGTGGCCAATAGTAATGTCATTGTGCTAGCTCCATTGTCACATCTCACCTGATGTGCCCAGCAGTCAGTCTGTCATGGCACTGTGACATTACCATGTAGTGCAGGTGCTCAACTGATAGAGATTGGTCTCATACCCTGGCCACACTCCTGGTGTCATTGCTATCCTGCCTGCCAGGCAGCATGACCTTCAGCACAACCAGATGGCCATTCTTGTACCACAAGCCATCCTTGAGCTCGAATTGGCCTTGGTCTTACAGCTCTACTAGTTCATGGTCGAGGGGCTGGAAGGTCCTGACAAGCTCCTTAAATCCTCCCACCACGATATCTGCCATAGAGGGCAATGCTGGAGGTGTTTTGTGAGATCAACAATTATCATTCCTTACACTCAAACTCAATTGAGTTTGACAATTATGCATGTTTTCAGTTGAACTCATTTGAGATCAACATTTAATGGCATTTATCATCAATTTCACATCAGGTTTGGCAAATAGTCAGGCTGGCAGCAGCTGTCAAACATTATGCTCTCATTCTTCACCAGCAGGCTGCATATTGCTCCACCTTGTCAAGGTGTCAGGCTCACCTGCTTTGTCCCCTGGCCTGTATTGCAGAACAAAGTCGAAATCAGCTAGTAGCACTGCCCACCAAGCTTGCTGACTGTTGATGTGCCATTGAGACTTGAAGTACTTGAGCACTTCATGATCTGTGAGGATGATGAGCTGCAATGGCAGGCCTGCCAGCATATGGTGCCACTGGGTCAGGCATGCCACCACTGCAAGCAGTTCCTTGTCATGGATCTTGTAGTTTCACTCTGCCAAACTCATCTTGTGAGAGTAGAAGGTGATTGGATGCCATCATCCCTCATGCTCCT
This sequence comes from Ustilago lituana, assembly GCA_928869825.1. Classification (NCBI taxonomy): domain Eukaryota; kingdom Fungi; phylum Basidiomycota; class Ustilaginomycetes; order Ustilaginales; family Ustilaginaceae; genus Ustilago; species Ustilago lituana. Next base: position 880,987 of record CAKMYA010000008.1, read on the forward strand.
GTTTGAGGACTCCAGCTATAGCATAGTTGCTGGTGTCAGTCTCCATTCACATGGGCAGGTGATAGTCAAAATGTCGAAGAATTCCTGCTGATGTGAATACTGCAATGAGACTGTGGAATGCCTTCTCTGCCTCCTCTGGCAGCTTGAACTTCCTGAAACGCTTGGTTGGCTTGACCAGTGATGTGAGTGGCCTTGCAATGCATGTGAAGTGTGAGATGAATCATCAATAGAAGTTGGTGAAGCCAAGGAAGCGCTGGATGTCATGGATTGACTTGGGGACCAGCCATTCCTTAATGGTCCATACCTTTGCTTCATCCATCTTGATTCCTTGCAGCATGATAACATAGCCTAGGAACTTGATGGTCATGGTGTGGAACTCACATTTTGACAGCTTTGCGAAGAGTTGGTGCTTGCATAGTTGCTGTAGCACCTCTCATATGTGGCCGACATGCTCCTTCAGGTGGTTGCTGAAGATGAGGAAGTCATCTAAGTATACCACCATGTAGATACTGAGGATATCATGGAAGATACCATTAACAAGTGACTGAAAGTGTGAGGGAGCATTTGCCAGCCCAAACAGCATGATGAGGTACTCATAGAGCCTGAGTTGGGTACTGAAAGCTGTCTTCCACTTGTCACCATCTGCAATGCATACCAAGTTATACACTGCCTTGAGATCCAGCTTGCTGTAGACCTTGGCCTTCTGCAGTAGGAAAAGCTGCTCCTCAATGAGAGGTAGTGGGGTGCAGTTCTTCACTGTGACTTTGTTGAGGCCCTGATAGTCGATGCATAACTGGAGGCCTCTGTCAGCAGTCACATGCCAGACATGTGAAATCGACATTAACTCGAGATAAATGTTGATTTCGTTTGAATTCGAGGTTAATGGCCAGTAAATGTTGATTTCACTTGAGATCGACATTAACTGCCTCTTATGCTCGATGTCAGCTGACTGCCATTGCCACTCCATCCAGAGGTAATGTGGCATGTTCATGGTAGCCTAGTGGATGTCCTACACTTGACAGGAGTGGGCTAACTGTCCTCATGTAGGTATGCAGCGCTGATGAACTGTGCCACCATCATCAGGGATGATGCTCGAGGCTGTACATCACTGGTAGTTGGCATTGTTGTATAGTAATGGTACTGGTGGAGGTTCCAGGACTGTGGTGTAGGTTCCACCTGCACAGGTGAGGCCTGTGGCACCAGTGGTGGTTCTGACTGCTGTCTATATGTTCTCCGACTCAAATGGAGGCACACTGAGTAGTAGCAATGCCTAAGATTGCTACTCTATGAGACAATGAGTGTGAGTATAGAGATACTAAATGTACTGACAAGTTAATGAATGATAGAGTGGATGAGGCCCCACCTCTCCACTTGTGCAGGGGATGTGTATATATATATGCATGTGTGTATGCTGGCAGCGGTTGCTCCAGAGCATCCAGCCAGTGTCAGGGCCTGCCCCTTCTGTCCTAGAGCCTCACCACTGGTCTCCAACCACTGCCTCTTCACTGGCTCCTCAGCCTCGAGCCAGTGTTGGGCTCTCCTTCCTTCCTGCAGGTCCCCCCTATCTTTGCAAGGGCCCCTGCACCTCACCTGGCTGTTACTGGTTGGCCTAGGGTTGTCGACAGCATCCCCCAGGTGCTGCTGACATCTTCACTGATCACCTGCAACCCCTTTGGGGTGGTGCTGTCATAGTCATTGCTTGTCATTTTCATTCCCCAGCATCGTACAGCCCTGTAGGCAAAATCGACAATAAGGCCTGCTTAACATCGATTTCAATTGAGATCAACTGTAAGATGCATTTAATGTCAATCTCAATTCGAGTTCAATTTTATGTCCTGTGACATTACCCCCATTTTCAGAGCTGAGCTCCTGTGAAGTAATGAAGTCCATTTGGAGCCTAATCCTTCATGGCCTGCACAGAAAAGGGTGGTCTGTATTCATGGTGTTGGCAGTGTTCCTTCCTTTCCTTTCTTCCTTCTCATCATCATCTACCACTACACTGTCACCTACCATGTCAGCTCCTCCATCCAACCCTCCTCTGTGCTGCTCAAACTGTCAGGCAGCTCCTATTGCTCCTCGTGCAGCCCTTTTCCACCAGCAATCCACCTCCCCTGCTGCTTCTGTGGCCCAGGATCTCTTGACTGTTGGTGCTGCTGCTCCTGCCTCTTTGGTCGATGACAGGGGCTCTGCCCATGGGCAGCCCACAGGTGCTTCGACACCTCAACCCACTTCTGAGGCAGCTGTTATGCCTGTCAAGGAAGTTGTGGCTGCTTCGCTGGTGGAGCTGGCCTCTCATGGTCCCCCCATTCCCAATCTCAAGCCTCTGTTCCTGGGTGCACATGCTCCCAGTGAGGAGTGCCAGGAGCACTATGAGGCTGAGCTGGCTCGTTCAGATGGCGCCTCTGCATCCCCTGAGGTGCCTGGTATGCCTGCATATGCTCTGCTGCCCCCTCCTCCAGGCATGATGTGGAGGGATACTCCCTCCAATGACAGGCATACACCTCCTCCTCTGGTGCCTCTGCACTGCCCTTCCTCGTCGCTGCTGGTGGCCCATATTCTGAGCTGGGCCAAGATCATAGCATGGACCCAAGTACTCTGGGCTCCAGTGCTGCTGATCTTGTATGTGGCTGGACGATACCCTGAGCTCTGGACCATTACTTGGGGCGATGCTGCAGATCAGCACATCTGTAACATCATCATGCACCATCTGACAGAGGGCTCAGTGCCCTGGCCTACCTGGTCCTGTGCCTGTTGCGAGGCACTCCAAGTCCCATGAGTATCACCTGCCTCCATCATCCCAGTGCTGTGACCATGTACTGACCACTTGCTTTGGTTTGGAGGTGTAGGTGTTTCCCTTCGATGTATGCAGACCTGTTGGGTTGGTGATGCTGTGTGCCTGCTTCGTGTGTCCACTGCCACACCACAGGTATTGCTCATTGCCATTGGGACATTGCTTGCCACCCAGCGCTTGTGTATCATGGCGACTTTCCTGGGTGGCAGCATGGTTGTCACAAGCATGGCACCAAGCAGGCCCACCTCTCGATGTCAGAAAGCATTGGTATGGGTAAGGTACACCATGACAACTGTGTCTACCTGCCCACTGATGATCGTCACTGGGCTACAGCCATGGTGTGGCTCTGGCACCTCAACAACACCAACTTTCCTGGCATCTTGCATGCCATGCACCAGTACATGGTGGCTAACAGCACTCTCATGAGTGAGTGCCAGCCCCATGAGTCTCGCACCTGCCCTGGCAGTCCTCCACCACCTGTGGACACACCATTGTCCCCTCTGCTGGTCCCTGAGGGTGAGGATGGTGAACCCTTCTATGTTGACATGTAGATTCGTCCTCCTCCTGTACTGTGCTTGTTCCCATGAAATCCACCACTGTTCTCCTTCCCCTTGTGTGTGCCTTGTGAGTGTCTGATGAGCTTTGGCACTGAGACTGGAGCCCTCCTGGCGACTTTTCCTCCTGTGGGTCTGACCTTTTTGAGATTGAGGATAAAGTCATGTAATCTTCAATTTCACATGAGATTGACTGTAACTCGCTCTTAACATCGATTTCATTTGAGATCGACTGTAACCTGCTTTTAACGTCGATTTCACAAAACTGAGGAGATGGCCCTATTCTCAAGCAGGAATGCCTCCCCCCCTTGAAACCTCATAGTCCTGGGTGAGGTCAGAGCAATTGAGGTTCTTGGCAGGCTCCCAGGTTGCCTGTTCCTTGGGATAGCCCTTCCAGAACACCTTGTACTGGAGTTGGCCATGATGGATTTGGTGGTCAAGGACATGCTCAACCTCATACTCCAGCTCATTGTCATGCAGCAGCAGTTGTACAGGAAGTGCATGACACTCTGCCAGTTGGCTCGCTGGCTGCTTCTCTAGCATGGAAATGTGGAAGATGTCATGGACTTTGAAGGTTGCTGGAAGCTGTAGGTGGTATGCTCACCAGCTGATGCATTCCAGGATGGGAAAGGGGCCAGCAAAGCAGGTGTTGAGCTTGGGACTGGGTCATTGAGTCTTCCAGTTCTTGCAGTTGATGTGAACAAGATCACCAACTTTGAATTCCATGTCCTTGCACTTATGATTGTATTGCTCAACCATCTGTGCTTGTGCTTGCCAAATGGCCTCCTGAAGGTACATGATCTGGTCCTTGGCAGTCATGAGCCATTCATGCTGTCCCAGGTTGTGTACTCTGAGTCATTCTGGGATTTCTGGGTGAGACTTGGGATTCCAGCCATAGGACACAAAGAACGGTGATATGCCAATGCTGCTGTGTGTCACAGGACATAAAATCGAACTCGAATTGAGATCGACATTAAATGCATCTTACAGTTGATCTCAATTGAAATCGATGTTAAGCAGGCCTTATCATCGATTTTGCCTACAGGGCTGTACAATGCTGGGGAACAAAAACAACAAGCAATGACTATGACAGCACCACCCCAAAGGGGTTGCAGGTGATCAGCAATGATGTCAGCAGCACCTGGGGGATGCTGTTGATGACCCTAGGCCAACCAGTAACAGCCAGGTGAGGTGCAGGGGCCCTTGCAAAGATAGGGGGGACCTGCAGGAAGGAAGGAGAGCCCAACACTGGCTCGAGGCTGAGGAGCCAGTGAAGAGGCAGTGGTTGGAGACCAGTGGCGAGGCTCTAGGACAGAAGGGGCAGGCCCTGACACTGGCTGGATGCTGGTGGTGGGACACTCTGGAGCAACCACTGCCAGCATACACACATGCATATATATATACACATCCCCTGCACAAGTGGAGAGGTGGGGCCTCATCCACTCTATCATTCATTAACTTGTCAGTACATTTAGTATCTCTATACTCACACTCATTGTCTCATAGAGTAGCAATCTTAGGCATTGCTACTACTCAGTGTGCCTCCATTTGAGTCGGAGAACATATAGACAGCAGTCAGAACCACCACTGGTGCCACAGGCCTCACCTGTGCAGGTGGAACCTACACCACAGTCCTGGAACCTCCACCAGTACCATTACTATATGATGATGCTGACTATCAGCATCATACAGCCTCAAGCATTATCCCTGATGATGGCGGTGCAGTTCATCAGCACTGCATACCTACACAAGGACAGTTAGCCCACTCCTGTCAAGTGTAGGACACCCACTAGGCTACCATGAATGTGCTGCATTACCTCTGGATGGAGTGGCAATGGCAGTCAGCCGACATCAAGCATAAGAGGCAGTTAATGTCGATCTCAAGTGAAATCGATGTTTACTGGCTGTTAACCTCGAATTCAAACGAAATCGATGTTTACCTCGAGTTAACGTCGATTTCACATGTCTGGCACATGACCACTGACACTGTACTGCATTGTTGTACATGAACTTGGCCATTGCCAGCAAGGTGCACCAGTTGTTCTGCTCGTAATTGCAGTACATATGGAGGTACTGCTCAACAACTTGGTTTACCTGTTCAGTCTGACCATCAGTTTGCAGGTGGTAGGCCATGCTGAGGGAGTGGTTGATGCTGAGGGCAGCAGTGAACCTCCTCCAGGCTGCTGATATGAACTGCCATCCTCGATCAGAGACAATGTGGTCTGGTGCACTGAAATGTATGAAGACTGTGACTTCCAAGAGCTTGGCAGTATCCTCTGAGGTTGCCGACTTAGGTGTTGGTGCTAGGACAGCAAACTTGGTGAGATGGTCAACCACAATGAGGATCGAGTTGTAGCCTTCTGAAGGTGGCAGTCCTTTGATGAAGTCCATGGAGATTGAGCCCCAAAACTGCTCAGGCATGGACAACAGTTGCAAAAGGCTGTATGGCCGGTGGCATGGGGCCTTGTAACAAGTGCACACTGGGCAGCTAGCTATGTAGTCTGTGATCCATGCAGCCATGCATGGCCAGTAGTAGTGCTGTTGTGCTAGCTCCAGTGTAGTGTCATGCCTGGCATGTCCCGCTGTCAGTCCATCATGGCACTGTGACATCACCATGTAGCACAGGTGCTTGACTGATAGGGATTGGTCCCATACCTTGGCTGCACTTCTGGTGTTGTTGCTGCCTTGCTTGCCAGGCAGTGTGACCTTCAGCACAACCAAACAGCCATCCTTGTACCATAACCCATCCCTTCACTCAAAATGGCCTTGATCATACAGCTTTACCAGTTCAAGGTCGAGGGGCTGGAAAGTCCTTACAAGCTCCTTAAATCCTCCTGCCACAATATCTGCCATAGAGGGCAATGCTGGAGGTGCTTCATGAGATTGATGATTATCATCCTTTATGCTCAAGCTTGATTGAGTTCAACGATTACATGTGTTTTCGGTCGAATTCATTTGAGATCGATGTTTAATGGTGTTTATCATCGGTTTTGTGTTGGGTTCAGCAAATAGCCAGGCTGGCAGCAGTTGTCGAACATTATGCTCCTGTTCTTTGCCAGCAGGCTGCATATCACTTCGCCTTGTCAAGGTGTCAGGCTCACCTGCTTTGTCCCCTGGCCTGTATTGTAGAACGAAGTCGAAATCGGCTAGTAGCACTGCCCATTGAGCTTGCCAACCGTTGATGTGCTGTTGAGACTTGAAGTACTTGAGTGCTTCATGATCTGTGAGGATGATGAGCTGCGATGGCAGGCCTGCCAGCATATGGCACCACTGGGTCAGGCATGCCACCACTGCAAGCAATTCCTTGTCATGGATCTCGTAGTTCTGCTCTGCCAAATTCAACTTGTGAGAATAGAAGGCGATCGGATGCCATCATCCCTCATGCTCTTGTTTGAGGACTCCAGCTATAGCATAGTTGCTGGTGTCAGTCTCCATTTGCATGGGCAGGTGGTAATCGAAATGGCAGAGTACCCCTGCTGATGTGAATGCCATGATGAGACTGTGGAATGCCCTCTCTGCCTCCTCTGGCAGCTTGAACTTCTTGAAATGCTTGGTTGGCTTGACCAGCAACATGAGTGGCCTTGCAATGTGTGTGAAGTGCAAGATGAATCATTGATAGAAGTTGGCAAAGCCAAGGAAGTGCTGGATGTCATGGATCAACTCAGGGACTGGCCATTCCTTAATGGTCCATACCTTCACTTCGTCCATCTTGATTCCTTGCAGTGTGATAACATAGCCTAGGAACTTGATGGTCATGTTGTGGAACTCGCATTTCAACAGCTTCGTGAAGAGTCGGTGCTTGCATAGTTGCTGTAGCACCTCTCAAACATGGCTGACATGCTCCTTCAGGTGGTTGCTGAAGATGAGGAAGTCATCTAAATATACCACCATGTAGATACTGAGGATATCATGGAAGATACCATTAACAAGCAACTGAAAGTGTGAGGGAGCATTCGCCAGCCCAAACAGCATGATGAGGTACTCATAGAGCCTGAGTTGAGTACTGAAAGCTGTCTTCCATTCATTGCCATCTGCAATGTGTACCAAGTTATATGCTGCCTTGAGATCCAGCTTGCTGTATACCTTGGCCTTCTGTAGTAGGAAGAGCTGCTCCTCGATGAGGGGTAATGGGGCATGATTCTTCACTGTAACCTTGTTGAGGCCTCAGTAGTTGACACAAAGCTGCAGGCCTCCATCCTTCTTTGGCACGAAGAGCACAGGTGAGCACACTGGGCTCTTTGATGGATGGATGAAGCCCTTCATGATATTCTCATCAAGGTATTTGTGCAACTCCTCCAGCTCTTTGGGTCCCTGTAAGTACAGAGGCCCTTGAGGTGGTTGGGTGCCCAGCAATAGCTCGATTGAGAGATCATGGTCCATCCTCAGAGGCAACTTGTTGGCTTCAGTCTCACAGAAGACCTGGTGGAGATCCTGGTATTCCTCAGGTATCTCCTTCGCCTTCAGCTCCTCCTGAGGTTCAACCTCCATCTCGATACCTTTGTCACTGCCTGTAGGGATGAAGCTGTACATGGGTACCATGGTGGGATCAACATCCAGGAGCATGCATCCTATGGGACTGTCATGGAGGGCTGCTCATATGAGCTGTTTGGTGGAGACAAACTTGTTCCCATGAGCTACAAGATTGGTTGCTGAAATCGATGTTAAGGACACATTATCTTGGATCTCAGTTGAAATCGAAGATACATGGGGTTTATCATCAATTTCAGATGAAATTGATGGTAACTGCCCCTTAACTTCGATTTCAAGGCTGGGCTGGAAATCGAGAGTACCGGTGTGCCAATCTACCCTGGGCCTGAGTTTCCTGAGTAGCTCATAACCTAGGATGACATCATAGTCATTGATGTCTGTCACCTCTGCTTCGAAAGGGCCAACTAGGTAACCTCCTATGCCTGTGGTGACTGAGGCAATGCTGTTGATCTGTAAGGTATGACCGGTAATACCATGAATGCTTCTTTTATGTATAGGTTTTGTGGGTATTTGATGGGTCAAAATGAATGTATGAGCAATTATAGACACTCCAGCACCTGTGTCAGCCAGCATTCGAGCTGGGTGACCAGCAATGGTCCTGTCAATCTCGAGTACTGGCTTCCACGATGCTGCAGAGAAACAGAAATGACAGTCTTGATATGTACAGTGTGATGACAAGGATGGGTTCAGGGCAATGCATGCCATCAGTGTGCTGTCCCATGCCCATTTCCCTGGTTGGCATTGCCTTCCTGGGATTGGGTGTTCTCCTCATCCTCATTGGCATAGGCAGCCAGGTTGATGTCAGCTTCCTGGTTGCCTTCCTCAGATGCCTCTTCATCATCTTCAGCATCTTCAGCTTGCTCATTGATGGTGTAGATGCAGCCACTCTGTGGGATGGGGCTGCGAGGCACACCTGTCAGGACAGGTACTCTGGGCATGGCCTTGGGACAGTTGCACTGCCAATGGCCTGTCTGGCCACATAGGCTGCACTGGTCTGGTCCAAAGGTGGTGCTGCTGATGTTGGTTACCAGCAGCTTCTGAGCCAAGTGAGGAGGCAAGGGCCTCCTGGGAGCAGTATTGGGTATGGCTCCACTATGCTGACCCCAACTGCTTGTCCTGTTGCTAAGCAGTGGCACCTCCTTCCCTTTACCCTTGTCTGTGGTGGGCACTGCCATGCTAGCAGGTCGAGCTGGGGTCGAGAGGAGATGGGTGTTGTTGGCATCCAAGGTTCAAATGCAGTCAATGCTCTCCATGCTGTGATACCATTCCCAGAGGTTGGAAGGGGGATCATACTCGAAATTTTGACACATCCTGGCAGTGAGGCCCATCTTGAAGAGACCCATGATGAGCTTAGGGTTTCCATCAAGGCCTGCACAGTTTGCTAGGTCCTGGAATCGTTCAACATAGCGAGTGGCCATGCCCAGTTTGTCACTGGCCTGGCAGAGGATGGAGAGCTTGGCATAGGCAGTGAACGAGTTGACTGTCTGACCGAACTGATCCCTCAAACGGGCACAGAACATGTCCCAGTCATGGAACAGTTGCCCCTGAAGCTTAGGGTTGACCTGTAGCTTGGAGTCCCACCATTCCTTGGCTGAACCTTCCAATCACTCCAAAGCAATGGCCATCTGATGTTGGTGACTTGTGATACCATATTGAGTGAACCAGTTGTTGGCCTTGATGAGGAATAGCTCAACATCCTTGGTGTCCAGCTTAGGGAATGGAATCTTCATGTCTGCTGGGAGTGCCTTAGGCTCCTGGCCCTCTCCTTTGAACATGGTGATGGGCTTGAGGGGCTCATGATGATGCCTAGGGCCAGTAGGAGTTGCATAAACTTCAACATTGCTAAACTCTGCAGGCCATGCCTTCACTGTTGACCTAGGCATTGGTGTTTGGGGATCCTCCACTTGAGGAAACCTGGTCTGAGCCATCATTGACTCACTGAAGGGAGGGGCCAACCTTGTGTGGCCTACTGGTGATGGTGTAGCTGGCTCCTCACCTTGATACAGCTGCCAGTTACCTAGCATGGCTTGCTGCCATTCTTGGTTTGCTTCAGCTTCTTGTCACTGTTGCTCCATCATCTGCTGGAGCATGGCTACCACCAACCTGAGGTCGACAGCCCTGAGGTGCTCCTCAGTCTGATCATCAGGTGCCATAGTGAACATGGGGCACTGCTTGAATGATCCACTCTAATGTCAGCAGTTGTGCACCAGACATGTGAAATCGACATTAACTCGAGGTAAATGTCGATTTCATTTGAGTTTGAGGTTAACAGCCAGTAAATGTCAATTTCACTTGAGATTGATGTTAACTGCATCTTATGCTTGATGTCAACTGACCACCATTGCCACTCTGTTCAGAGGTAGTGCAGCACATTCATGGTAGCTGGGTGTGTGTCCTACACTTGACAGGAGTGGGCTAACTGTCCTTGTGTAGGTATGCAGTGTGGATGAACTGTGCCACTGTCATCAGGGATAATGCTTGAGGCTGTATGATGCCAATAGTTGGCATCGTCATATAGTAAAGGTACTGGTGGAGGTTCCAGGACTGCAGTGTAGGTTCTGCCTGCACAGGTGAGGCCTGTGGCACCAGTGGTGGTTCTGACTGATGTCTATATGTTCTCCAACTCGAATGGAGGCACACTGAGTAGTAGCAATACCTAAGATTGCTACTCTGCAAGACAATGAGTGTGAGTATAGAGATACTAAACATACTGACAAGTAAATGAATGATAGAGTGGATGAGGCCCTGCCTCTCCACTTGCACAAGGCATGTGTGTATATATATGTATGCTGGTGGCAGATGCTCCAGAGCATCCCCCACCCACATCAGGCCAGTTCAGGGCCTGCCCCACTGTCCTAGAGACTTGTCACTGGCCTCCAACCAATACCTCTTCGATGGCTCCATGGCCTCAAGCCAGTGTCAGGCTCCCTTTCCTTTCCTGCAGGTCCCCCCTATCTTCGCAGGGGCCCCTGCACCTCACCCAGCTGTTACTGGTTGGTCCAGGGTCATCAACAGCATCCTCCAGGTGCTGCCAACATCATCGCTGATCACCCTGACCCATTTGGGGATGGTGTCATCATAGTTGTTGCTTGTCATTTTCGTTCCACAGCATTGTACAGCCTTGTAGGTGAAATTGATGATAAGGCCTGCTTAACATCGATTTCATCTGAGATCAACCATAAGATGCATTTAACATCGATCTCAATTTGAGTTCGATTTTATGTCCTGTGACACATTGCACTGAGTCTCCATTCCCCCTCAAAGCATATATAATGTACATACCAATCATATCTGCCACTGAAATATCATTGAATCTTTATCTTACTCACATACATGAAACACTCACCATTGCTTGGCCATACCAACTGACTGGTTTGTGCATTTGTGGTGACTTTCCCTTTTGCTTCCAGCCTCTGCACATTCAATTGCTGGTGTTGATAAACAACTGATTGGTCTTGTGGTATCATAACTCAGACTCTCAGTTGAATATCTTAGGATTTACAATGCATTGCTCAAGATCACAACTCAGGCATTGTACATGGTTGATCTCACAGTCAACCAACTGGTGTTGTACATCAACCAGCAGGTGTGCGTGACTCACAATCGCACACCACTGCTCAATAAGAAGCCCTTTTGACGTTACACCTTCCATTACCTTAAACCGCGTCAGCCGCGCAGATTAGCACGAATTTCGATGTGTCTTGCCAACACTATACTGGCCATTGTAGCTTATTCCGCATCCAATAAAATGCCTCCTGAGCTTTCTTTAGCCACGACATGGGTTTGATGCCGATCTGCATCTCATACGCCGGCGCACGCCGATTTAAAACTTTAACGCTGAAGGCCCCGCTGCGCGAGTAGAACCTAAGCTTCCCATGCCTCTGCAGTGCCTCCACCATCTCTTCTCTCTTCGCCCTCGGCCCGAATCTTGGGTACTGCAGTACCCCCACCCCCTTGCGTCTGTCCGCGGCATGTTCTCTGTCTAAGTAAATCGGGCTGCCCCATATGATCCCGGCGAGCGCATCGCTGGTCTTTTTCCTCACATCATCATAGCCCACAAGTACTCCCCGGATCTTGTTCTTCTGTTTTTCGTCGGCGACGGTGAAAAACCGGTCGTGGCCGGGGCGGATGAGCAGAGGCTTGTGGTCCGGGTCGTTGAGCAGAGGATCGTGGGCTTTGGGGAGGTACCAGAACCGGTGCTCCCCACTCGTGGAAGCGCTACGCAACTGACCGAGCGAGTGGGAGTTGCGTACGAAGACGGGAATGTCGTCCACATGTGGCAGGTCGTCGATTGTTTCCCCGTTAGGTATCGGGAAGACGTTAGGGTCCATCTCACTGAATCTAAAGTGCTTGCGGAGGACATGTATGTCGGGTTCGATACTGTGAAGGTGCAGCAGCCTCTTGATGTCGTCGTTAGTGGCCTGTGTCCATGTAAGTTTTCCCTTTGCGTAATCGATTCGAACAGCCTCCTCCCTCCCAGGGTCTAGGATCATGACATATTTGTAGTCCCGAAGCGCCTGCTCGACAACCCCGACTTTGGCGCCGGTCGTGAAGAAAGGCTTGCCTTTGTAGAAGGGGTTACTGGCGAGGGAGTGCAGGATACGCGGGGCATGCCGGTGCTCCCCGATACTCAAAGACAGCTTGCCGATACGTTCAGGGTCGAGCTTCTTGAAGTACTCGTTGACATCTGGCAGCGATTCAGGGGGAGCTTGGGGCTCAGGAGGAGTATCTTCCGGCTGACGGGAAGGGCCGGCCTCTTCGATTTCACTCGCAACTGCGCAGTGAAGCGAGAAGATCAAAAGAGTGAGAATGGTTGTGGCCAAGCCGAAGCGTAGCAAGCTAACCGGCCTCATGGCAAAAGCAGACGAAGACGACAACGTGGCTGTGAGTGTGAGTGATGCCGCTTCCCTTTGGAGAGTTGTTTTATAAATAGGATTGTGAGGCGAGCAGTTTCAGCACATGCAGAAGCTCAGGAATGAGCCAAAGGATGGGAGGGCGCCAATTGTCTCACGCTAGCTTGGCTGCTTGAACCACGTCCCCCATCTTGAGCAAGTCTCATTGAAGAGCCACACCCTCATCACGGTTCATTCGGTGGGGAAGAGCCAAAGCCTCACAATGGTTCATTTAGTGGGGAAGGGCGCACCCTCATAACGGTTCAATCGGTGGGGAGAGCACGCCATCACAACGGTTCATTTGGTGGGCAAGAGCGACAATTTTCATGGCCAAACCTCCACATGGTTCGACGTTGTCCGCTACTCGCCGCTCCCGCATCAACCTAGGACTACTTCTTGCTCCCTCCTCTTCATCGTGGCTAGACATACGCAATCCGCCAATCGCTGTCCTCTTCGTAGCATCACTTGCCATCGAGCTTGCTGTCTTGATCGCGGTCAAGGGGCCACGACACCTGGCTGGACGACGTCACTAGGCTGACAGACACCATCGTGACCATGTCGGTCTTTAGCATCGACACTGTTGTCACTGTGTCAAAGTGGACCATCTTCAGTAAGTAGGCTTGTCGACAGACTCTCAGCCCTCATCTTGAATTCGACTGAACCAGCACCACTTCTTCGCCTTGTGCCACCACGCTTCCTCTCCGTAGATCCGCTGCCGAGCCTCGCATACTTGCTCGCTCTGGGCTGCGATACCTACAGCTGCAAGACGTCCAACGAATGGCTCCGTCATCGCATCCAGCTCTCGCAACGCCTTATACCCTACGATGCGCTGGAAAGAGCGCTCATAGCCACTGCCGCCATCACGGTTCTGCTCGGATGGTGCTTGGTCATCTCCTCTGATCTCTGGTACAATCGCGTCTACCTTCCGTCCGTTCGCAGGAATGGCTGGAAGAACGAGCTCATCGTCATCACCGGCGGCGCTTCTGGCATAGGTTATCGCACCGCAGTTCTGTTTGCAACAAAAGGGGCCAAAGTGGTCATCATCGACATCCAAAAGCTACCTGGGATTGATCCGCAATCGTCGTCACTCGAGGCAGCAGCTTGCAGCAATATCTCGGCCTATATCTGCGATCTGGCCTCGGAAGATGCTCTTGCCAAGGTGCTCAAGTCGATCCTTGCGATACATGGCGTCCCCACCGTGGTCATCAACAATGCCGCTTTTACACACTCGCAGCCCATCACCTTGCTCTCCACGCCTCAGCTCACGCGCCTGATCAACGTCAACCTCACCTCTCATCTGTGGATGCTTCGACATTTGCTGCCCAGCATGATTCAACGCGCCAAGTCCGAAGGCAAGCCCGGCCACATCGTTTCCACTGCTTCCGTCATGGGCCACACGGGTGTCTCGCAGATGATAGACTACTGCGCCTCAAAGCATGGCGTTGTGGGACTGCACAAGGCGCTCAGGTACGAGCTCGATTACTGTCACCGCTGTCCACAAATCCGCACGACGCTGTTGGTGCTCGGTCACGTCAAGACCCAAATGTTCGACGGATTGCACGCTAATCCTCTGGCTCGCTTTCTGGGTCCTTCGGTCGACCCAGATGCAGTAGCAAAGAGGATCGTAGCAGCGGTTCAGAGAAGACGCGGGGGCACCATCGCACTACCGTGGTACGCCACCTGGTCAGAAGTCTTTGCCCTCCTACCCAGCTGGGCAACCGACTTTGCGCACTGGCTGCTCGGGTCCAACACCAGCATGGACAGCATAAATCAGGCCCGCCAAAAGAATAGATGATACTTTTGCCAGGAAATCGTCGTCTTCATGTCATGGGTAGTACGGGTATAATTGTCACTGGAAAGAAACCAAAACTTAGACTGTGCGAAAGCTGGCTGTCAAGCGGGTGAGCGAAACTACTCTGCGTTTGTAATACGTACGTGCTTTCAACCAGTCTGCCCCACTACCTCGTACCACACCTTATCGCCGTGCGTGGTCCTGACAAGAACTAACCTGTTTAGGAGATCTAGCAGCTTGTGGGCCGTCACAAAGAGCGGTTCGTTGTTCGCCCTATCGACTGCCACGCACTCTTTTCTGACGACCGAAGGTTTTGAAGCGGCCGATCGCACCGAGGTCGGGTCGATGAGGAAAGGCAGTGTGATGGCGGCGCGAGTGAAGCGGAATTGGACGAACAGGTCCTGAAAGCGCACTTCATTCGATGGTCTTGTCGAGGCCTCGAGCGCTTTCCGGATTTCATCTTCCATGTATGTCTGTGGTTGAAGCCATTTAAACAGGTCTTGCGAGACCTGTCTGTGATCTGATTCCAAGTCGTCGTTGTTGAGCAAGAGGGAGGATTGGGATGCGAGGCGGCGGCGGTTGATGCAATACGAGATGTATCGGTCAAGCACACGTGTCTCGCGACATGGTTGGTCGAGGGATTGGAGCTTGAGATTGGTCGAGTAGACGGTCGCCTGGATAGCTTTGAGGTAGTCTGGAAAGTACATTGGCCGCAGCAGCGACATTGATACTGAATACAAGAGCCGAGACACGAGCCTGATATTGCAGAGCACCTGTAGCAGCGCAGTTGCTTGCTCCTCTTCTTGGTCGGGATCATCCACAGCAGTGGTCTGAGCGGAGCCAAGGAACGAGGATAGTATCAGCTTCCATGCGATGTAGTGCGGTGCATTGTTGGTGTGCTTGAGCAATCCAGTAGACGATGGATCAAAGTGATTGTCGGATGTGCTTTCGAGGTACGACGGTGGATATATCAACATGGGCGTCTCCTCGAAGTTTGCTTTCAAACTCATTTTGAAGTTTGTGACTGCGATGTTTTGCTCTCCGTCATGGATGGAGGTGGATACGCCTTTATGCAGATGGGGATGAAGAGAACTGTCAGATCTTTTGCTTGATCCGGAAGGAGTAGTCACGCGGTTCGGACGCTGTCCGAGAGGTCCCGGTCAGCTGTCCCGCGATTGGATGTGCTGCGCCTATTGAGACGATGAACAAAGCG
This sequence comes from Ustilago lituana, assembly GCA_928869825.1. Taxonomy (NCBI): domain Eukaryota; kingdom Fungi; phylum Basidiomycota; class Ustilaginomycetes; order Ustilaginales; family Ustilaginaceae; genus Ustilago; species Ustilago lituana. The sequence continues at coordinate 896,717 of CAKMYA010000008.1, forward strand.
GACGTGTAGCCGGCGATGGCTGTGACGGTAGTAGGCAGAATGACTTCCCAAGCCTCGCTGCCCCATGCGAACACATCGTCATGACGCTAATGGTAAAAAGCGGTGCTGCATGAAAAGTCGCCGCTCCCCCTCTAGCCGCAAGTGGAGGCTTGAAATGAGGTTGGGATCGGTGCGATCAGCTGCTCAAATTAAGGACCCTCCTGGCTTCCACGGCTTGTTTGTGGATTGGCGAAACCAGCTCAGAGACGCATGAGCTCTACCTGCCTTGCGACTTCTGTTGTTCGTGCCAAAGTGGCTTGGCTTGTTTTCTTTTGGCTCAACGAGACGCAAGAGTCCCAAGTCAAGTTTTTCGTACGGCAAGCCATGCTGACTTCCGAAATCTGGTCACGGCAAACGTTCGGTACGCAAGAGCGCTGTCGGTTGGACGCCGGCCGAACTGACGGAGCAATCCAAAAGGGCAAACCTCACATGCCGATGCTGTGCTTCGTCACAGGGCGGATGAGCTGCGGGCGGTGAGCACGATGTGATGATTTGTGTGAATGAAGTGTGGAAAAGATAAGGATGGCATTTAAAATCCGCGTGGATATATCTGCGCGAATTTTTGCCTGCCTGCTTCTGTCTTCGGCCTTTCTGCTTTCTGTCTCCTGCCACCAATTCAGTTTGACGCCCTTTTTGAGGCATGCCGAACTTGCAATGTGGTCATCGACCGAAGAAATCGTTCCTGCCAGCAGCAGGCTGCTCTCCTCCCCTATCTATCGTCCTGCTAGAACGCCACGCAGGAAAGGCTGCTTGACCATCGGCGCCTCTGGCCAGGAGTCTGGTAGATTTTGGAAACCAGACAGGGTCCAGCTCGTCAAGCCATCCCGTGCAGTTTGTTTGAGCGCTTTTGTGATTGGGCAGCTACATTCGCGAGTCGCGGGGTCAAAAGGCGCAAGTGCGGCTTTTACGCCCAAGAGCATATGCCCGTGTTTGACTCAAGTCTCAATTAAAGGCCAAGTCACAAAGCGAGAGAGAGTTAGAGAGGCGCGAACCCCCCAAAAAAGTTGTGATTGGACCCGCTCCGAATCAAAGACAACTTATCGCTAAACAAAAGTCTGCTCGACCCCGCGTTGATCTTGCGGTGAATCTGGCCGGCTGCGTTTGTTCTGACGCTGCCCCGCCCTGTCCAGCTGCTGCTGCTGCGTATCTCCCACCTTCTGGCGTTTTTCCGCTTCCGAGGCAGCGGATCTGAGGTCTTTTGATCATTGCCGGACGTGCCGATAAGGGTTTGCAACTATCCTTTCGACTCTCACGTCGTCCCTAGCTGCATCTCATCAGCACGCTCAGCTGTTTGATTTCTGCTTGCACGTCCGCCTTCTCACGACCCACCACCACCCCAATCGACAGCACTTGTTCTGAGCTCATCATCAGAGGGTGACGCAAATGCGGATTTGACCCTTACACCTTCCGACTCTGGACTGACCTTATCGCGATCACCTGTAGCCCCCTTCACTCCATCCGATCCACTTGTCATCAGACCTTCCGATTGTTTCAGCCCTTTGACAACTCTGGCTTGATCGCTACAACTACTCTTGGTCCTAACCCTCGCCGACCACCTGCGTTCGCGAAACCTCTGGGATGGTCAAAGGTCAGTTCGGTGCGCCCGCTTCCTGCACTGTCCCATGGACTCCTGTTTTGATATTGTCAGAAATTGTGATCTAGCATTCCGTCCGTGATAGGAATGGCGATGCGTTCGAAGGTGGCATGACGGCCCGCAGATCAGCTTCAATGACCCCCTCGGCGCATCCCCAAGCTTCCAGGTCGGCTTCACCGCAGATGCCAACTCCCAAAGTCGACAAACCCAACTCCCCAGGCTTGACAGCTGGTGGCAACAATGTGTATGAGAGCGTTTCGCCTCCACCAAGCACAGGAAGCGCCAAGCGACAACGTCCCGAACTTACCTTGACCGCAGCTGACTCCACCTCGACCGTTGCTCGGCCTGGCCCTTCCAAGGGCACAAAAGGCAAAGCAAAGTACATTCCCAATCGTGTCAAGCGCTATCACGAGAGATCGCTTGCCGGATGCCTCACGTGTCGTAAACGTCGCGTCAAGTGCGATGAAGCCAAGCCGGTATGTCGCAGATGTGCTTACGGCGATCGCGAATGCGTCTATGCAGAGGCCTCCGAATCTTGCAGCTCTAACGGTGCTCCCTCGCAACAACAAGCGGCAGAGGCTAGCCCATCACGCAAATCCAACTCTCCACCACTCCCGGGCATACAGGTATCGTCGCTCATTCATCCTGCTCAGCCAGCTCAAACCCACCATGCAGGCGCTAGCAGATCATCCTATCCGTCGCCACCTCAAGGCGTAGGTCTGGCTGCATCTCTGCACCATCCGACCACATACTCGTCTATTTCGCCTCAGTCAACCTTTGATGAAATGGACCCCCGTGGTTCATATCTTCAACATAATGGTCGCGCCCGCGCATCCACAAGCACCCATAATGATCGATATCGTACCAATCAGGATGCTGATCGTCACTACGGAGCAGTACGGCAGACAAGCTCGGACTATGATCACCATAGGCCCCAGACGCACCCTCATTTCCATTCGAGCTCGTTTGGCTCCTTATCCATCGACATTTCCAAGGTCAAGCTGCCCGAACTACCACCTGGACTCGGCTTTGACCACCTCGACGCATACTTTCTTACGTACGAGCAGCAGTGTCTCTTCCGCCACTATATACTCGAGGTAGCGCCACAACTGTGCGTCATGGAGATACCGCTTTCAGACAATCGTTGGATTCGTTATCATGCTGCCTTCGCAGTGCGACACCCGCACGGTACCAACGGTTACGAAGATGCGCTCCGTTCTGCCCTGCTTAGCATGGCAAGTCTCGACATCGGTCACAAGCTATCCCAGGCGCCCATCCCCGACCTGTTTCCCGCCGTGGCATCGCGGCCTGAAGATCCATCGCCAAAGTCCGACAACTTTGGTAACGGCGCGCGAAACATGTCGGCACCCTCTCCACAGGGCTCGACTCCGCTTCCAGACGATGGTTTCAAGGTTGCTTCCGGGATGAACGGTGTAGCCAATGCGATCAACCGGGCAAGTACTAAGAGCATCATGTCCAACGTTCTCCTCGAGCTGAGCAACCTCAGGCGCGAAGAAAGTCTACGACTGCTACGCACAACGCTCAAGGAAAGACGTGCGCCGTTGGATCGAAGCAACGCAGCTATCATGCTTGCCACTGTTCTCGGACTTGCTACGCGTGATCGGCTGGCTGCACAGCAGGATTGGCAGGACGCCTTGCACATTGCTTCGAGAGCCATTGCAGAGCTCGGGGGCCCTGCAGCCTTTGTCGATCAATCGGATCCGTCGAGCCTGTTTCTTATCGAGCAGATCGCCTGCTTCGACGCGCTCAGCTCGTTGACTTCGGATGACTACACTCTGTTCTTGCAACCGTGGGACGATTGGTGGTATGCGCTCATGGACTCACCGAGAAGTATCAAGGAGGATAGCGTCTTGCAGACATTTGGATTGCACCGAGGTATGATTGATATGCTAGCAAGGATGACGAGGGTGGAAGCCACACGACGCGAACTGCAAGAGCGGACCAGCGTTACCATCATCCTCTCGGAGACGGTTGGCGGTGGATCTCCCCCAGCTTTGCCGCCAGAATACGAGGAGACACGCCTATGGCTAGAGTCGACAGCGCGTGCGTTGGTGGCAGAGATCCCAATCTGGGCCAAAATGCCGTTCCCAGCAGAGGCGACACGAACCCTGCAAACACTGTTGCCAGTAATTATGAATCATCTCTACGTTGCTGCGGCAGAACTGTATATCCACTCGGTCATCTTCTCAAAGCCGGCAGATCATCCGTGCTTTGCCGAGCCTACAGCTGTGGTACTCAACCGCACTGAAGAGGCCATCCAGGCGGGCATCACTAAGGGGTAAGTGCAGTCATCTCAGACTTTGTTCAGTTCGACCAACAAATACTGACACCCGTCTTTCGTGTCTTCTTCATTCATTCCCGCTCATCAGACTGGTACTCCCGCTTTCCTTTGCAGCGTTTTCCGCACGTCATCAGGACCGAGGTCGAATCCGGGCCATGCTCAACGAGCTGCGCCCGTACTACAAATTCGACCTGGAACGCATGGAGAAGCTCAACGAGCACCTTTGGAGCTTGGTAGATAGTGGACTGACGCCAACCGACTGGGGACTCTTTCTCAAAAGTGTCGGATGTTTCAATTGGGCATTTTGACAGGCATGTATCACTACCTACTGTATTGTATTATGGGATATGGAACGCAGGACTTTTGCAGAAGCATTGCCTTTATCACCTCAATGACCTAACTCGTGCTCTTCCTGTGTCAGTCACTATGGCGTGGGCATGGTCATGCGTTGTAGAAATACCTCCTATGCATTTGGTCAAACAGCTTGACTCGTGTTTGGCGTAAAAGCAACGTCTGCGAATGCTGAGCATGATTCAGGGTTTGTCGCACGACAGAAAATTCAGAGGGATATGCATTAGCCGGCGGGGCGCAGGAAGGAACCCGAGATCTCAAAACCTTCCAGCTCATCTTTGCCGAAAGCCGAAATTAGCAACACGGACACTTGGACCCCAGATTGACCCTCGCTCGCCGCTACAGAGATACCATTCAACGCAAGCTGCGTCTCGAATAGAGTCAAAGAGGAAGAAATCCGAAGCAGCCTTTCAGCACCGACATAGAGGGCCGGATCCAGGACTCAGCCGGCAAGCGCTGCGTTTTCAAGTGTGCTCCAGCTCGAGGAACCGCCCCCAATTCGACACTCGTTGTGGCAGCTTCTGCGACACTTCGAAGGTCTACACCCCAGCGGTACTCATACGAGATGAAGCCACTGATATCTAGCCAAAAGGATGGGAGACGGGGTATGTCGTGGCTGCTCGTGCTCTCCATCGTCGTCTTGATGTGGATGGCAGCCCTCGTCGCAGCTGCCAAGGACTATTACAAGGTTCTCGGCGTAGACAAGAACGCCTCGGAACGAGACATCAAGCGAGCCTATCGCAAGCGCGCACAGAAAATTCACCCGGACAAACATCCCGACAAGCACGCCGAGTTTCTCGAGCTAAGCGATGCCTACCAGACCCTGAGCGACGCCGAGACCCGCAAGATCTACGACCGACATGGTGTGGACGGCGTCAAGAAGCACCAAGCACGCAAGGATAACCCCCACCAGCATGCGCAGGACCCATTCGACATCTTTTCCCGCTTCTTCGGCGGCGGTGGTGGTGGTGGAGGAGGTGTGAGGAAGGGGCCAAGCAAGGCGTTCAATGTGGATGTAGACCTCGAAGACTTTTACAAGGGAAAGACTTTCACGCTCGAATACCAGAGGAACGTGGTTTGCTCGCACTGCGATGGAAGCGGTGCCGAGTCGCCTGGCGATATTCACACCTGTGAAACTTGTGATGGGCGCGGAGTCAGGATTGTTAGGCAGCAGATCATGCCAGGCTTTATCACGAACGCGCAGATGACGTGCGATCGATGTGGCGGGGCAGGCTCGGTGATCGCGCATAAGTGTACCAAATGCCATGGGCAGAAGGTCGTGCAAGAGGTAGCGTCCATCGAAGTGGATCTGGAAAGAGGAGCTAACGACGGCGTGGAAGTGGTGATTGAAGGGGAAGCGGATGAAGCGCCCGACTACGAAGCAGGCGACATCATTGTCAAGATCAGCGCACGACGCTCCAAAGGGCAGTTCCGACGAAGCGGCACATCGCTCTACAAGACTCTTCCGATCTCCCTCTCAGAAGCTCTGCTTGGTTTTGAACGCAATCTCACACATATGGACGGCCGCACGGTCACCGTCAAGCGCGACGGTGTTACGCAACCGGGCTTTGTCTCGGTCGTGGACCACGAAGGCATGCCTGTTCACGGCACGATGCTGTCCGATGCTCCCGAAGAAGATGCAAGTGCTGGTCGTGACATGCTTTTCGGGAAGTTGTATCTCGAATGGGAGCTCGTCTTGCCTGAGATGGTGGATCCTGCACTACGCAAAGGTAAGTATGCCGTTCAAGTCGGGGCGCGCCAGTCGAGATCAAGTCGATTACTGAAAGATATCCTTTGTTTCTGAACTAACAGCGTTGGAAAGCGTTTCCGGTCGTACAAGCACGGGGAACGATCATGCTGACGCTGCGGCTGGGCACGAGGAGCTTTGATGATCCTGAGTTTGCTTGGCGGTCATGCTGGCATGCAGTTTCTGTCTCTATTGACAACCGCTCTGCAATGGACATATCACAAGCAGATCTTGGAGTAGTTAGAACCGTGCGGCTTGCTGTGTTAGATCACGGAAAAGAGATGTGTGCAGCATGGTGAAAGCGTTGACTTTGGTTGCGGAGAAGAAGCTGACTTGTGCCAGCAAAGGGTGATAGGGCAGCAACAGCCTATTCTGCGATTCTTTGCATGGAATACCGAGCTTCCGAAGTTCCATGCTCTGGAGCCGGCGCCTCGGTGATTTTGTGTTTCTGAGCGACCAAAAAAAGGAGAAAAGGACCGAAGAACCGTTTCTACTGTACTCAACGCTTTCCACGACAAAGCCGAGCTTTGTTTTTCCGCGTGGGGCGCGTCGGGGCGCGTCGGGGAAGGTCGGATGAACGGCTCCAGGCTACAGTACATCTTTCCCGAAGCGAGCGTTCTGTGCCCTCCTTGACCATCAACTACAGACATATAAGGCGGCACAGAAACCACGAAGCGCCTGGGTGGTGTTTTCTCTTTCACCCAACCCTTTCTTCGTCGCTGCGCTCGTAGGCGCCATGGTTCGATCGACAAAAATGTTGAGGCAAGCAGCGCAGGCGATCAGCCGCGTGCCACGCCCCGTCCTTACACTCTCGCCCGCCGTTCGCTCAGCACTGGCACCGACCACAAGAGCCCCCGTCGTCGCGCTCGAGTCCACCATCATCACCCACGGCTTGCCCTACCCATGGAATCTTGAGGTCGCACAAGAGCTTGAGCAGACTGTGGTTGACAACGGTGCTGTTCCAGCCACGATCGCATTGCTCGACGGCAAGCCTTTGGTCGGATTGGATCAGCAGCAGCTCGAGAGGATTTCCCAGTGTGCTATCGATCCGAGCAAGAACCAGGCCATCAAGGCGAGCCGTCGGGACATAGCCCATGTTCTCGCCCGGGGAAATAACACCGTAGGCGGTACTACGGTCAGCGGCACCATGGTTCTTGCGCATATGGCTAGTATTCCCATCTTCGCTACCGGCGGTATCGGCGGTGTTCACCGCGGCGCAGAGTCAAGTAAGTCTCCTTTTTTTCCGTCCTTCGTCTAATCGTTTCAGCCAGACGCTGGGCAAGCTAACCACGCCATGACTCTCCTTCTCTTCTTGACCTTCAGCGATGGATATCTCGGCCGACCTGACCGAGCTTGGCCGCACCCCCGTTGCCGTCTTCTGCTCGGGCCCCAAATCGATCCTCGACATCCCACGCACCCTCGAAGTGCTCGAGACCTTCGGTGTCTCCGTCACCACATTCAACTCGACGGGCGAATTCCCTGCCTTCTACACCTCCAACTCTGGCCTCTATGTGCCTTATGCCGGCAGCGACGCCCAAGCAGCCTCAGCCATCTTTGCCAACGCCCAGCTCGGCATCCAGAGCGGTCAAGTCTTCGCCAATCCGATTCCCTCGGAATGGAACGAGGTCGGCGCAAAGATCCAGCAATGTGTCGAGCAGGCGGTGCGTGAATCGATCGAGCAGGGCATCGACAAGAAGGGCAAGGAAGTCACGCCGTGGCTACTAAAGCGACTTGCCGAGCTCATCCCGGACAGCAAGAAGAGCAACCGTGCGCTCGTGGTCAACAATGCGAGGAAGGCCGCACAGGTCGCTGTGGAGCTCGACAGAATCGAGAAGGAGGTTCAGCAAGCAAGCAATACTTACGCCCTTGGGCAAGTACAGTCGACAGTGAGTTGAACCGATCAGCACCATAACATGACCCCAGCATGTAGATACGTAACAGCGTGCCACGCACGCACAGGCACACAATCAAGTTCTCTGAAATCCCGGCTGCGTTTGCGTGAAAGCTTGTGCTGAAACCATCTTCACTCTCTCTTTCTCATCTGTGTTGGTTTCAGGGTGCATCGGGCAAGGCAAGCATTTTGGTCTTTGGAGCTGCTGCAGTTGACATCACCTCTCAAACACGCTCAGCCGGTAACTCCTCCAAGCTCGCAGCCACAACATACCCAGGCCGTGTATCGGTCACACTTGGCGGCGTTGCGCGAAACATAGCGGAGACAGCAACTCGCGTCCTCTCTCCATACCAAGCGGAAGGCTCTTGCTCCTCGGTCAAGCTCATCTCTCCCCACGCAAATGATGAGTTTGGACTGTTGCTGCGGACTGGGATGGAGCAAGCCGGTATGCGAACAGATGGGCTCTTCGTTCCGGCTGGACGCAAAGAGAGAACGTCAGTTTGTTCACTTATGCTGGACGATTCAGGAGACCTGATGTCCGGTGTGGCTGACATGGATATTGGTCAGGTTGCGCTGTTCCCAGCCTCATCCTTTGGAGATCTTGCTGCGCTATTGGAGGAAGAACGGCCGCAGATCGTTGTGCTAGATGGCAACATTGGGTCTCGTCAAGCAGGAGAGTTGCTGTCCGCTTGCCAGGCCTACAATCAGCATAGAAGCGGCAAGGATGGAAACCGAATTCTGACCTTGTTTGAACCAACAAGCGTCTCCAAATCCATCATCGCCCTTCCGCATTTCATCAACCAGGAGGCTACCAAGAGGGAAGCCATCAGCTTTGCAACGCCAAATGCTGTCGAATTGGAACAACTCTATACAACGTCAGTAGAGCTTGGTCTTCTTCCATGCTCACATTCGGGCTCTTCAGGTCCCGTCTCAGGCGTACCCGCAACTATTCTGGATCCCGCTGTCCTCGCCCAAGCGCGCGCGTTAGTGGATGCAAAAATATTCTCTACCCTTCTTCTGAAGGTCGGTCGCCACGGCGTCGTCACTGTCGATGCTTCGAGGATCCAGCACCACCCTATCCCAGTAGGCGAAGTTCAAGTAGCCAACACAACAGGATGTGGAGACAGCTTCGCCGGTGCATTTACGGCCACGCTCTCACACCTTCTGGCACGCAGCACGAGCGGGAGCGTGAAGCACGGTGGTGCAGAATGGTACAGGATGTTGGATACCGCCGTTGACGTGGGACAACGAGCAGCGATAAGAACGCTAGCATCGACAAAGGCGGTCGGCGATGGGATGCATCTCCTCCTTCAGAGCCGAAGTTGATCACACGCATACGAGGTACCACAAAATAATGTCCATTTGTCAGAGCCAAACGTCTGGGCTGCAACTAAAACCAACGAGAGACCAGAAGCGAGAGCGTCAAGCAGCGAAACGATGCGTACAGTTACAGCAGAGAGACACGGGGTATGTTGCGGGACCGTAGCTTTCTTGACTGTCGAGCATGTGAGATGCAGAGCAGGTGCAGGCAGGCGTCCGCGATCCGCGATCCGCGATCCGAGAGATCAACTCCAACTTCCACCAAAAAAATTCCAAAACGAAGGCGGAACCCGAAGAAAAATTCCACAAGAACAGCCAGCCTATTTTGTTGAAACTGTCACCGCCATGCTCAGCTGTGGCACAGACTCTGGTGCGACTTTCAAGTTCTTGTCTCTCTTCCTACCCGCCCTTTTAGCATTACTCGATCACAACCACTGTATTAACAAGATGGCTGCCACTCCTATCGGTTTCTTCGGTCTCAAGCTCATCCCGGGAAAGGTCCACAGAATGGACATCTCGCGTGACTTCAAGATCACCAACGTCTCATACGCCGAGCAACCCAAGAGCGGCACAAAAACCCTCGTCAAGATCCACTATACCCACGTTCCCGGCTTCGAGCAAGAGTACGATGAGGACGAGCAAGAGCCCAAGCAGGCCGAGGATGAGGATGACGTCGAGGAGAAGGTCTACACCCTCTGCAGCCTCAACGCCGCCAACAAGGACCACGCTGTCGTTGACCTCCAGTTCTGCCAGGAGGAGCTCATCGGCTTTTCCATCACCGGTGACGCTCCCGTCGACCTTGTCGGCAACTACGTCGCTCCTCCCGACCTCTTCGACCAGGAGCCTTCCGACGACGAGCTCTACTCTCACGATGAGGACGACGAGGACGACATGTATGGCCTCGACTCGGACGAGCTCGACGAGGAGGATGACGATGACGATGAGCACATGGTGGAGGACCCGGACCGCTTCGAGGAGCTCGTCGAGTCTGCTGCCTCCAAGCCCAAAAAGACTGTCAAGGCACTCGAGGCTCCCGCTGCCGAATCTAAGAAGCGCGCTGCCGAGAAGCCCGTGAAGGAGACTGCAGCCAAGAAGCTTAAGGCTGACGCCGCTACCGCGTCTCCCACCTCCACGCCTACCAAGGTCACCGAGACCAAGGTCGAGAAGCAGACAAAGAGCACCAAGGATGCCAAGCCCAAGACCGAAACCGTAGAGAAGAAGACTGTCGAGAAGCCCACGTCCAAGGTAAGTTCTGCCACATCCTCACGAGCGATCTCGACTTGGCTGAACGAGTTGCTGACTCGCATTGTGTGTTCTATTTGCCTTCCCGTTTACGATCCAGATGACCACCACCAAGCTTCCGTCCGGTCTTGTTATCGAGGAAAAGAGCCAGGGTACTGGTCCTGCTTGCAAGCCTGGCCAGAAGGTCGGCATGCGTTACGTCGGAAAGCTTACCAACGGTAAGGTCTTTGACCAGTGCACCAGCGGCAAGCCCTTCTACTTCAAGCTCGGCAAGGGCGAGGTCATCAAGGGCTGGGACGAGGGTGTCAAGGGCATGCGTGTCGGTGCTGAGCGTCGTCTCACCTGTCCTCCCAAGCTCGCCTACGGCAACCAGAAGCTTCCCGGCCTCCCCGCCAACTCAACTCTCATTTTTGACGTCAAGCTCGTTGAGATCAAGTAAGCCAGCACCTGACCCTCGTTCAATTCTGCTTCACACTATGGTTGCTTCGGCGCCCCAAAAAGGACCCTGTGCAAGCGCCGCTGCTTGGCGGGTCACTCACAGCTTGCGGCGACACTCCTTGGGTCCCTAGATTGCATTTTTTGCTCCTGTTACTACTTTGTACTCTATCATCACAACCCAAACTCTCTTAACCCAATCCCTCGAGTGCTCGAAACTCTCAACTCGTTAGGCCACCATGGCTTCTCTGCGATACCATGAAAAGTTGATGCCCAATCTGGTCCCCTGCCATTCGCAGAGCTCAAACTCAGATCATGTATGTTTGATCATCCCCACTCCGAGATGATTGAGCTTTCCATTCAATCTGGCAAAGGCTTTATGCTGCATATAAGCTAACAACATTCCTGTAGTATGTGTGAAACTGTAGTACTTGTGAAATCCATGAATAATGAAATGTCTGATGTCAGTACTTTCTGTGATGGCAACCAAGCATGTTTCTCATTGTGACAGGTCACAAAACTTACATTGCAATGAACATGAGATACTACACTAATGTAATTCATGTAGTATATGCATGTCTGTAGTATGGAAACGAAAATTAAAGTTAGAAATCCCACATATTGATGTCTGTGCCTTGCATGATCACTTTGACAACCCTGTGGTTGCCATCAACTGTCCCCACCAACCCCACCTTCCCCACTGCAGTTGGTGTCATATCTTTCAATCACCACAATCCAAACACCATTTCAATTCCATTTTTGTGCATTCTGTGTGACAATCCTGAGGAACCCCTCCTCAAAGCACTCAAAGCATAGTCACATACAGTCTGTGCTAGCTCAAGACCAGTGCAAGGCTTGAGTCCAGCTAGCACTGGCTGAACTCAATGCTGGGCAGCATGCCAGCATCAGCACTGCAGCCACAGCACATGGAATTCCAAAGTTGACATTGTATGGGTGCTCAAAAGGGAAGTGTCAGCAGTTGCATGCCAGACATGAGAACTCAAAGTTAACTCAAGGTAAACATCGATTTTGTTTGAGTTCGAGGCTAATGGCCAGTAAACATCAATTTCACTTGAGATTGACATTAACTGCATCTTATGCTCAATGTTGACTGACCACTGTTACCACTCCATTCAGAGGTAATGCAGCACATTCATGGTAGCCTGGGTTCTAGGCTACACCTGAGTAGGGTTGAGTTGGTGTGACATGTCTTGCCCCCCTTGAGAGAGAATTTCATTTGAATTTCCCAAGACAGTCTACTACAAATCCAAGATGGTCCATTTCAATTTTGAGACACATCTGTATTTTCCTGGAAGACAGTCTACTACAAATGGAAGATGGTCTACTACAAATCCAAGACAGTCTCCTACAAATGGAAGATGGTCTACTACAAATGGAAGATGGTCTACCACAAATGGAAGACGGTCTACTACAAATCCAAGATGGTCTACTACAAATCCAAGATGGTCTACTACAAATCCAAGATGGTCCATTTCAATTTTGAGATGCATCTGTGTTTTCCTGGAAGATGGTCTACTACAAATGGAAGACGGTCTACTACAAATCCAAGACGGTCCATTTCAATTTTGAGACGCATCTGTATTTTCCTGGAAGATGGTCTACTACAAATGGAAGACAGTCTACTACAAATCCAAGACAGTCTCCTACAAATGGAAGATGGTCTACTACAAATGGAAGATGGTCTACCACAAATGGAAGACGGTCTACTACAAATCCAAGATGGTCTACTACAGCAGCACCGCACACCACTGCTGTTCCCTGATCACCATTTTCTGCACCATTATTTTCTGTGACATTATTTTCAGCATGTCACAGATCACTTGCCCCATGTGCTGCTTTGCCTATGCAGCAACAAATATCACCAATCATTTGCGCAAGGCCCACAGTGGTGTGGCTGTCAGCCAGGAGGCTGCGGCAGCTGTGGGCTTGGTGGCATGCACATGCAGGCAGGTGGTTGCGAATGCTGTTGCACTACACAAGCACCAGGGCATCTGCAAATGCCACGGTGCACAGTCACAGCCTGTGCCTGCAGCTTCAGCTCCTCTCCCTGCTGAGACTCAGGTTTCAGCACCTCAGGCATGTGTGTCTCAGTCTATGCAGGTGGAATCAGCACCTGCAGGATTCACAGTGCAGCAAGGCAGCTCGGTTACACATGCTCTGGACCCTGTGATCCTTGTGGAGGAGCTGGCAATGCAGGCCAATCCCTCTGATGTGGGGGATTCAAGCTCCAAAGACATTCCACTTGCCCTTGTGGATGATGATCTTGACATTATCTTTGCTGAGGCTGAGGCTGAGGCTGAGGCTGAGGCTGAGCCAGCACTAGCTCCAGCTCCAGAGGTGGAGGATGTGGAAATGGAAAATAATTTCCACACTGACGTGTCCTCTGGTCAAGTGCCTCCCCCTTCTCAAATTCCAACTTTGGAATTACCTGATGCTGAGCCTCAAGGCTCAGATTCAGCAGAGGTTGATGAAGCAGCCAAGCCAGAATCTGATCTGGAGGGAGAAACACTGCTGCAGCTCCCACAAGAGCAGCTGCACACACTGGCCCAACCCCAGCATGACCCACCTGCTGCTCAGCAACTTGAGCTGGATCCAGCTGAGATGCCCACAGATGGGATTGTCATGCTCTTGCCTGCCACTGGCAACACTGATGAGCTGATCCCAGCACCCACCCAACTGCTTGATGCAGCTGCCGAGCAGCCACAGCTGCCACCTATCCCTCTGCTGGCCCCCATCACTGATTGGAGTGGACCAGTACATCATGATGTGGATTCATTTGCAGTGACCATGTTTCCTGCCATCCTGCTGCATCTCTTCCCAGCAGGCTGCTACGTCTCTTTGGTCAGCCATGCACCTAATTTTGAGGACATTAATTTGTTCAAAGATTGGGTGTATTTTGCTGAGCTCAAAGTGGTTTTCCACTTTGAGCCACAATTCAAGTTGCCGCTGATTGCATGCCTGCAGCAGCCCCCACAGAATGCAATCCTGATCCCATCTGAACACAGCACAGCACTCACCTATGGTGAACTGCGTGTGGAAATCAGCATTCTGGTGGAAGCACTTCAAGACATTGGGTGTGAGAATGTCCACATTGGTGCTTATGGTATGAAGGTGCCCATGGACCGGTTCCTGGACCCTGCAATGCTCAGCAAGCATCCAATGCAGGAAGCCAATGTGTTTGATATTGGCTGCATGGTGGACACTGGGCACATCACTCTCATTGCACCCAAGTCAAAAAAGGGCAGGTACAAGCAATATCCCAGTGCACTACATGTGGGCAGGGGATTTGGAAGTGTGGAATTGAAGTGGGTTACAAGGGTGTCTGGATTTTTGACCAAGTAGGGTTGATTAATCAAAGTTGTAGATCTACCCCAAATATGCATGTTTGATTAAGTAACCCTACTCAAGTTCAGTAATAAAATTTTCTGTTATGGTCCATCGAAGTTTGGCCTGAGTCAAGTCAGGTCATCAAAAAATCGACTTTTCAGGGATGTGTGCATAATGAAAGTTGGTGCTAATTACACCCAAAGAACACCCTAGAAGTCTCATGGCTGTTGCTCAAGTGGTCATGGAGCTATGGGCAACTTTATGTTTTTTGAGATTCTGGCTGAGGCCCCAATGGTCCCCCCTTTGAAATGTGGAAAATGGACCCCCTCCAATCTCTGCACAGCCTTAATGGGAGTTGTTGGCACATGCTAGGAGATGCATATGGCAAAGTTTGGGAGAGTTTCCATGGCTGGTCACAGAGGTATGGCTGCTCAAGTATATACCAACCCTGACCCTACCCAACACTTGTCAGACCCAGCACACACACAAGTTGTTGGCCATCTACACAGTTGTTTCTTTGGGCTTTTTTGTGCCAACCTATGCACATACAGTCAGGTGCCATTCCCATCACAGGCTGAGGATCTCATAGTGGTTTCCACCAAGGTGGATGAGTCCCAGGTAGGGCCCAGCTGCTCCACCAGGGTAGGTGGAGTTGTGTCCATGCTGGTCAGAGTAGACCCAGAGGCTGGTTCCATAGGCCTCTGCCAGCCCCAGGATGGCCAGCTCATCCCCCCAAGTGCCTGGCTTGGCCATCTGAGCCAGCCAAGCCTTGGCTCCCAGGTGGCCACTGCCCTCAGCTGCAAAAGCCTGCACCAGGAAGGGCTTGGTGTGGAGGTGAGCGACTGCCTTGGCCCTGACCTCCAAGTGTCTGTGCTGTGTGCCATAGATGTGGTGGCTGATGGCCCTGAAGAGACAGTTGCCATCCTTGGCAATGGTGGTGGACTGCTTGAGCCCAGGGAAGGCAGGTACTGGCAGCATGGGCTCCAGAGGGACCACTGAGTCCAGCATGGGGAGGCCAGGGAGCTCAATGAACATGTCCATGGCTGGGGCAGGCACCCTGAGGGGCCTGGACTGCAGCTGCTTGGTGGTCCTGGAGCGCAGCTGCATGGTGGTGGTGGCTGCTGGAGGGTCAGGAGTGGGCTGCCTGCTGACAAGGACCATCTCAGGAGGTGGAGTGGGGGAGTGAGGTGGGGCCACCACCACTGGCTGGAACTCATCTGGGAGCACCAGCTGATCAGCTGCCACCTGGTGAAGGATGGTTACAAGGGGTTCTTCCTGAGGACTGATTTTAATCCAAAATCTGTACTAATGAAAGTGATAGAGCTTGCCAAGAGCTGCCAGATGCAAGTGAGTTTGGGTTAAAGTTTAATCTATTGGCTGAGATATGGCTGTTCAAAGTTGTCAGCCAAGATTCTGTTGGGGAAGAAAAAATAAATTTCAAACTTCCAAATTGGACTGTTGCAGGGTGGATATACATAGAAGAACCTATACAGGTACAGTATATACACAGGCAGTGAGGAAATTCCTGACCACTACAGAGCCAGAGGGGTTCAAAGTCTGGGCAAAGGGACCTCAAGGGTACTTCCAAGGTACCTTAGCTGAGGTTCCTGAACCTCTGTCAACCTCACCCAAGGTACATTGGTGGTACTTGAAGCTCAGTCAACTTCTATGCTACACCCGAGTAGGGTTGAGTCTGTGTGACGCGTCTTGCCCCCCTTGAGAGAGAATTTCATTTGAATTTCCCAAGACGGTCTACTACAAATCCAAGATGGTCCATTTCAATTTTGAGATGTGTCTGTATTTTCCTGGAAGACGGTCTACTACAAATCCAAGACGGTCCATTTCAATTTTGAGACGTGTCTGTATTTTCCTGGAAGACGGTCTACTACAAATGGAAGACGGTCTACTACAAATCCAAGACGGTCCATTTCAATTTTGAGACGCATCTGTATTTTCCTGGAAGATGGTCTACTACAAATGGAAGACGGTCTACTACAAATGGAAGACGGTCTACTACAAATGGAAGACGGTCTACTACAAATGGAAGACGGTCTACTACAAATGGAAGACGGTCTACTACAAATGGAAGACGGTCTACTACAAATCCAAGACGGTCTACTACAAATCCAAGACGGTCTACTACAAATGGAAGACGGTCTACTACAAATCCAAGACGGTCTACTACAAATCCAAGACGGTCCATTTCAATTTTGAGACGCGTCTGTATTTTCCTGGAAGACGGTCTACTACAAATCCAAGACGGTCCATTTCAATTTTGAGATGCATCTGTATTTTCCTGGGGGGTTAGGGTTAGGGTTAGGGTTAGGGTTAGGGTTAGGGTTAGGGTTAGGGTTAGGGTTAGGGTTAGGGTTAGGGTTAGGGTTAGGGTTAGGGTTAGGGTTAGGGTTAGGGTTAGGGTTAGGGTTAGGGT